>CABFOW010000240.1:0-138348 GCA_902141385.1 Timema californicum
TTTTTTTTAATTCAAAAAGAACACTACTTTTTATTTTTGTACTACAGTTAACTAAATATGAAATTGGAGAAAATGATCTTACTAAACTCACATGTGCTGAAAGTCACGGGTGGGGGGGAAGGGGTGAATCCCCTTTGATTTCCCTGAATTTCTTGCAAACAACATGAGTACTCACCACGATCTATCTTCTGTTAAAGCAGTACTGTGTTCGCGTGTTCCATTAAACCGGACTGTGCCTACTTCGAACCAAGTCCAGCTCACATCAATAATCACGAAACTTATATTAGGGCCAGTGATCAACATCAAACATCCGAGACTCTCAACCGCGCTATGCATGCTCTTGGTCATCTCCCACTTTCTAGACTTTCCTGTCGTGGGAGACAAAGTAATGTCATGTGTTCAACTCCCACAGAGCGAACACACCTCTGGACGATTCTAGATACTTCTCCTACCTTCCACAACAGTGTTTGCCATTTTCACTATATATACTATTAAGAAAGAAGAGAGGCACTGATATGTTGTAATTCATATATTAATTTATAATACCTTGGGAAGGACTACTTGTCCCAGCCATATTTATTCTTCTTATTAAGAATAAAATAAATTGGAGTTCTTATAATTTATATTTGTTATAATTGAGTATTGCAAGGTATTTTGATTAGTTAGTAAACAAATAGAACATATGATGCACTGACAAGTGAAACAAAGTATCAGCATTCCTTAAGTTAACTCAGGCTGCCCGTTTTGGGAGTCTCGCGGGTTAGGACGCCGAATCGTCGAGTACATGTGCTAGGGGGCTACCGCCATGCCCAATGTACCGGGGTTCATAACCGTGTATGACCACATAGTGTGTCAGTAAGGCCATTGTTTAAGCATACCTTGCTATACTTTGTTGTCACGAGCTTTTAAGTAATTTCATTAAGTTATTCCATATATTTTAATATTTCTTATCAACATAACATGAGCATGGTAGTACAATAAAACAATAAAAACCCAAGCCGAACATCAATAACAAACCCAGTCATATTTCCCGTCACCACCCTTATCCTCGGCTGCAACCCATCCTGACAATTTAGGCCCACACAGAGAGAGGGAGTTGACAGTTAAAGTTTATCTAAATCTAAATTTGGCTCTCAAAATAGATTGATGGCTAAGACTGTCAAGAGGTGCTTGGAGCAAATTTGATTCCTGATAATATAATTGAGGTAAATTGCTCAAATAATTAATGGCTTTTACCTAATTGTTACATATTATATACCTATTGACCATGAACAAGGAAGGATATCACTTCAACCTGCTCATATAAATACAGGGTTGTTCTTTTAAGTTGGCACAATGATATATCTTTAAAAAAACGCATTTAAGAAAAAAAAATGTTTCATACAAAGTTGCTTTATTTTGAGACGTTGACAAACTGACAAAATTTATTTTTTAATTTGTGAGTGTCTTCAAGGTCATCTCAAGGCCAACTATGGTTTTTCGAATGAGACCCAATATTTTTTATTCCAGAATAATATTCTACAGAGAAAAAAAAGCGACTTGTGTTTGATTTTTGTTAAGTTTTTATTTAATTTTATCTCCTACTAAAATCTGTAGTGTTTAAACAAATATGACCAAAACGCTCATATAGACAAAAAAAAACAGACGTTTGTTCATAAGGGTCGAAATATTAAATTACAACAATAGTTCAAAATGATGACTTTGTACTTAGATACACTTTCCATTTCACTTTATAAAAGAATTGTGAGTATTTAATAGAGTTTCTCGATAAATATCTTTGCAAGCAATTCTAATGTGTTCCTTGATGTTATCCAGAGTTTTCGATACATCATAGCATAGCCTACACTTTTTTCAGGTAACTCCGTAAGAAAAAACCTTGTGATGTTAAATCTGGTGATCTAGCAGGCCAACTAATTGGACCACCTCTACCGGCCAATGTAATTCCGATCCAATACTTGTCGTGCATTTCTGTAATAATGGGCAGGGACACCATCATGTTTAAACATATTCTGCCAGTAGGTTTGTTTTCTAGCAACAATGACAATCCTTGATATAGAAAGGTTCTGTATTTGTCTCCATTCAATGTACTGTCAATAAAAATGGGGCCAATCAATTTGTCTCCGATAAGTCCACACCAAAGGTTCACTGTCCAAGGGCGCTGTCTTTCGACTTTGCGCAACCACCGTGGATTTTCTGCATTCCAATAATGCATGTTGTGTCGGTTAACCTCCCCATGATTTGTAAAGCTTGATTCATCAGAGAATAATATTCTAAGAAAACAGTTCTTATCTATTCTTACTTGTTCAGTTGCCCATTGGTAGAATGCTACTCGAGTGAGAAAATCTTCTCCGTGAAACGCTTGATGCAATGACACATGGTAAGGATGAAATTTATGATGCTTCAATATTTCGAGCACACTACTCTTGGATATTCCTAAATCACTAGAAATTGTACAAGAAACTACATGAGGATTATTAGGATTATTAGTTATCTATGACTGCGATCTCATTATGTTCAACGGCTCCTTTTATTCGCTTGATCACTTCTATTTTCCACAGAATCTTTAACTACACAATAAAAAAGACCTACATGACGGTGCATTTCTCTAAGGAAAACCCCATTTTGTTTTCCTTATTTCTTTCATTGCAACTTATAACTATGAAACTCCAAGAAAATGTTCAAAAAACAATAATGGAAATATATGTGCCCAATTTTAGTTTAAAACATGTGCATTGTCATTAAAAGCAAAGGCAAAAAATCTATGGATTTTACAAACAACATTTATTATGTTACAATCATCACAGTTTTGCGGGGTCTAGTGGGTGACCAGCTTTACTCTCTTTAGACTGAGCAACTGTGTGTTTTTAACTAACTTGAAAATATGTTATTTAAATTTTTGATTTTATTTAATTTAAAAAAAAATATTATCAATATATTTTACTGTAATCTACAGTTCAGTGTGTGTGTTTTTCAGGTCTGAATCTTGCACATGAGCATTCGACTGACTGTGGACATTTTGACAGAAACATCAACGTTAGTCTAAAAGGAAGAATCTTAACGTAGGGGCTATGCTGGCTGACCTTCTGTGAACTTTCCGATGATGAAACTTCAAAACGTAAATTCTCAGAGCATTATTTATGGAAACAAAATCTTCTTCTACTATCACTTGCCAGTGGCTCTGTTATTCTGTTCACTTGAACAAAGTGAATAAAACATGCTGGTTGTTTGCTGAGAGAAATACAAAAAAATTTACACCGGAATGGGTTGTTTAAAAATGAGATGTCCCAATGGCTAAATAATTTTATAATAAAGGAAATTGATAAAACTAAAGAAAAAGGAAAAAATAAACTACTAAGAGTAAAATTGATGAACAAAGCCCACCTAAGGAAAGAGGAAAAATGTGGGAAGAATCCAATGCACAAAGGTGACATCTTCCTTTCTTCTGTCTTCTATAGTATAAGTAACACATTTTAACACAAATATAATAATATTTCGGCATTGTTGCCTTTATCAAACACAAAGAAAAAAAAAGAGTACAGATAACACAAACACAGAACACTCCATTTTGAATTTAAAGAAAAACTGTTAGAAACACATTGTGCCAACTGTTTTTGGGAGTAAAGATACATTCTTGGCTATGGTTAGTATTTATATAGGCTCATTAAAAAATATATAATAAAAACAACATTTTAAGATAATAATAAAGTTGAAAAATGTTATTATTATAGAAAGATAGAAACTCTCTTTTGTTGAGGCCTGGTGGTAATCCATTGGTGGGCACTGTCTAAGTTGAGAACTCTTGCACTGTTTGGGAAATGTTCTTAATATTTTGGTGGTGTAGCAGGTTTGAAAATCCTGGTTGTGGGTATCAGCATGGATGGGTACAGGCTTTCCCGGATCTTTGTGGTTTGTGTCAAAACAATGATTGTTCATTCGCTGTCTGAGAGAACCTGTAGTAAGGCCTAGATACTCTGCATCACACGAGTTGCATTATAGTTGATATATCAAGTTATTTGTTTTGCAATTGTAATGACCAGGTCTTTGTATTCCAATTAGGTAACTGTGCTATTGAAGGATGTAGCTGGTAGGTGGATTCCACATGTGCTGCGACGGGTGCTACTGTAGCGATATGAACCTTTGGTAGTCAGTTCTCCTGCTCTGATTTTCTTGGGGTCAGGAAGTTTGGGATGGACTAGAATATTGTGGAGATTGGGTGGCCGTTTGAAATTGACTCTTGGGGGGTGAACTAAGGTTTTGGGTCTGGGTGAAACTTGTTAAGAACATGTAACCACCTTTAAGGATGGTGTTGATATGTTGTAGACCAGGATGGTATTGTGTTGTGAGAGGGATGTCTTCAAGTCCTTTTGGAGCGTCATAGTCATCCCTGGAGAGTGCTCTGGAGATTTGGCTGTCTATTAATGGTTTGGGGTAACCTCTGCTTTGGGAAGCTGTGGAGAGTTGTTTACAATATTCAGTTAAATCATTGGGTTCTGAACATATCAGTTTGGCTCGGGCGGCAAGACTGAATGGTGGAGACCTTTTTATGTATGAAGGATGGCTGCTATGGTAGTGGAGGTATTGTTGGTGATTGGTGGGTTTTATATGTACAGTGGTGTGAATTTGGTTGTTTTCAAGGAACAGATTCACGGTATTCATGATTAGAGGCACCTATCTCAGAAAATTGGTGTTCACAAGAAGAGTGTTCTTCATATCTGTTTTGATTAAACACTCAACTATTGAGAGGAACTTATAAAAACAAATTTGAGAATAAAGTGTGTTTTAGAGAGACGTACTAGTTAGCATTTAATTTTCAATTGTGTAGCACATTTTGTAAATTGCTGGCTCTCAAATAAATTAGACGCAGCTTACAGTTGGTCTACTTCCGGGAATTTGTACAAACCCTAATGAATCATCATTTGAAATTAAAAGATTTTTGTTGGTGGATTGCTGTTTTAAAGTTAAAATTGGGTAACAAACATAAGGTAGTCGACTTATGTGGGTAGAAATTAACATGTGATTGGAAGCTAAGGATTCTTGACAGATAATAAATATGATGAGGTATTTAAATACTTATGTGAGTCATACATAATAAGCTATTATAATTATTTTAATAAAATATAAAATGTTATTTTGTCTTGGACCTAAGATTAGTAGTGTTTTTGTTGAAAAATACACAGGCATAGAAAATAATATCAATAGTATTAAACTAGCAGACATACCCTAAAAACACTTTCCTTTGATTCAGACACAATAAATCTCTTTTTTTCTTCTTCCTGCCCAGATTTTAATATATATATATATATATTATTAGCACCGCGTCTTACTACCCGTTCGGGTTATACGCATATATATATATATATATATATTAAATCTGTAATAATTTTGAAACAAAATAAAAATAATTATTAAATATACAAGCTGATTTTCATTGGAAGGTCTTTTAGGAAATACTAAAATATTTTTTGCGGTCAACATTTATAATATTTTCCTATATTAGGCCTAATGTTATAGATATTGGTAATATATTTATCAAAAGGTAGCTTCAGATCGCATAATTTAACATTTGAATTCGTAAAATTATATCTATTAACTCCTGTCAGATAAGGTCCTTATGAAAATTGAACTGTACATGCATGTATCTTTTTTTTTACCTAAGTTCTTTATTTACAAAATGAAATTCCATAAGAATTTAACAAATTTATCAATCTGGTTAACAGTTTTAAATCCATTCTATAGTTAATAACTTTACCAGTGTAATGCTACACTCTTTTCAACACAACAGTTCAACTTTTGAGAAATTTCTGAAGTGATAACTGATTTAAAACATAGTTTACATATAATGTGCGAATTTATTAGTTCAAGAGCATACAATTGACATGAACTTTCTTTGAATGTCCTACTTATTACCCAGCAAAAATCTTTTTTCTATAGTTTAACCAACCACGATATCAATAAATAAACACTCGGCAAACAAACAAAATGGTAAATTGAAGCTAAAATGTGGATTTGTTTTTAAATTTTACGTCAAATACAAATTTCATGAGCTAACAAAACATTACTAATTATGATCTACTCTACATTAACAATATGAGACAATACATAACTATTGTCCCTTAGCTACAAAATACGTTTTGACTCGACCCAAATTACAAATGTTAAAAACAAAATTGTAAGAAGTATAATTCAGCACAATAATTATGTCTTTATAAATTGTTAGAAATAGAGGATTCTATAAGGTATTCCAAACATTGCATTTTATTTAAATCTTTACACAAAATTGTAATGAGCTTTATAGAATTAGATAATAAAATATTGTACTACCCAAGAATATATTAGCTTGTTGCTTAACAAATTAACTTTATCACACTAAGCAGGTTGATAAATACATATTCTTAAATAAGAGTGTTTGCCAACAATTAATGTATGACTTTGAAAAAAAAAATATGACATGTTTTAATAGATTAAAATTTACATTAAATGTATAATGTAAAATTCTCTTTGCCAAGTGTTTAACTGATACAGTTTGAAAGTTTCTAATTATATAAAAAATTATGTCACTTAATTTTAAAATATAAAAGTGTAATAGATAAACATTTATCAAAAAGCATTTTACACTATTATTCAATGTCCTTCACATTTAAAACAATTGTTTATTTTTTAAATCATATTTTATTACATTTGTATTGTGAATTTGCATGTTAAGGTGGATATGTAGGGAACACGAGAAAAGGCCAGTGTTTCGGCCGTTTTTATATCAACACTTTTTTAGATCAAAATATATCAAAAATTGCTTCAGTACAAACATAAGAGTTTAATTTTTTACACACAGCAATCTCAACATTATTTTAATACTGGTTATGACTATTGCAGCATTTGAACATAGTAATTTTAATCGAATGGATTGAAAAATGACACCTGGACACGAGAATTGAACCAAGGACCATTGGCTTAGTGTGCCAATGCTCTACCACTTAGCTATTCAGGGATCATCTTGCTTCAAATGTACATTGAATTTGTACTATTGTACTACTATAAAGCCACATGGTTGACTCACTCACTGACATTAATATTTACCCACTTCCAGATGAGCTAGAAACTTGGAATTTGGCAAACCTATAGCTTTTAGCCTGTAACCAACGAGAAAATTTCCAAAAAGTTAAAAAAAGAATTTTTTAACCCCCGAAATAATTCAAAATGGCGGAGTAACTTTAAAGTCGATGCGAACTTTTCTTTGGAGGTCTCTTGTGCCTAAATGGTAAGACCTATCAAATAACGGCTCTGGAATTACATTAGTTTACGTTCACTTGCAAAGAAAATGCACTGGGGGTTTAGGGGCAGATTCCCAAACGAGTGAAGCGAGTTGACAGAATAAAGTCACAATCGAGTCTCCACTAGTTGTAATATCAATGATAGCTCTTTGTATCCGATGATATTCTCACATCCATCACAGATTCTACCTTAAAACGGGATGATCCCTGAATAGCTCAGTGGTAGAACATTGACACGTAAAGCTTAAAGTTCTGGTTTTGATTCTCCTATCCAAGTGTAATTTTTCAATCTATTCGATTATAATTGAGATATGGCTGATTTCCGTGATTATAATCTAGCATCCCCCTATATTTGCCTTTCATATACTTGATTGTATAGCGTTGCTTTCTTTCATAAACAATAAACATTTTAAATTAAGCAGAAAAGTCCTGTTAAAATGTCACATAGTGACAAATATTCAAGAAATGTTATCACCATGTGAAGAAAATTAAACTCTCTATTTTTTTTACATCCATTACTGTTTCCAGCCTATGGCTTGGGTCAATTTTTTTATTCAAGCCATATATTTTCCACTGCCAGCTTGTTAGGCCTGTCGTGGCTTCATATGCCTTATAATCTAACTTAAGACTAAGAAAGACACAACATCCAGTCCCCGGCTGTTAATTCATCACTGCGAAAGGGTAAACCCACATTTCACCAGTGATAAATTTTTCAGCCGTGCCAGGAATCAAACCCGGGACCCTTAGCTCAGTAGAAACACACTACCAACTGAACAGAGATGTCGGATAGGCTAAATGTATCTACTGAAGCAATATTTTACTTATTTTGGCCAAAAGGTTTTTTTAAGCTCTGAAGACCTTAATTTGCATTTTATTTTATACCATTTTACTGTAATAAATAAATGTATTTTATAATTATTAATAAACTGAGATGTTTTACAAAAAAATGAACTTCTTGGTTACACTATCAAGTGGAGTGAATGTTCTGCTGATGTATTCAAGTTGTTGTGGGCCGAGGTTTAAGTATCAGTTTACCGGTGTCGTCACAAGACATGTTGAAATCTCCGAGCACTGCTCGCGTGCGAGATGTGATGATGGACGGAGCTATCACACGTTTATGGATGCCCAACACAAACAGGACCACTGTGACCAACACAAACAGTTAAAAAAACAAGGAATTGCTAACAAGAAAGAAGACAAAACTTTTTAGGTATTTTTTTTTTGGTACAGCAGAGTTTCAACTTGCTTCATTCATTCATGGGGGCGAGTTGGGGGGGAGGGGAATTAGTATCAAAAACCAGGATTAAAAAGTAATATTCTTATCAAAGAACATATCATTTCCATTTTTTTTTAAATATGAATATTTATAAGCAGTTTTAATAATCTCAAATATGCAATTCAAACCTGACATTAAATAAAATAAATAATGGAATATATGAAAAAGCTGCATTCATATAAGTAAGTTGTTTTATTTAAGAGTCATTTATTTTTATATACGCTCATGTACTAATTACGCTAGTGGTTTTAGGACGAGGAAGGTTATATTTATACAGGGTGGCTACAAAACATATTTTACAAAATTCCCTGACTTTTCCAGGTTTTCCAGGCAACATTTTTCAATTTTCCCCGACTACTTTTTTCCAGTTTTAATGGTGGATGATGACTTTTGTTTATTTATTATTGATCACATATTAAAAAAAGTTTGTATCTACTAAACAAACGATTTTATCAGTTATTTTAAAAATTAAAATTATTTTATTTAGGTATTATTAACTTTGTTTTAGTGTTTGGTTGCGTAATTAATGGGATATTTTAGACATATTTTTATTCCCTGACTTATCCTTATTTTTAGTTAAATTCCCTGACATTTCCGTTTTCCCTGTCTGTAGCCATCATGTTATAGGAAGTGTACCTGCATTTATGTGGAGGGAAAGTGGAAAACTATTTTGGAAAAACCACCCTCAGTACACCCGACCGAGATTCGAACCATAATCTCCTTATCATCGGTAGTCTAGTCTACTGCGAAATAGCGCCTTAGACCATGTAACCACCAAAGCGGGTGTCTTGTGTTTATATGATGTGTGTTTTTTTTTTAAATAATTAATTGCATCAATCAAAAAATTGTATTTTACTTGGCGGCCTATTCTTGTACATTTAAATTCTCAATGCGGCCCTTCACATAAATTTGATAAGGCCTAGTTTAAGACGTAACACTTGCAATAGACAGGAATTTCGATAATGAAGAGATTTAGGTATGAATCCTGGTCGAGTATACTGGGGTTGTTTTTCCCTAAATTATTTCACACTCTTCTTCTTAGAAAATGTGAGTACATTCACTCTAAACTATACCTTTACCATTTATATTTCACTAATGTAATAAAGTGGTTATTGCCTAGTCTATAAAGATAATGTGCATACATAAATTAATTTATTTGGTGAATAGCGATAATTCAGTTTATTATATTACATTTAAAAATAAATGGTACAATACAATTGCATAAACTTTCTCATATTGTGTATTTTAGCTTTGTAGAAAATTTTCAAAATTAAGATTTCAGTAAAGAACCCTTATGTAATTTTTCCTCATTAACATAATCTTGTTAATCACAATAAACACGCTTTATATATACATTTTAAAATAAATTGTTCAAATATTTTTATCAAATTTCAAATTTTAGAAAAATCAATCATCAGTACATCACTAAAAGGTATTTGTTTGGAAATATTTTTAATTTTCTAAAATCACCCATTAGTAAACTACCCTTCAACAAATTTTTACCCAGCATACTTGCCTGAGTTATACCATGGTAATAATTGTCTAGATAAAACATTTAAAAAAATGCATTTTAAGGACAATCTTTAACAGGTAGTGAGTGCTCTATTTACATGTTAATTTAGCCTAGCACTCCTTTTCAAATAAATTCAATTTACATCACTTTTATTTTAGTGTTTAGGGGGAAAATTAATTAGTTTTGATTAGTCGAGTATTAAAATTCCATGATTTTGTCTTCTTTTTTAGTCAAATTCCCTAATATTTCCTTGTTTTCCCTGAAAAAAAAATTCATTACATTTTCAGCTTCTCTCTGCCTTCATCCACCATTGTACATATTTATGGTAATCTTACCTAGAATAATACTGGCGAGGGTAAAGAAGGGATGGTTCCAGAGAGATTGAGTGAAGGAAACGGCTGATGTGTGAGGGTCTGTGATCCAGTGCCACGCTCCCACAGCTGTGCAAATAGAGATGACAGCGAGCAAAACTGCAAAAACATGTCAAAACCATTCTACAGTCCCAATTCCATAGGGGGAACCTTATCTGACAGCTAGAAAAGTTATTAGATCTACTTTCATGTATTATAGTCAATTCATGTAATCTGCAGTTGTTACTATTAATAGATATTTTAAATACCAATAAAACAGGCATGTCAAACTTGTGGCTCGCATGTGACCCAAGCCGTGACTCCGTGAAAGCTGCTGACTTTATGATGGACAAACATACAATGTGGTCCGATTTTCCTTTATATCAAAGTTGTAGAAACACACCATTTGGGAGTGTTATAATTTGTCACATTTCATTTCATCAAATTCAAAACTTTTCAGAGAGGGTTCATTTTTATTTATTATTATTATTATTATTATAATTAGCACCACGTCTTACTACCCGTTCGGGTTATACACACTTACGCTAATGTGTAATGGTAGGGTGATTGTGAGATGAAATGAAAGGACCTACAGTTTTAACGTGGAATCCGAACCACGGTGGAGGCCTGGCATTCCCCATTTTTATTTTAAGAATGCTTGATGATAACTGGGAAAATGTGGTGAAATCTATTGTTTTATATCTTTTTTTTAGCACTGCATCTTACCACTCTTTTGTGTTATTGCTTATGTATTAATTATGCTAATGGTTTAGGGATGTGGAAGGTTGAATTTAGAGGAAGTGTATCGACATTTATGTGGAGAGTTAGATAGAGAGAGAAAGAGAGCATGGAAAACTATTTATGAAAAACCACCCTCAGTACATCCGAATGGGAATGAACCACAACCTCCCTATTATCAGCAGCAAAGTCAATTGCGAAAGTAACGCCTTAGACCATGTGGCCTCTGAAGTAGGTTTTTTGTAATAAAAAGGACCCAAATTGAAGTTATTTTTTCTTGAAACAGTGAAGATATCAGTGTTACATTTTCAATATGGCCCTTGTCAAACGAGTTTGACAAACTGCTATAAAATAACACTAATAATATAGTAAAATGATATCAATGTTGGCTGCCAAAAAAAAAATGTTAGTATTACCTAAAAGGTCCTTAATAACAAAATTGAATTTTACATCTAAGAACATTTCTTTTTATGATAAAAAGTTGTATCCAAGTAGAATATACATTATTTTCCAATTATCCCTATTATGATATAATATAATTTTAAAGAATCATAATGGTAGGATTTTAATACCTAGATAATATACATACATACCTTATCACATAGTTCCATCTCTGGGTAGGCAAGAAACTGTGCCTATAGGCCTATCTCAAAAAACAGCTCCATACTTAATCCATCTTCACTAACTTTCTCCACACTTTCCTATCCTTACATATTCCCTTCACTTCAACAATAGCCATGCACAGAGTCATATATGCTCTTTTATTCTTAAAACTCTTTAAGGTTTCTCCTTTTCACACGCATTTGTCTTCAACATTCAGCTATGTCTGCTTACATGGCCTACCCCTTCCTTATGATCCACACACTCTACTTTCAAGATAGGTTACCTGGCGGTCTAGGGGTAAGGTGTCAGACTTATGAGCTGGCGGCCGGGGTTCAATCCTCGATCCCGGCACAGATTTATCTGATTACCAAACCCTTCCTTCACCTTTGACAAGACATCTTGTGAATGTGTGGAATGCCAGGCCTCCACCAAGGTTTGGATTCCACGTTAAACTGTAGGTCCTCCATTTCATCTCACAATCACCCTACCATTACACATTAGCGTAAGTGTGTACAACCCAACAGGTAGTAAGATGCGGTGCTGCTAATAATAATAATAATAATAATAATAATAATAATAATAATAATAATAATAATAATGATGTTAGTAGAATTCAATGTGAAAAAAATATTATAAGGTGAAAAAGAACGTTAATGTTTAAAAAGACTAATTGAAATGAAATTTGTCAATTTAACATTGCTTAGCAGTTATATTATACAACTCATGTCAAGTATAAATTATTAAGTAAACAAAGACATTAAATGGAATAAGTTTAAAATGTTACTGAACCAACATATAAATTAACATACATTAAAAACTTTAAAAGACACATTAAAATGTGAGTCATTAGACAAAAAACATATTACAATAAAGTTGTGGATTAACAGGCTATATTAAAGAATTAATCATGACTAGGATAATATTTATAGTTGTACAATTGAAGCAGTAAAGTTAAATAAGTTAAATTTGAAAAATTGACAATATGAAATAGTTGAAGTTGAAAATATTTAATAAATTTATAGGTTATATGATTGAATTCATTTCCTTAACTGAGTCCCTTGCTCCTTTAGTAGGCTTCGTGAAGAACGCCCATAATTTAACGATGTGACATGTTTCAACGCACTACGGCGTCATCCTCAGACNCAACTTCAACTATTTCATATTGTCAATTTTTCAAATTTAACTTATTTAACTTTACTGCTTCAATTGTACAACTATAAATATTATCCTAGTCATGATTAATTCTTTAATATAGCCTGTTAATCCACAACTTTATTGTAATATGTTTTTTGTCTAATGACTCACATTTTAATGTGTCTTTTAAAGTTTTTAATGTATGTTAATTTATATGTTGGTTCAGTAACATTTTAAACTTATTCCATTTAATGTCTTTGTTTACTTAATAATTTATACTTGACATGAGTTGTATAATATAACTGCTAAGCAATGTTAAATTGACAAATTTCATTTCAATTAGTCTTTTTAAACATTAACGTTCTTTTTCACCTTATAATATTTTGTTCACATTGAATTCTACTAACATCGTGATATTGCTTCCTTATTACCATTTCATCATGTATTTTAAGAATAATAATAATAATAATAATAATACTTTCAAGATGCCCAAACCAACATAAGACGCTTTCAAGCCACACGCCTCCAGCATTCATTCATTAATGACTATGTCCAATAGAGTGTTTCCACATACTTCCTTTAGTCTAGATAATTTATTTGAAAGTTTGTGGTTTTTGCTTATTAGATTTAATGTGCACTTTTAAATATAAGAAATGTTACAAAAAAAGTGTAAGTAATTTTTATTAGTATACTCTTTGCTACTTAACAGATACTTAAGCCATTGCCCCTTCAATCTAAGTGAAAAGGGCCATTTTTAAGAGCCCATCTAATAGCCAATTAGCTAGAATACTAGGCACACAAACCTTGTAGTGAGTTGTGTCAAGGTTGTCTCAAAGAGTCATGTATGCTACCACACACCTAACATTTCAGTTATGAGTAAGGTCTAAACTTTAAATTTTTAACATACAAAGAAGATAAAATGTCACCTGTCACAAAATATACACATTATTGCTAATATATCACTTTTTTCTGATAGATGATAATAATAATAATAGAAACCTTACTTCTCCATCTGTTGGTGGACGGCTGCAGGCAGGCTATCACTTCTGTCAGACGTCTCTCGAATGCCTTCAAATCTAGACAAAAAAACATTCACAATTTAGTTTATTTGCCTATCAAGGATAGCAAAGTGTCCAGCCAAACTATATTTTAAAAGTCCCTGGCTTTCCGAGATCTTTGGACTCCCTGGATAAATATTTAACCCTTTTAGTGCCATACTTATAATGGATTTGTGTAGTAAGAATGCCATGGTTATTTCATCATTTGCAAGGTTGTACAAGAAAAACTGCCAGTCTGTTATCTATAAAGTGATTTTTCAGATAGTTCTATCATTTTATCTACGTTCACTGTTCTATAAGAGAGGAGAATTATCTCTTTCTAGTGAAATAATACACTCCTATCTGCTTTGGTGGCCACATGATCTAAGGTGTCACTCTCGTGTTAGACTCGACTGCCGATGACAGGGAGATCAGGGTTCAAATCTCGGTCAGGTGTACTGAAGGTTTTTTTTCTAAAATGTTTTTCCTAACCTCCTCCACACAAATGCAGGTACACTTCATTTATAGATTAAACTTTCATCACCCCTAGCTCATTAGCATAGTTAGTACATATGCATATAGCTTAAACAGGTATTAAGATGTGGTGTTAAAATAACCCACCCCTAGCTTTTCAATTGGGTAACACCCAAACTAACCTAAAACTGGAAAGACTATCATTTTGGCTCGTGGCACTAAAAGGGTTTAGTAAAATACAAACATAAGAACATTTGTGGTGTTTAATAGTTATTTTTATACATAAAAAAGGTATCCTTGTATTGATATAAGTGTATATCAGTTATAAACCCAAAACTATACTTTTGGAGAAGAGAAAGGAGTGGGCATATTATGTATGAGAGCAATTTTTTTTTCTTATTCAATTTTGAATTTTTGAATATTTGCATATCAAATCCTGAGTCTGGTTATAAAACTTAGCTTACGAATTTAACTCTTATTTCATTATATTTATTAAAAACTAAACTAATACATCATCCCTAAAAACCTAAAGAGTGTTGTTGGTGTTATGTTACTTCTTGAAATCTAAAGAAGATAAAATATACATTGAGTAAATTGTTGAAACTATAAAAAAAAAAATCACATTTTACAGTTCAAATAGATAAAACACTCCTGATAACTGTTGCAGAATTTCTTTCACTAAAAATAGCTGTTATATCAGTAATTAATGGATATTCATTTAATTATAATTCAAAGTAACATTTAAAGTCTAGACACCTTAGATCAGTCAGTAGTAGTCAGCCTACCGAGTTTGGAGGGTCTACCTACATTGTTGTTGTTGCCTAAATTAGCTTAAGAAAATATAACATTTCATAAAACAACATATTACAAAAGTCCACCAAATTATTTAAATCATATTTCTTGACTTGATCCAATATATATAAATATACTCAACGAAAAAAAGCGAGTACCTACTAAGAAGATCCCACACACATTTTTGAAATTTCTATATGTTGTTCCCTCTTGCATTCTTTCTTGCTCATTTTATTTATGTCTTGGGAATTTGAGCAACGTATCAAAAATAATACTATTCTTATCCATACAATAAACTTGGCTCACAAAAATTAATGCCATGAAAGTTAATTTACTGACCTTTTTAATTACTTTCATAACTGAAATCTCAATTCATGAATTCTAAGACTGGTAGATAACATACATATATACAAACTAAACTTATACAAATATATATTTATAAACTAAACTTATATGTGTTGTCTACCAGTCTTGGAAATTCATGAATTGAGATTTGTTATGAGAGTAATTAAAAAAAGTCAGTAAATTAATTTTTGCTAGCCAAGTTCATTGTGTAGATAAGAATAGTATTATTTTTGAGGAAATGTACCTGCATTTGCATGAAGGAAGAGTGTAAAATCACTTAAGGAAAACTATATATATACATATCACATGTTAAAAAAAAAAAGTTGGATAGTAAAATGTATAAGGAGTCAACAACAAAAATTGTGCATCTTTTACATTCAACCAAAATCAGGTTGCTTCACGAAGATATACATTGATCACCGTAAATATGGCCTAAACCATAAATAATTTTCCTTGTAAAAACAATCCAAATATCAAATGTGGGTCATTCCCTTAAAATAACTCATTTATAAGCTGTGCTATAATATATTTCAATTGTATAAATATGGGATCAGTGAGGTGTGAACTTGGTATTATAATTGCTAGTCAGGCATTAAAGTTTTTACAGTTAAATTCTTCTTCTCAAAGATGTTTTCTGGCACTGTGGGAATAAAGAGATACGTAATAAACCACTGAGTTTTGTTCATCATAAAATATTCTTTAATAGTGGTAAGTCTGATAGACAAATTAACACAGATTTTGATGTGATATCACAGGCGTTTAATAACGCTTTTTTTTAACTTTCCATTAGATCTTTTTTTCAAATTTGGAACCGTTTATAATTTACAAGATGTCCCCGAAAAGGATATGCGACTGAATGTTTTGGAAATGCACTGCTCTAGAGAATGTAGCTTTTATGACCTTTATAAAATGTATAATTTTTGTCACTGCATATAACGTTATACAAAGAGCCTAATACAGTTTATGCTGAATATTCAAATTTATTTAATATTGTGACTTGCCTGCTTCGGTGCCGCATGGCCTTACTAAGGTGTCACTCTTGCAATATACTAGACTGCCGATGATGGGGAGATTGAGGTTCGATCCCTGTCGAGTGTACTGAGTTTTTTTATTAAATGGTTTACTACTCTCTCCATGCAAATGCAGGTACATTTCCTCAAAATTCAACCTAACTCATCCCTAACACATAATAGTAATTAGTAAAGTTGTGTACAAGTCCGTTAATTTTAATGCGACTAAAAGAATTGAAATATCCCCATTTTGTGTTAGATTTGAGATTTTGACAAAAAGATTTAAAAGTTTCTTATAGTGTTATTGTCTAATAAGGAATTCAGGACAGATAATGAAATTACAGGCACATCCCAACTTATGACAGTTTGCACTTAAACCGATTTTCAATTGCCACCAAGTTCTGAAATTGAGGTGCTTACTTTGCAGATGCGACACCTTAGTATCATGACGCATCAGCATCCAATGATTTGTTTACTTACCCTTTTTTAGAAATACAATGCCTTTACTTTACATTTTACCTTAGTTACACAGATGTTATTTAAAACAGTGGTCTGAAACATAATCTGTCGTAAGTGCGGGATATGCTTGTATAGGAAAAATAGGAATTTATAAGTAATTTCGAGAAACTATTTAAAAATGAACATCTTTAAAGGTTGCAATTGTTATTTTTATTGAATGTAAACTTATTAAATCTCTACCAAATTGTTTCAGAAAAATCATACATCTTTATATTGGTAGATTTTTAGGCATAAGCACACATAAAAATTTAAAGAGAGTATATATAATTATTTTCAAATAAATTTCAAACTGCATTATATTTGTAAGTCAACTTTTAAAAATACACTAAATTAATTTTTAAGAGTTGTAAAGTCACATTTATGTTATGATTTAAGTTTGAAAGTAAATACATAAAGAATAAATAGTTACAATATTACGATATTTTGTATATTACAAAAGGTTTAAATTTGTACATAATTAATCATGTACAAAAATATTGTGAACATAAACTAAAGTCTCACTTCATAAGAACTTGTCAGCTATTATCAAGCTGTTTTATGGAGTGTGAATTAGTAAATAAAGTTTATTTAGTTATAAGATAACACATAAATACTGATCTAAAAATATACATACATCTTACTGGGGAGTAATTGATTTCACACAAAAGGTTTATCTAAAGTTCAGATCTACGCTATTGTGAGAGATAAAAATACTAGTGCTAAGTAAGATTACTTCCTCTTAGAAAGAGCTAAGTTGGGGCTGGTGATAAATTACCAGGGAGCAAATTTTGATGACCAAAAATAATCAAAAAATTATCAATGCAATTACTTTAAAACTGTTAAATTATTTCAAATTAGAAAAAATAAAGTAAATAAAAACTAATAAGTATTTCGAGCAAATCCATTATAAATCAAAACCAACATAGATTTGTATGCAATGATAAACTTATAGCAAATACATTTTTGCATTTCACTAAGCATGAACCTTAATTTACAAAATACCTGCTTCAGAATCAATAGCTACTCTCTCCCGCTTGAATAAAGAGTATCAATTTAAACTGAATCCACCATTATCTTGTCAATCGAACAACTGTGTGGTGAAAAACCTTATGTTTGATGTGTGTGTGAATTTACAAAACATAAATGCTTATAAAAGACATAAAAAATTATTTAAAGTGTAAAAATATTTCTTAAAGAACCAAAATGACAAGAAATGTAAAATATATGTTTCCACAATCAGGGAACCATAAACAGGTGCATTTATGCATACATGAGATTGTGATGTACAGAAGGGGGAAAAAAATAAATCAAAATCCGGGCCTTGATATTATAAGTTTATTTCCTATGGATGGTACACTATATGGTTTTCTCAAAACCAAATATATTATAGGCCACACTGCTGAAAAATTATTTGATATTCAAATTTTATGCTTTTTAAAACCATTTAATAATACAGATTTTTACACAGGAATGTATATGTATAACGGTATACCTTTTGATAAACACTTCCATATTAAGAGAAATACAATCTCAATATTACAAAATAGTGAATTTATTTCAAAGAATTCCTAGTTTTTAATTGCTTACAATAGCTTTTTACATCTAAAATTGGTTAGGATTAATACATTTTGTGTATTTTGTTTAAAATTTTACAGCTCCCAAAGTATTATTATTTGATGTGTAGTCAAGAAAAGAATTATCAATATGAATTTAAAATAAATTATATACTGAATACCCTCGATTAACTATTCAATTAATTATTTATTATTTCAATGAATTGAAGTGTTAATACCTTGTCTCATTATCATTCATATAATTATAATAAAGACTACACAGGAAATATTGAGAGGACGTTAGCGATAATACACAGTATACTCTTACTTAATTGCGCACGTTTATCTGATATGTGGTCTACTCATGCAAAATATATTTTAATAGGTAACCTAAAACAGGTTATACATTGTTAATCTTGGAAAATAATATAGGTAACAGGCTTAAATCAAATACACGTGCCTCCATTATCCTGAAATACACATGATTGTCTCAAGTACTATAGACGGCCATATTTAAAATGATGGGCGGTAAAAGGGCGATTCTGAATGTGGCTCTTTCAATTTGAGGGTAAATCCTTCACAGGAGTGGAAGTTTTTATCATAGAGAATACTTTTTTTTATTTACAAAAAATGTGCAATGCAATGGTATAGAAACCAAATACTATCTGTTATAATTTTAAATCAGAAAATTAAACATTATAAATAGAAATTGGAAAATCAAAGTTCTAAAAATCATTTCATCAACTTCAGCAGAAGTTCACATATTTTAAATAGCTTGGCTAAGCATAAAACCATTATTTCATTACAAACTTTTTTTTAACTTACTACACATAATTTATTAGGCTGGGTATTTTTGGAAAAAAAGAGATCTATGGAAAATTGAAAATGTAGGTAATTTCTTATTTTTAAATATCTTTGCTCATTCTACCGATAATTAAGTGTTTACTGTATGCATAAAACCCAGTATAGCCAGCCTAGTTCAAACAATATTGACAATCATTATTTGAATTTAGGTTTTCAATAAGTCAAGTTGATTTCCTAGTATGTGACATGAGGTTCAACAGTGACAATTATCGTGTAGGACTTACCATGCCACCACACAATATGATTTTTTCTCATATTTAAAGTGAGTAGCAAAAATACATTTTATCATTAAGGCCGCAGCATTAATATAAACAATATTATTGGAACAAAAGATATCCAATGATATAATCATGTTTGTACAGATTGTCAGAAGAAATACAACTTAGAAAAAAACTTTATCATATCTATTTATTAAACCTATACAAGATATTTTTTTAATGTAAAGCTAAAAATAATATATTAGTTCTCCAATAAAGAATGAATAGGTATATGGCAAAATGTTTACCAGGCACATGTTTCTTTGGAACTGTGTTTTTATTAGAATTGAAAAGTATCAAGTAATGGTATTAGTGATTTAATATATTTTATTGTATTATTTATAATGAGGTTAAGATTTTAATACTTTACTAAACTTATAGAACAAACAAAAGTTATAAATTAATTTAAATATGCAATAGAAACAAACTAGTATTCATAAATTATAAACTTATTAATATGAGATCAAAATGATTATTACATAATTCACTTATGGTTCATTTAATGTAAAGAGACTAGTGTGTGATCAAGATTCAATTAAATTTACATAACTCGATCAAAACACATACAATTAATTTAAACTATATGACAACCAATAGCGAATATGTTGTCTGCATTCTATGACCAAACAAATGAAGTACTAAATAACTGTGTTGGTGTTGCCCACAACATGATTGGCTGGATAGAACACATGGTGTTCTTTATTTAATGTTTACTTAACATGAAAGTTCTCTCCTTGACAACTTTTAAGTTAAGTAAACACTAAGTTAACTGCAATGAAATACTTTCCATTTATAAACATGAGAACCTTTATATTACATTACATGAAAGTTAAAGTGATCATGATCCCAGGATTAGAAAAACCAAAATATAATTTTTGGTGTCAACAATGATAACATTTTTCTATATTAGTAATATTATTTCTTAGTTATTGAAAATATCAATGAAAAGTGATAGTTGTAAATCACAAAATTTTACTTAAGAACACATATGTGAAAACAGTTTTAATAACTTTTTTAACTGACAAAAAAAGTTTTCTTCTTATTAGAATCAGACTGTATACAGCACCTTTTATTAATAAATGTCCTAGTTTAGCTAAGTGTCCACTTTTTAGTGATGAGATATCAATGGGTTTGTAGAGATAGTAAACTAATGAAAAAATGTGTGGTTGGGAAATACAACCCAATTAAATAAATACAATCATAACATTTTTCGGTTCAGTAGGTTTTAAAGAATCATACTGTATGGAAAAGAAATTTGCACTCCCAGGAAAAGGGAAAAGAGATACTTGGAGAGCTTTGAAATGTGGTGCTGGAGAAGATTTTAGAAGATCAGGTGGACAGACAGGATGACAAAGGAAGAAGTCCTAAACATAGTGTGTGAGAATAGAATCATTTTGGATGTGATTCTCAGGTACAAAGCAAACTGGATTGGACACATCCTTAGGAGGAACTGTCTTCTGCACGATATTAGAAGGCAAGGTTGAGGGTCTAAGTTCACTGACAAAAGGAATGCCACTGTTGTAAGACAGAACATCTAATAATAATAATATTAATAGTAGGTTTTTGTGTTTATAGTTTGTTTTGAAACAAGAAAAATGATGGCTTTAAAATGTATATTCGCAAAACATAAAAAGAAAAACGCTATTCCCAATATAGCTCTTGAAAACCTTCTGAGCTTGTTTTTTCCTTTTGTATTTGTTTTTCAAGACATGTATTTGTCATATTTATAGCATTTAGTAAAGGCAAATATTGATAAGTGAAGTAAAAAAAAGAATAAATTATGCTACATGAAGTTTATACATTAATATGCACATTTTGGAAATAATCAACATCAGCAAATAAGCATATTTTTTTTCAAACCACAATTATGTTATATAATATCAATATTTATGTTATAAAGAATAGATTATAGTATAGTCATTATTATTATATTATTATAATGATTCATAAACTATAGCTATTATGGTAGCTGTTAAGACCATTTAAATAACCTCAACTACCTAAAACCATTTAAATAATGTATTAAATATATTTAAATAACAATAAAAGGCAAGATACTAATTGGCTGTTCTAGCACCCGATCGCACCGTCATTTAAGGCCAGTCGAGCTATATTAAGTTGAAGTCCTAGTTTCCCTTGGGACCAGTGAATATGTACATGATACCACATACAAGCATGAGATGGTATCGCTCCATGCTGTTTTGGATGAAGTTAGCGATTGTAGAGACGAGATCGCAGCGGCCTAGCGCCATGGTGGTTGCATTCCCTGTCAATCATGGTGTCTCCATGGACAAGGAATGTCGTATCTGTTGGTAGCAAGGACGACATACTGGCACAGCTCGTTGGGACAGGTGACCGGGCAGAGCAGTGTGTTTGTAAATGCATCGCATACAGAGGACATCCCCACATTTCCAGCAATGATACTTCATACTAAAGTGATCGAAGGGGAGGGTACACACACAAACTTTAACATTTCTATGTGACTTCCACTCTAAGGATACAGAGTCAAGCTCCATGGTCAGTTGATCAACACCACTTATTTCTGCGCAACTTGTCTTCATACTTGCAGCATTGTTCACAAGCTGGTTGATTTTTAACACTGCCCGAGTGTCCGCAATATTTCCAACCTCCTCTTTCCTATGAACAGTCTTGTTGTCTGGTGGGTCGGCATCAAGCAAGGTGGTGCGCTTTGCATCCAGCTGTTGTTTCAAGTAGTTGATACGTTTTGTTAACAGTCGAACGTGGTCTTCCAGTGATGAACTATGGTCCAATGTGGCCAGCAACAAATCTCCAAGAGGCTCACGAGGATGGATCCCTCCTTCAAAACGACAATACATTCCTCGCCAGAACCTTATATTCTGAGGTGCAACATTTGGAACCAATAAATCATGAACAGCATCCAAGTACAAGGGGTTGATGTATTCATTCATATGGTTAGCCATATAGCCCCAGAGGGAGAAAGTGCATTCCTTAAGCCTGAGATCCATGCGCTCTTTCTCACAGTTCCCAACAAACGTGCCAAACTGGCAAGATTGGACGTGGTCGTGAAGTATAAGCAGAAAACGCTCATTAAATTGAAAAGCGCTGGGAAACTGTTGAGTGAGCTGCCAGATGCAATCAATGAATTGAGTGAAGACAGGTGACACCTCTTTGGGGTCCCCGACAACGTGAGCGCACCGCTCGCTGAACTTATGGCCAAATGACAGCCAATCTTTTTCTATGAGAGATTGGAACCCTTGAATTGTACGGTAATAGGGGTCAAGAAATATTCCTGCTAATGAGCAGACCTGCGCAGTGCGATCCCAACCATCTGAGCAATGCACCACAACACTAATTCCATCTTCTAGGGCGCATGCAATGAACCAGGACGTTTCTATCACACTCTTGACGTGTTTTAACCACCCGCTTGATTCTAATCCACTCAGAAAGTTGCTCATAGAAGGTGACTTCAACTCACATGTTTCTATCAGTTTGACTAAACTAGTGCGCATCACATGAATATTTTCTATTCCAAGAAAGTGGAATCTAATGTTTGTGTAAAAGTTTTCATTCTCATAGCCTTTCCCAGCAGCGCGGTTCGCCATGGCGTTTATTTTTGGCCGTGTGTCGACAACAAACATGTAGTTCTTATTAGGGTTGGTGGCCAGCACACAGTTCAACATCTTTTCATCTTCAACACATCGAGCTTTGAACCCAGACAGAGGTTGACTACAGCGAGTGATGGCCGCTTTGTTCTTGTGAAGATAAGTCAAAACGGGCAAACGTCCTTTGCTTCGGAATCTGGAACTACCCAACAAGAGAGTGGTGCTAGCTGATGAAGGCACGTATAAATAGCGAGGATAAGTGTCACAGAGCTCATAGTCTTTGTTAAGAAGGCTTAAACTCCACTGATCATTGGGAGCTCCCATGCGCTGAAATTCAGACTGGAGGTCAAAGAAATTCCAACCTGCCCCCTGCGGAATATCTTCCGTGCCAGATGTGTAACGGAAGCAGAAGAGGTCTTTAATATTCATGGGCTGTGAAAGTTTCTGTAGAAATGTGTAAATTTCATGGCAGTCTTTTTCTCGCGGTATCACAAACGTTACAGAGAGGAATGTTTTACATCTAATCTGAAGCGGAGATCCTGTCGTCGTCAGAGGTAGCTTCTCTACGGTGGATATGTGCATGCAAAGAATGAATGTCTCCTTTTTGGCGTCTGGGTCCACAAATATGAGGTGCGTGGCAGTCGGATACAAAGTTCCGACTGAAGGTTTGTGCGCATTGTATCTATCCAACATCCGTACATTTTCAATCTTTGGGGTTTTGATCAGTTCCATTTCTTCAGCGATGCAACACTTTACACCACTGCAATGAGAGCACACCATACAATTAAAAATAAGACAACAAATTGTGTGCAAATTCTTTAAGTATTTTTTTAACTAGTTAATATTATGGTACTAATGCTCATAACATCCATCTTATTTTGGCCTTGTTTACTTTCTACTAAATGCTATTAAAATTACCAAGGCTGGCTGTCCACGGTTAGTCAACACAGTCTGAAGCAAAAACGTGTTTGTTCGCAACTTTGTCCACTTTTTTCAATGTTCAGCATTATATATACCTACTGGTCAGTCAGAAGGCAAAAAATCTCTAAAGCAAGATAAAATATATTTATTCCTGGTAGACAATGAAACAGTCCCTTGTTTTATGTGAAATCATTTGTTTCTGCACATGCACAGCCCTCTCTTCAGTATAGTTCATGAATATCATTTATCTCGGGTATTTAAATAATAGTGTTGAGTTATTCACTGTTCATCGCTAGTAATTTTTGTTCAAGACAGAATCAGATGCCTGAAAGATAATTGTATAGATTGAAACTAAACCACATGTGTACAATTTACTTTAAAGGAACACCAAAATAAAGATGTGATAGAGAAGTTTTGAGATGAAATAGCAAAATAGACGGAGGCAACAAAGAAAGGCACTACAATAACTGTTTGCTTGGCCGGTGAAAATTTCTTCTTTGACATAAACAATCATTTTCTCTGTAAGCTATAAAGGGCATTATGTCAAAACATGTTTCTAGTCAGCACTTAACAGTTTGTAACCAAAACATTATTTTTAGGAACAAGTTGTTTTTGCTTCGTAATGTTTTGACTCAACAGTGTTCGCCAACCTTAACATATAAACAAAGCAAATCAAGTGTAATGAAATGCTCTTGTTCAACTATACATTTATATATTTTATCTGTAGCCTTACTAAGTTTCAACAATCTTATAGTCAGTTATGCAAATATTTCCTAAAATGAATGCCTACACAACATAAGTTAAACCAACTTCAGTGGCCACCTGGTCTAAGGCGCTAAACTCACAATAAACTAGACTGCCAATGACCGGGAGATTTTGGTTCGAGCCCGGTCAGGTGGACTGAGGGTGGTTTTCCCTAAATGGTTTCCTCCTATATCTTCATACAAATAAGGAAACACTGCCTCTAAATTCAACCATCTTCTTTGCTACCGCTTTGGCATAATTAGTACATAAGCATATAACCCTAATGGGTAGTAAAACATGATGCTAAAAATACCCATAAGTTAACTAATATTAAGGGCAACATCATCTGCCTTAGATATATACAAATAATTGGTATATTCCACTTTAGTAATGTGTACAGCAAAAGTTGTATTAACAAAGTCTGGTTTTACATTATCATATTTCTATCCTTAAAAAAATCCTAAAGTGTAATATAATACATATATATAAATACATTTAATAACAAACTGAATTATATGTGGTCCATATACACTATTTTATTAAACAAATGTGAGTTGGATGTAAATTTTTTATCTAACAACAAATTGTGGTTTGAAAAAAAAAAGACTAATAATAATACATATCATGTGCAACAATGAAGAGCTATTGTGTGATTTATATGCTGGTGAAAATATTTACTAATATCACTCTTTTAAGATGCTCTTAATTATTTAAAAGTGGGGTTGTGAAAATGTAATGATTTGAGTAACTGATTGAGCTTGCTTAAAGGTGCAGAACTGATCAAGGTAGAGAAATGTGATAAAAAAACATGTCAAAAGACAAAACAAAAATGAGCACTAATTTCTAAAAGAGTACTTCCATACTTTTGTTTTGAAATTAATGTTACAAAGATTAAGTCAGATAATTATTTTATTTAATTTTTGTTTTAATGTTGCAGCCCTAACCTAAAATATAATTTAAAGATGATTTGTAATGACTCACACAATAAATAGGTATATGTAGGCTACTTATGAAAGGTAAGATTAAAATTAGGACTAAATTTAATACCTACCAGTACTATTTCTCTAATACACAAAAGCAACCCTCGAAAATTCTACTCACAAAGTGTTGTTCAATGAGTTGTGAGTGAACCTTTCACTCAGAATTTTATTTTGTTCCCCTGGTTTGATCACTTTTAAGGAGTTAGAAATTTTCAAGTTTGACACATCTACCTTAGACCAATCATCGACGAGGGTTTTATACCAATTAAAAGAAAGCATTTCAACATTAAATTACTCACCACCACTCATTACTAGACCCAGAATAAAACCACTAAATCACTTTTAGAGCCATTACATATCCTAATTGTTCTTACTCCCAAGCTTCCCTTTTGGTACTTTAATCTATTCTACATACTCTATTTCACTGAAAATAAAAATGTTTCATATGTGTAGATGTACAGACACACAAAGTTGATTTAATCCCCCTCCCCTTCATATTTGTGTGGGTAGTAAACTTAAGATGTTCACCCATTTCAATGGTTGCACAGTCTAAGGCAATACTTTCGCAGAAGACCAGACTGCCGATGATGGAGAGATCGAGTTTCAAATCTTGGTCGGGTGTACTAAGTGTGGTTTTTCCAAAAATGGTTTTCCCCTCACCTCATGAAAATGCGAGTACACTTCCCATAAATATAGCCTTCCTCACCCTAAAACCATTAGTGTAATTAGAAAATAAGTGTAAAGCCCAAACAAGTAGTAAGACCCAGTTCTAAAAAAAAAAATAGGCCTACATTTTTCAAGGTAGATAATTGAGTGGTCAAGGAGTCATCGCAGTCGAGATTTAATGTTTATCTTGAGCCTAATCAAAGGGTACTTCTGTTTGTATGGTGTCTACTCAACTTGACCAATGAAATTCCTGACTTTTTCCCTGATTTCCCCTGATCGTTTCCTAAAACTCCCCACTCAAAAGTATGTTCACCTCCTTCTGTTCCCCCCACCCCACAGTTTTTGTTAATATCTTTTATGAATAATAATAAGTTTTAAGATTTAAATAAAGTTTTTTTTATTTGTATTAACATAGTCTACTAGGAATTAGAAGATTATAAAATATATTATACAGCTACAAACAAAAGAGCCTGAATTGCATTGTAATTTATTGATTTAATGATTATTAATTTCATATTTTGAGCAAAACAACATTTTTCCGGATATTTTTTAATTCACCAAATTCCCGGCTAATTACAGTTTTCCCTGATTTTCCCGGATGGTAGACACCCTGTTAGTTGAAAATAACTTCATTCAATTCTGAAGAGATAATACACAAGACCATGACCATATTAATAATCATGAACACAGATTTTGATGACTTTTTTTTGTACTGCATAAACTATTGTCACAATTCCCTGGTTGTATAAATGTATATTTTATAAGTCAAAATAAGCCAGTTTGTATTTGTAGGTAATATTTTCATGCCTTAAATCATTTTTAGTAATATTTAGACATGAATGTTAATGTTTTACATTACAGTAATCTTTTGTAAATTCATGAATACTCAAAATAAGATTTTTCCCCACAGAGCTGTCTAAAAGAGCAGGAGTACATGCGATGGTAAAGAAAGCAAGACTGAGAAGGTGTAGACAAACATCTTATGAGCAGGGTTGTGGAGTCGTTACACCAAGACTTCGATTCCTCTATTTTTCTACTGTCAGACTCCAACTCTGACTCCTACATAAATGGCTAAAATTTATTAATTAGTAATAACAAATTTACTGCAGTAAAATCCTCCAATACAGATTACTTCGTGAGAAGTTTGTCATTGTGAATATATATTTAAATAAATTTGTCAATCCAAATTACAAATATTAGTCCTAAGGAATTAAAAAAGTAGAAAATTAAAATTATATATATACCATACGGGTCATTCTCAAATTGAGGGATAAATCATGTCTCCCGCCTATATACATATTTTGTTATTTTTAAAACAAGCAACAATTTTTTTTAGTAGTAGAAAGTGTATAAAACTTGATAGAAACATTTAAATATGGAGATATTAAAAACAAATTAGACCAGATGATTATTAAAAGTTGCTTTCATCACCTTGCTAACTGACCCCACCTCTGGATTTAAAAGTTTGAAGTTCTATACAAAAATAAAGAAAAAGAGTAAAACATATAACTACGATAAAATATTCACATAATAATGTTATTTTCGTTTGAATAATCCATTTTAATAAATTGTTCATGAATTTTGACATTTTAATCAATATTTGCTTGTCCCCAAGTAACACACTGGACAAAAACGATATTTTGAATTTGGCGATAAAACCTTCCAGAATACTCCACTGTTCCCCATTGACAGTAGTGAGTTGTTGTCCTGTACCTACTAGTTCTTGTGATTTCATTAGTTAAAAAGTTTATTTAATACTATTCGGTCAATGTAGGAAAATTTGGATAAGTTTTATAGAGTATTTTAATTGCAAATCACTTCGCTAACATTAATATAATTTGGAGTTTTTGAAATAACTAAGCCGATTCCAGTTCAGTTGAACGTAAATGGAGGGAGGAACTAACCTCACTGTTTGTTTGCCGCTCTATACTTATATTATGGTTATGAAACTCAAAAGTCTGCCAAAAACATCACTTCGCTAACGTTGCTTGGTAAAGAAAATTGTGTTATCACTTCACTAACGTTGTTTGGTAAAGAAAATAGTGTCATCACCTCGCTTATGTCAGTTAGGTGACGAAACTGATGATAATCACATAGTTCACATTAATAAAGTGAAATTTTCAATATAAATGCTATTTTCCCAAACATCGCTTCGCTAACGCCCACGTCACTTCACTAACGACAATAAAATGACTTTTTCTCACTAACAGACTGAGTAAAACCATAAATATTATTATCTATTAATAACATTTGAGCTATTAAAATCATAAATAAAAAATGACATATGAAAAATTTAATTTTCTTTGGATTTTGGAAAATTTAACATCACTAACACATGAATTTTGTATAATTCTTCACTTACATAATCCTAATTCCAATGAATTAAGAAAAGTATATCATTTTGTTATACTATTGTTAAAAATTTATGGTAAACTTAGTAAAAATACATATTTTATTTGGATTTTTGAGATTATAACGCATTTATGTACATCTGAAACACAGTTAGCGAAGTGATGGTAAAACTAAAAAAGAGAGAAAAAATTGTAAAATCAAGCTATGGTGGTATTATTACTTACTGCTTTAATAAATGTTGTGTATTCAGACAATAAATATACTTTCCCTGAAATTTTTTATTTTATTTTTGGATTTCCTATTTGTCCCTCAATTTGAGAATGACACATATAGTATTAAAATAATATAAATTTTAATTTTGAAGCTGGAGTCAGTACTTTTTTATTGACTTCAACTCCAACCAAAATTGCCTCCCACTCCACAGTCCTGCTTATGAGGATGTAAAAAGGTAGGATACCAAAAAGAATGATGACAATGAAGTATGTAGGAAAAAATTGCATAGGAGGCCAAGAAAGAGATGGGAGGAGCAGATAACAGAAAAAGTGGAAGTGAGAAGATAAGAATGGAAGCAATTAAAGTGGAAGAATGGTGGAAAGATAGCTAGGAAGATGGAGGCATTTTACTAAGGGGGTGTTCAAGTATTAAGTAAGCACATTGTTGCCACTTTTTAACCCCTCCCTCACCCTTGTAAACAAATATAAGCAAATACCTGACCCCCTCTGCCTTCTTGCTTACGTAAGATTTGTAGACTTTATTTCAGTTGTTCACAGGAATAACCATTCTTTTTTTCATACAATTTTACTAATAGCCTGAACAGGTAGTAAGACGCAACAATAAAAAAAAATCAGAAATTCATGTGACTTATAAATTGCTGGTGATTATTAACATAAAGGTGTAAATTAATATTGTGAAATAATTGACAATTAACACTGGTATACAATGAATTTAAATTTATTGAACAGTTGAAATTATTAGAACAAGTTATAACATTATAAAACTTTCAATTATGTTTCTATTTGGGGGGTTGTCACTCAAGATTTGGCCTACTTTTATAGGCTTCTATACTTCTTTCTCGTTTAGCCACTCAGAATCTTCATTGCTGTCCAAAGTCCAAGATGATTGCGATGCACCCTACCTCAATTTTGCCCATCTTTCTAAGTCTTACATAAGCATTGTTCTGATCCCCTTGTTAGCAAAAATAAGCAAAGCTCGGACTCCCCCCCTACCCTAAGGTAGATAATACTTGAATCAACCCAGCCAGAGGCTAGAAACAGTTTACGATGAGTTGTTGGACTGACAGATTGTAGGTTTCAAATATAATAATAATATTTAGCACCGTGTCTTACTACCCGTTCAGGTTATACGCTTTTCAAATATACTTTGCACACTTTTTACTTTTGTGGAGGGAAAATAAACATTCCAGGTGAAACATTTCTGTGGGAAGGGGTAACTATTGCTTCTGAAGTAGGTATTTTATAAATGATGTAAATCATATTTAGTCTGATGTAAAGAGTTAATTTTCTATATTCATTTGCATTGTTTTCTGAGTTTTAATATACAATTTTAGGTAATTTGTTTGTAAATTTGAAGTTACTTTTTATAATTATTTGTTCATTAAAATTATGGTAATTGCCAAGGCCCAGATTTTGATAACATGTCTTTTTTTTTCCATCAGAAACAATGCTAAGTTGTACATAAACTCTGTTCATGATTCCCTGGCTGTAGATATTTATATTTGGTCATTTTATGCCATTTTAGATTTTCAAGTCATTTTTGAGCTTTTTTTTTTTGGAAAGAAAATTTAAAATTGTTTGAAAATGACTTTAAAAAGGTTATATATATGAATTATAGGTGCTTTGATAAAACATAAATATTCAAACAGCAGACATTTGACCATACACTCGTTGACTGAAGAAGATAATGTATGAGTCCAAATGAAATTTGTGCCGCTTTACCTGCATGCTTATGAAAATCCATATTCCTGGTGAGACCTTCACTACACCTAAGTTGGAAAGGGTTGCAAGAAGAGGGGAGAGCAATTTTTAGAGTTCAAATGAACTTTGTACTATCTATACATTCCTGGTGAGTCACTTGCCATATCATGTCTGTAAAAGGGCTGCAAGAGGATGGGGAGCTATCGCTTTTAAAGCAGCTATTTGTATTCCAATGTTAGGTAGGACACATGATTTTAGCTGTCAAAAGATTCTAAACGCATAGTTTTCATTTATAAAGTGCACGTTATATTTATTCGTTTGAAATAATTTTAAGTGTATTTAGAATGCTTTAAACTAAACCATCCAAAGCAAGTCATTTGAGGTAAATTATTACTGATTTCGGAAAGGATATTTTTTCTACAGCGAGTGAAATACTTTTCTATAAATTATGTGAAGTTAAAGTGGCTGGCATCAGATAAAAGATTTAACCATTCAACAGCATATCAGTCTCAACAAACATGTCCGTGGCATTCATAATATCAATAAAAAGAAAACATCTCAATTATTAGTTGCACAAAATGCATTCATGAATTAAGAAAAATCCTCAACATTTTATAAAGATTTGTGTGACGTTTTAGTATCTGCAAACATTCCTTTGTGGAAAATGAGCAATGTTAAACTAAAGGATTTTTTGGAACTGTATATAGGTCATTCTATTCCAGACAAGTCCACACCGAGGAAAAACTGGAACTGGACAGACCAGGAAAGATATTTTTGCTCACGTGAATAATGTAAATTCTAACTCTTGTAATAAATACAGCATATTATGGAATTTCAATCAAATTTTTTAGGTCTTTTTTGCAAATTTAAAGTCATTATTTAGAGTTTTTGGTGACATTTTATAGGTCATTTTTTGAAAATTTTAAGGTCGTCAAAATCCGAGCCATGGTAATTAAAATATTATCTGAATTGGTGATTGAATGGTCTAAGGCAGCACTCCCACAATAGACTGAACTACCAATGACCGGGAGATTGGGGGTTCAAATCCAGGTCGAGTGTACTGAGGGTGATTTTTCATAAATGGTTTACCACTCTTTTGCCACATAGGCCTAGATGTTGGTACATGTCCTCAAAATTATACTTTCTTAATGCCTACTACATTTAACTTTTTGTGTATAAGCCAAAGAGGTGTTGTTGAGACGCGGTGAAAAATAAATACATTACAATAAGCTTTTTAATTAATCAAATTAGGTAGTCTAATCCTGTGTCCTGATCAGAATGAGGGTCCTTCATATTTATTAAGAACACAACTCATGTCTGAAAGACTAATCTTGCTTTTAATTTATATTAAATCAAATAATTAGGTAGTCTAATCCTGTGTCCTGATCAGAATGAGGGTCCTTCATATTTATTAAGAACACAACTCATGTCTGAAAGACTAATCTTGCTTTTAATTTATATTAAATCAAATTATAGTTCTAGTATATTGTGAGGGTCCCATTTAGTGGAGGCTATTGGGTAGGCACAGAGAGATTCAATTATCCCCCCCCCCCTTCCTCGGCATCTATGTGAATAGAATCTTTAAATTAAAATAAAAAGTAAGGCATCATAACTCTCTTAAATTTTTATTTTTTCAGCTCAAGTTTTCTAAAATACTTGAAACTATGTTTTTCCAAAATGGCTTCTAGGCACTAATAAATTACCATGTGAGTGATAGCTACACATTAAAAGTGTTGCTGTCTTAGTGCCTACAACAGTTTTTTAGCGTATAAAATGAATTGGTAGCAAAACGTGGTGCTAAAAAAACTTACTTTCATAGGCCTACATAGCTTAAATGATACACATTCTTTCAGTATCACCTTAATACTATTTTTGGGGGTTTTACTGTTCATTCTTTGAACCAGCAAAAGAGCAATATTTGTTATTTAAAAGGGTTGTACCCCGTCTTACAGCTCATATGGTATCATACTTGTATATATTCAAACTAACGGTTTAGAGATGAAGGTAGAAATTGGAAGAAATTTAGGAACTAAGTACCAAAAATTCCATGAAGGGGTGTGGGATACCAGTAGGCCTATACACAATTGGGATTTTAACCTCAACACTTATCAGACAAAATTTACATCTTGGCTCTTGTACCCGGTGTGTTGTATTTAAAGTAAAGACCATCTATGTATGTACTGTATAGTGAAAATATAATAGGGCTAGATATAGAATAGCAACCAATCAATTTTATTTTATAAATTAAATAATATGATGAAATTACAAACCAGAACTATTTGAAACATGTGGAGTTCAAAGTGAGACCTGTTTGCGTACCTTGTAAATGGAGGTAAGTTAGATGCTGCATTATGCTAGGTTCAAAACAAGAAATGTTTGAGATAATCCTACCTAGTAAGGTGAAATCCTTATATTATAACAGTATTGGAACATTTACTAAAACTTTGATACAATAACAGACCTAAAACTAGTCGCATCCACTACTAAGGTCATAGTCCAAATGTCATGTAAATATAGGCCTTCATTTAAACAATCAGAAACCAATATGGGTGTCTACTATTTATTCAGCAAGCGGGTGTGAATGTTTTAAAGAAGCCATTATGCTCATATGATGATTGGAAAATAATATTTCGTCAGAGTTTGTTAAATAGAGAAATAATTTTATACCATACTATAATAGTTTTAGGTCAAACCTATTATGAGCTTTAATTCACCAGTGATTCACAGGTATCCATATTCTTAAATTGTCAAAAAGGAAATTACTCACACAATCCATTTTAATGCAGACTTTGTGTAGTATATTGAAAAGTATTTACTGATCTAAAATTCCAATATAAACCAAATGTATATCATAGAAATATGCCTTAAATGATAATAGCAAAGTAAATAAATAATAGTTTATAAGAAAACATAAATATTGAATCAGCACAAAGCTGTAATGTAAGTTATACTAATTAATAAGCTTGATCAATAAAATTAGTCTAAAATAACCCTAACCTTCACATGCAGTTTGTTCCAATGACATTGTTTGCTAAAGATACGGAAACCGTCGCGTGGCCATTCACTATTTATGACAAGAGCGAAGAAAATTTAATAGCATTTAAGTTAGTAAAGAGATTTGTTACAGTAGTAAAACTTCACACCTTTACTCATTTCCGTGTTTCTACTCGTTGACATTTCTACACGAGAGAAGACGACAGACACGAATCGGAATTATGTTTTTCAATTATTATTTTTCCAAGCTAATCGACATAAGCATCTGTGAAGAGATAAACTCGATACTCGATAGACGCGCTTGCGTACTAAATAATCTCTGATAGGGAAAAATACCTCCTCTAACCCTCCAATATTTATAAACTTAATTAAATTGGTTGAAGACCAAGCGCGGGTTGGGTTTATATTCATGCATAGGCATAGTCCATAGCTAGTAGTGAATTGTGTACAGCGTACAGTGCACAATGCAGGAGAAATATTTATTGGTTAATAATGAGACGTAATGTATAAAGTATTTCTTAAATCGATGGTCTTTTAGTCATAGAAAATGGCTGAACCCCTTTTCACTTTTCAAAAACCAAAGTAACTTAAACTGTATCTTTTGAAACTTGAATTTAGCTAAATTTAAGTTTTGTCCACCATCATCATCATCAACTTTATCAGACTGTGATCATTTAAGTACAATTTCTCTATTTTCCTCTATCCTTCCACCATTCTTCCTCCTTTTTGTCTACCATTAAATCAAATTCGATTTTTATTTGGTTGATGAAGAGAGTTTTTTGAGCAAGGCGAAAACTTAGAGAAAGTAGCATACATGAGAGAAAATGTTATGGTGCGTGAAATAATAAACGAGTCTGAAGTGTTACAAGCTTTGAAAGTGTTAAAGTATGGCGATACTTCGGCGTAGATGGGATCACAAGTTAAATGCTTAAGTGTGGGGGCATGGTACCACTCGCGAGATTGTGTATGCTGGGATTTTGAATGTTCCCAATAACTGAAAGAATGCTGTCATTGTTCCTTTGTTATTAGTGAATGTAAGAAATATAAGGCAATTAGTTTGTTGAGTGTATCAGGTAAAGTTTTTGAGAGATCTCTAATTGAAAGGGTGCATGAAAAAACTGCTGACAAGATTTGTGGTGTACAATGTTGCTTTACGCTAGGTAGAGGCTATATTTGCATTAAAGCAAGTGATTGAGGAATGTATGGCAGTAAGGAAGAAATATTATCGTGCATTCGTTTATTTGTAGAAAACGTATGATTGGGCGAGTAGGAATTATGTTATGGAATGTTCTTAGAGAGTATGGTGGAGATGTATGGTTAGTAAATGCAATTTTGGTGGTGTATGATGGAAGTAAAGCGTGTGTTAGGGTGTGTAATGATATCGATTTTTCCTGTCTTTTTAATATTCGAGATCATATTTTAAAGTAAATATATTAATATTTCTTCTTTTCAGTTAATATAATGTAAACTCATCTTTTCTATACTACGGCCATGTTTCTTTTTCTTCTATTTTAACTGCACGTGCAAGAAACAAGGTTTTTACTTCCGTGTTGTAATGCGCAGTAAAATAATAGCAGGTGCAGAGTAGCGCATCTGTTTTCTTAAATGCGAGCTAAATTTAAAACTAACCCTATTGGTCGATGGAAAGAAAGCAAGGAGTGGTCTGGGTTCGAGGGTGTGAATGAAGGGGTTCACACGGATCGACTCGAGAGGACGCTAGCTTGTTAGACGCGTCATTATACTCTTTCTACTCTGCTACGGCAGACGAGATGGAAGTGTTTTACAACATTAAGTGGTGGTTTATTTTATTTTACAAATCAACTTAAGGGCAAATAAAATTGTCGTTGTGACAGCAAAACACAGTTTTTCTCATTTCTTGGGCAGATTTATCTCAACATCTAGTCCAATATTTATTGTTTAAATTACATGTTTTACAATTGGCGTACTCAACGAGGGGCAGTATTTAAGGCTTTTACAAATGGCGTTCCAATGTGGGGCATCCAGTATCTGTATTTTACAAATGGCGTTCCAACGAGGGGCATCCAGCTTCTGTACTTTACAATAGGCGCAACAACGTGGGACTAGTTCTCAACCGCAGATGACAAGACAGTCAGTCTTTTACAGGTGGACGCAGCTTTAAGCGAATGGTTTGAAATTTAAAAAAGTGTTAAACAAATTTGTGTTATATCTTCATGGTTGTTTAATGTATTCATAGATAGGTGTATTAAGGATGCTTGTGAGGACGCGAATGGTGTATAAATGGACAAAGTGAATGTGAGAGTGCTGTTATATACAGATGATGGATGTGTTAATGGCTGAGAATGAAAGAGACTTGTATAAAGCATCAAATCGTTTGAATGTGGTGACAGGCAGAATGGATCTTCTTACAAATGTCTCCAAAGCTAAGGTGATAGTTTTTTTTATAAGGACGTATTAGGAAATTATTGTCATCTTAGTATAATTGGAAAACTGTTAGAACAAGTGAATGATTTTGTGAATGTGGGCAGAATTCTCTGTAAAAATGGAAGTATAGATGGTGAAATTGACAGAAGTGTGAGTGCATCTCGGAAAGTAGTTGGAAGTATGCGACCTATTGCAAAGAATGAAGCATTGAAAGAGGTAAATATGGCAGTATATAAAAGTGTGTTAATGTCAATATTGTTTTAAGGATGTGAAGAGTGGGTTTGTTGGGAGAAACACAAGAGCAATGTAAATGCGGTTGGAATAAGATATCTAATAAATTTATGTGTAAAAACTCGTATGAATAGAGTCATTAAAGAATTGGCACTGGAGAAGTGCGGTTTGAAAGGAGAACTAATAAGTAAATGTGAAAGAAGCGTGTAACGTTGGTTTGGGCGTGTTGATGGAATGCGCATGGATCGACCGGTGAAGCAAATATATTAAGTGTAAAGTGGTCAGGGTTTTAGGGCCTTAGCTCTCAACTTTCATTTATAAAATTATATTAGTTTTTCCTTTAGTTTACATATTAATTCACTCAAGCTACTGAGAGTACTAAACTGATAAATACATTGTTCTTTTCCATTCATCTAGGCCTAATTTAATTATCTTTATTACTATCAAATGGTTAATTATAAGAAAGTGTGGGGTTTTATGGTAATTATAAGTTATGTAAATCATAACCAAAGTTGTAAGCAATATATGTTTAAAATTTCAATTCATTAACTTCATTTTCAGTCCTTTAAATTTATAATATAATAGTTTTTCTTTATTTAAAGTCTTTGTTGGAATATTCGAGTCATCAAAATTTATTACTTTTACTTTTCATTTATAAGCATCGTGTTTTGTATCAATAGCTGAACCCGGAAGCTGGGAGACGCACCTATTCTTGCACGTGCAGCCTTTCAAGGGAGGAGGAGGTTTTGGCGCGGACTACTGGCCAATCAGTGCCTTTGTTCTAGCGTCTGTGTTTGCCCTTATCTGTAAGGAAAGCGTCAGATGCGGAGACTTGTCTGTTAGTACGCTAAGAGTATAGACGAGGGACTGGCCGGTGAGCACGCGAAGCGTAGAGAGGACTGTTAGTACGCTAAGAGCGTCAGACGCGGAGAATAGCCGTGGAGCACGTAAAGAGTAAAGACGTGTACTCTCATTTTCACTTATCGGCACGTGTAGAGTATCGAGATGGGAGAAAGTAGAGGTAGCCCAGGTGGCTAAATAGCTATCTTTAGCTATGTATTAATTATTTCATGTTACTAAATTAAAATATCCTCGGTAATAATATGTACAAGATTTATTATAATAAAACTTCTATTTCAAATGCTACGATAAACAACATCTTTTTAAATCGACTGTATACCTCTACCCCCACCATTATTCCGAGATAACCCCGAGATGCTCTACCGAAACTGACTGCCGTGGACGAGACAACGTAAGAAGAAGAGGTTGATCATCAAACCAGAGAAGACCGGAGAAGGTGACTGGTTACAAAAATGGAGCAACAACGTGGAGCTAGTACCCAAAACCGACAACATGGAGTGACTAGTTACATAAGGTAGAGTGTGATGATCAAAAGGAAGGATTAGTGTTCAAATAAGCCAAATTAATAAACTATTAATCACTCACCTAAGACTTGTATGTACTTTATTCTGTTATGTTAATCCTAGATCCTGTATCCAACTCAGTTTAAGGAGATCTTAGACCATGTCATAATTATTTTATTATATGTTGTTTACCAAAATATTCACCGTTACTATGCTTAAAATGTATTAGTACAATATAAAATTAGTTCTTGCGATGTAATAATCTTTGAATTTCTACAGGTAATGTGCTCAAATAAATTAAGTAATTGATTCTAAAACTGTTGTAAGTTATTGTAGTTTAAATGAAAGTATTAAGCTGTGTTCGTCGAATATGAAAGTGTTCTAGTTCGCGCTGCTAGTTAAACATTTTTTTTTGTCATAGCAAATTTTGTAGCTATCATATCGAGCCACTTAAAAAGGATAGTCCTTGGAAGCTTAAAGCACAAACAGTTTTGATAAAATGTTGATTATGGACATATGTTTCTAATCAAGAAAAATGCTCCATAACCAATAATGACGACATAATGAAATGGAAGGAACAAAATCTCAATGCAAGGTCAGATCTAACCTTAATTATATCACCGAGTACTTAGACATATTAAGAACTGTGAGTTTTCAAAAGATGTCAAAGGAGAGAAGAGGAGACAACAATAGTAATGTATGATCAACCTAATGGGGACAATAAAGAAGTTATTTATAAAGAAAATGGTGATGAAATAACTCTTCCAGCTCCATCTGCTCCAGTTCGAGACTTTGTAGACATCTCAGACCAAGAAGAGCAAGATCCTAATGAAGATCAAGTACACTCAAGGCCAAAATGCAACAGGTAACTTCCAATTTGGATGTCAGCTTATGATTTGTCAGCCTGGTGTGATGCCAAAGATGAATTATAAGGAGGTGATGAAGGCCAAAAACTATGAAAGAGGGAATAAAACCTCATTTAAAAATTAAACGTGGGAAATTGCAGATTGAGAAAAGGTTACAATGTGATAGATTGCAGTTGCACTTAATCAAGACATTAAAGTTACTCAAATGGATATCTCGACTGCCTTCCTCAATTGTAAATCTGAAGAAAGAATCTTAATGCAACATGTGTGACACAATGATGGAAAAAAGCCACAACAAAGACAGTTCTACATTTCTCAAAGCTTAGAATATGCTAGAAAAGCTTCGAATTCAGGAATTGAGTTCTGCCACAAGAATGGTATGATTTCAAAATCGCAAACTCGATGCATTGAAGAACTTTTCAAAGAATACAGCATGAGTTACTGTACACCTGTTGCAACTCTAATGGTACCTGGCTTGAAGTTTCAGAAGAATCCTGGAAATATCGAAATATATCCCTAACAAAACTTGATTGATTCACCTATGTATCTGTCTGTGGCTACTAGGCCAGACATAACACAAATAGAGTATTTGTGTTATGTATATATATATATATATACAGTAGCCCCATGGCTTCTTTGGTGCTGACTGACAGCTTTGAAAAGTTACCAGACCAAATTATGTATCCCTACGCCGAACCATATGATCTGCAAAAACACGTGTTTGGTAGCTGTCACTTCTGACAGTCAAAATTTAGGTATATACCTAAATGTTGACTGTCAGAAGTCAGCTGTGAGTTGTCAGTCAGCACCAAAGAAGCCATGGCGCTACTGTATATATATGAGTTCAATAGATAAATACTCGTAGATATATTAAGCCAAAAAGCAATTATTAATATATAATTATAATATTAATATATACGCCCATTGTAACCTAACAAAAGGGTAAAACAAAACTCCATTAAATATCCATTAAATTGTTTATATATATAAACAATTTAAGGGATTTCTCAACTTTATTTAATACTTTAGCTATAGGATTTACCCTTAGGTTTTACAACCTATCATTTTTTAATTACTTTGTTTTCTGGGTAACACTAAATATTATTTAAATGTCCTGAGGCCGACCGTCTTTGATTTTTTCCGCAACTGTATTGGGTTGCGTGCCCATGGGTACTCTTGATGTACTCAGATCCTTATTATTACTCAAACTGCTCACTCATTTTGCCCTCTTCTTATATTATTGTATACTTTGGACCCTCTTTGAAAGGTTGCGTCTAAAATAAGTGTTCAGTATTTCAACCTCTTGCGCACTGCTTGCTATTAGCTATTCATTATATATGAATATAACCTAGCCATCCATCCGTAAAACGTTTATGACTGGTCGTTAGGGGCGTATGCAAGGAGGGGGGAGGTGATGAGTGATATACATCACCCCCCACCCTTCACAGAAATTTAAAATACTCTAAAGCATTGTCTACCAATAAAAGAAGAAACAGCTAACATAAGTTTCAAACAATGTTCCTGTACGTGCAAACTAATATAATTTCGTAATATAAACATTGAAAAGGACTGAGTATAGATAATTATGGCAAATTATTTTGTATTGTTTGATGGTTCTTGACTTATAGTTAAATCGATTGAGTGTAGTCGTTCCATGAACATTCGTTCATAACGGTTCTGTGTTTGGCTTAACGCTATAGTCGCGCATAAAACTATGGACATAAACATTGATATGATATTGGGCGAAATGGTGGAGAAACCTCATCAACTTTAAGATTCACATAGACTAGACTGGTGGACAGGAGCAGGAACCGTAAGTGTTGTATTTGTGTAATGTCTGTTTCTCTGGCTATTGTTGTCAATTTTATTTTGTTGGTTTTAAAGAGCCATTGTTTGATATGTGTGTAGATATAGCATTTTATGATTAAATTTAAAAAAGTGGTGAATTTCTTAATTTGAAGTTCTATCACCCATAGAAATTAAATCCGGCCTACGCCTCTGCTGGTCGTAGACCAGCGTTAGAAAATATTAATGAACTATCACAATTGAAAACTTTAAGAATACGTTTTATTGGAATTTGGAAATACAATCTTTAGTTAGTGAGATGGAGACTTCTTAAAAACTTCTAATGCAAATATAACTGCATTTAATTTAATTAAAATGCAACTTTTCAATTCATTAAAATAATGGAAACCAACAAAATGGTTGAGAGAATGGGACACTAATTGATGGATAAGATAAGAATATAAAGCTTCACTACCTAAAAAGGAAGAGATTCCTGATAGGACAGGCTTGAAAATCAATTTGAACAAGGTAATGAACCTGTTGAAAGACTAATAAGTAAAATAATAATAATAATAACAATCCTTAATCACTATGTCTTACTAAGCTGTATGTATTTTTGTAACAATTCTCACTTGATAACTTATATATTAACAAAATAAGTGGTAGTGCATTTTTCTTATACTTTGTTTGAATCATGTCTGTAGTCGAGCTAAATTAGTAAATGATATATTATGGACTATTCCTTGCACATTACACCTAAGCACTATCACTAAAAGTTTTAACTTTTAACCATACACCATTCATTGTAGAGTGGTTATAGTTTATATTATAAACCATGCCTTATGCAGGGTTTATATTCATAAATAACGCATAGATAATGGATAGTAAGTATTACACATATGCTTTAGCACATAATGCTTAAACAGTTGAAATGTTACTTTCAATAATAGCGTTCATAGTGGAAATAAAGATAATAGTGTATACAGTGGCGTGCGGTGATTTTTCTCAAACAGGACTAGGTTCGATGACACCTTTCATTATGGGTCTAAAGAGGAATACTCTACATATAATGTACAATATGTAGCTTAGCAAATAAACTTTTACAGGTTATAGGCTATGCAATTTAGCTCCCTTCAATCTATTCACAATGTTTATACATGGAATAAACAAACAAATACACAAATAAAGAGATAAATTAAACAAAAACACGAATAAAACAAATAAATAAGTAAACACAAAATTAACAGTGGATTATTTTCTATATATGTATATTAGTGCGATCCTACTGTCACCTTTCTGAATGAATTTGTCGTTAAAAGCGTCATAGAATGATTTATGACTCTGTAGTTAATCTAGTAAGCCCTTTTTAACTAACAGGGAAAATGTGGAGATCCTATTCTCACACTGGGTTTTACGCACAGTCATCTTAATACATTTAAAACAACAGTGGATGTGCTCAATGGTATTGTTGATACCAAACAACATAATTTATATGTTTCTTGGAACGCTTCTTCTGCTAAGTCTCCTCCAGGAACTTCATAATTTCAGTCATAGTCTTGTCTGAAAAGTCTAAGGTAATTCACTCAAAAAATTGCCAAAATTAAAAAGACTACCGTAGCTTGACTGAAGTGACAAAAATAAACTGTCAGGAAATCGAGATTAGGAGCTCTGAAAATTTTTGAATCTAGCAGCTCATTAAGATCTTGATACCTCAACTCCATTTGCCCAACCATGGTGTCAATAATTTAATTATATAGACGCTTATATTTATTTCTGGTATTCAATGTCATCTTCTCCACGTCTCTTTTTAGGAGTTTCCAAGTTGTCGTCATCTTATAATTTTCTAAGCGTCTCTTCAAAGTCGTTTCTAGAATTTTTGAGTAGAGAAATTGTCTCTTTTACTTTATCGATGCAGTATTTCATATCGAAAGTTTTGGTTTGAAGAATTTTTAATAAAGTGTCAGTGAAAGAAAAAAATGTTGCTGAAAACCTTCAGTAGAAAGGCGAAATTGATATTTCTCAATGATGATGCATTCCCTTTAACAGTCACGAAAGCATCAGTAACCCAACTATTTGGATTTTCAGCAATAGTCTTAAAAAATTGTATGAGCTTTGTTTTATTTTAATTCACCGTGTTCATAATTCTGGAATTGTAGTTCCACTTTGTACTGGCAACACTTATTGTTGGAAACCGCTTCTTTACCTCAGATTGCTTAAGAGCGTTAATTCCTTTCGATTAATATGAAAATAAATTTTTAATGCCACTCAATGTCTTAAAAATATCTTGCATTCTGTAATATGATTCACAACCTGATAAAGAATAAAATTGAGTTTGTGAGCATAACAGTGGATGAAGAGTGCACCTGGGCACTTCATTTTCATAAGCGTTTATATTTCATTTAAATGTCCAAAAAATGCAGTGGATTCATAATAGGTTGTACTACAAGTTTTTGCTCTCAATAAGAACGATAGAGAATACTTAAACATACTCACTTAAATCAATTGCAGTGTGATCACTTCTGACATCTGTAAAAACAATAAATGTTATCATATTTCACATATCAAGCGACTGTCGAACGTTGAGAGAGCTTTGAAATATCCATAGTTTTGTCCAACATTATTGTTAGAAAAAATACATAATTTATTCCTGACTTAATCCTAGCCAAAATTAAATCATCCGCTCATTCAATTATGTGGTTTTGAATTTTGTTGGAGGTTCCTTTAAATGCCCCCTTATTCTGGATATGAAAATCCAATTTACTATCATATTTAGAAATAACTGCATCAGTTCAATGTAGTTTACTTAGCTAAGAAAATCTTCCCATTCATCGTGCTTAGCCAAAAAACAGCACACATCAATTAATCGTTTCATTAGATCCCGGTTTGAACCAACCTCTGCATTATGTCTTAAAACTTTTAGGCTTTTTTGCTCACTCTGTTGAAAATATATTCGCTTTTACCCGAAAGTTTTTAAATTTAGTTACTGTGGATAGAGGTGAGTGAGTCTTTTCATGGTGCATCTTGGCTTTGGGAAAATTGCTGATATCACAAAGGCCGTTATTATTCCACACTCCCTGATTCGTTTCGAACACCACACAAGGCCAACAATACAGCCTGTTTCTTGATTTGCATGCAGTTAACCAGTTTGAAGAAGACAGTATAATATTCTGTTTTGAAATGACTTGTATATTCTTTCATTTTTGTTTAAGCAGAAATGTCTCGAGTTGGCCTACCTTTCATTATTATTTGCTACTTTTATTCGAAAGTGAGGGCTCCAAATGCAACTGCGAATAATCGGTCGAGAACACAGCATTGCGAAGGATGATCGGCACTGCTAAATTCCACTGAACTACATTTGCAAACTCTACTTTTGTGTCAGGTCTATTCTCCAAGCTTTGTTGTGAGGGAAAAATTTCCAAACCCGAGTCCCTTTCAGTATTTCACACTTCCAAACACTGTTAAACTAAATTGACAATAGAACACTTTAATACGTCAAAAGATATCTTTCATTAGTGAGAACAATTACATGAGCTTAGTAACTACAACACTATCACTTATAAGGAGCAAACAAAAATTACATTTACTTGTGGCAGAATGCCAAGCGTTTGCATATATCTTATTATGTGGAAGGACTAGGCTGGCTTCAACTGGTCCTCGCCCCGGTAAGAGCCGATAAGACTCGAGCGCTTCCGATGTTAGTTTGGTGAGGGGAAGGGGGTAGCGCAAATATAATTGAGTATTGTGACAATGCTTCTGACGTGAGTGTATTTTAATTGCGGGGTGGGGGAGGGGGGAGAGTGCATAGATAGCAACTTGAATATGGTGACGCAAATTGAGACTCAGATATATGTTATTTTATGCTTTTATTTCCCGTGGAAATTTAACTCAAAATAGATAAACTAAAAATTATTGAAAAACATATTTAAATGTAGTAAGGAAACAACTTTTTAAATATAATCATAGAATTCAATGTGGAACAGAGTTGAAATTTGGAATTTAATATAATATATTCATTATATTATAAATATATAATGAAGTTTCCTAATTTCAATCTATTCTCTGTTCAATCTAAGGTCCACATTTTACATTAGCCAATCTTTGGAATTTATATTAAATTCCAAATTTCAACTGTGTTCCACATTGAATTCTATGATTATATTTACACTAAAAATGTCTGGGGACTAACCTAGTCTTACTGGTCCACTGAGTGCATAATTAATAGGGTTTGGTTAACTCTTTACTCATTATGCCTGGATTGAACCAATACATACCGTGACTTTGATACATAATTATCTACAACGATATTGCGTAAGAGCCGAGAGGATCTATCCAATTAAACCCAAGCATATTCAGCATGGGACAATATGTTTGCTATGTGAGTGCTACTTTTGTATGGGTAAATAGATTCATACTGTTTTGGTAAGTATTCTTTCTTATTAATCACTGCCATGGTCTAAAGATGAAATGCAGCTAGAAAAAATAATGTCAAATACTATAGATATAGACCTAATACTGCAAGAGATTTGAGTAAAGTTGGCCAATGTTTCTATTCTCTCTCTCTCTCTGTTACTTTGTCGTCATTTGGACAATTGCTTACACTATCCATTGTGTTAAGACTACAAAATAATGTGTAGCTACTCTAAAGCACAGATTGGAACCAAATGTGTAAATTATATTTTTCTACCTCTATGGTGACATTTGAGTACAACGTGTAGGAGGTTTATAATGGGGAATATTTCTCTTGTAAATAATTGTATTGTAAAATTTTAACATCAAATAATCTACTATCCTTGAGTAGAGCTCTAGGGCTCTAGGTGAAGATTTTACAAATATATTAGATTATTAATAAATATCATAGTCCTAATTAATTTTATATTAGGATATTTTTTATTCTATATACATTGTATTGATAATTTAATTAAAACAACATTTATAGTTTGTTAAAAACTGAAACAATTGGAAACAAGAGGGTCAAATATAGGTACTGATTAAATTAAAAATATATAAGGTTTATTTTTAAAAACATGTGTGGTTTTTTATACTCTTGAGTTGTGATTTTTGTGTATACATGAAGTAGCTATTAAACGAGAATATGTTTCCCTCCCGCATTTACTCTATTCTAATTGTGTTTGCCAGAATATATTGTGTTGTAGTCTATGAGTTATAAATCTATGGAATTACAGGAAGCCATCTTATAAACTGACATCAAAAAGGAAATAGAAAAGGTGTATTTTCCATCTGCATTTGTATTTTCATTTAAAGATTGACTATTATCAAATTTTCATCACACAAGGTAAAGTGATTTTAACATCTTATACTTGTAGTAATGTGTCAACATTGTTCTAATTAATCGATCATATTTCTAAAATATCATTTCCCTCTTAAAACAACCGGCCGGCGCGAACTACTGTAAGAGGCATAATATTCAACGCTTCACTTTGTTCGTCAGATTTTGAAAACTATAATTATTGTACTTAATCGAAGCCACTTACACCAAGTTTAGAGTACAGTAAGAATAAGTAACTGCTTTCAAGCATTTTGTTTTGAAAAACCCCAAGCCAAAATAGGCCTAATTTATCAATTCAATTTGGCTTCTGATCCTCTACATGTTTATTAATTTGGAAATGAATCATAAGCACTTTAGCGTATAATACACAGTATTTAACTTAGGATACAATATCATTAAACATTCATTACTACCATTTTACAAGGAAATGGCGCATTCAATGATATTTTAATTACCTTTGACATTTTATTTGTACCACATTAGACCACACTCATTCAATAAAACCCAAGTCCAAACGTAAACATACTAGACCAACCCGTTGTAGGGATGAGTTGTGAAATTACAACCTTCTCCTTTGTCATTGCTCTGATGTCACATTCACAACCTGTTCCTGACAGACGATAGCAGCTATTCCTTTTTGTCACTGGTCTGTTTGAAATGTTCCAGTTATTATTGTACGCCAATTTGTTTTCTCTGAACTTCTATTGTTTTCTCTCAGTCAAGGTGGCATTGTTACTAAATTGTACCATAGATGGCAGCACAAAACAGTTACGTATAAGAAGTCTTTGTCAACGATTGGCATTTCTTGTCTTTCTGTCACAGGCAGCGCTGGAACAGGTCCGGCATAACCTTGCTTCTCCCTGTCTGTCAGAGTGAGCATAACAGGTCCAGAGTAAACTTGTTCCTTGTCTCTCTGTCACAGGCAGCGCTGTAACAGTTCTGAAGCAACCTTGTTCCTTTATTGCGGCTAGGACTTAGATACAACCCATGATAAGCACCCTGTAATATTATAAATAAGTAAAATAGATTAATTAAAAAAATATTTTGAATGAAAATTGAATGACTTCAGATTAAAATGTTTGGTTGAAATGTGCTTAAAATTTTAACGTAGGCTCATAAGCATTTTTAATACCATATATTAAAATAACATCGTCAAACAGTTAGTGAAAAAATACAAGTTGACGACAAGTCTAAAAGTACATAAACAACACTTTAAAAATACAAAACTAACAACGAAAAATTAAAAATTAAAGTCCAAGCTTACAATACAGCCCATATGAATGAATAGTTAAATCCAAATTAAAAATGTAAGCTTAGTCACACCCAAGGTTATGATAACAGTAGTTAAAGTTCTTGTTATAACGAATGAAACAAATTCATAATAATTATGTGGTGGTTGGGTAGTAGATCTAAGTCCAGTCTTGGTTATTCCCGTTACTCCTTTTAGCAAAAAACAGCGTTTAGAAGAAAGCTGTTTTTGATGTTGCCGACATGTTTCGAAAATCTTAGTACCATAATCATTGCTACTGTAAAAAGAAATAGAAGAATCAAAGCAAGAAGTTAATTTTAAATGTAAATCTCCAGAGATATTTTTGGGTAGTTATACAGTATAAAGGAAGTGGATACTTAGTGTTCTTGTCACTTAAGCCTAGTTTAGAGTTGGTTTGGGTAGTCACAAATGAGTTTTGAAGGGGAAGGCTTTTGTAGTACAAAACATTATTTCCACAAAACAAGCACAGTATATGATGTATTCTCATAATACATTTTTACGTTGATGATTAACATTGAAGGGACCTCTTTGGTGATAAAATAATCTAAGGCAAGGGTCGGCAATCTTTTGACTGACTGATTTTATCTAGCCCACAAAATATTTAGCAAACAAGCAATTGGTTCAAAAATGGACTTGATAGCCAATTACTACATGGGAAATATATAATTGAACCATTTTTTGCTCTACTATTTATTTTTGCTTTACTTTTTTTTAATCAAATTAGCCAAACATTTTTTAAAGACCCATATGCCCCACAATATCAAAAAGGTTGCCAACCTCAGGTTTCTGGCTTCATTCTCACAATAGACTGGACTGCTGATAAGAGGGAAATCGAGGTTTGATTCTGGTTGGGTGCACTGAGGGTGATTTTCCAAAACATTTTCATCTCTAATTACAAACAAATGCGAGTGCACCTCCTCAAGAATAACCATATTCATCCCTAACACATTAGCTAACTAGCATATATGCGTACAACCCGAATTGGCAGTAGATGCCGTGCTAAAAAAACTAGACTGGGTGTAGGTACGAATATAGTGACTGACAAAAAGGAGCAGGTAAAAGGATCAGTCAGGTCCAGTGGCGGAACAGTAGCAGATTGCTCCTATTCCACTAAAGGAGCAATTTTTCCCATCTCTAATCCATTTAATCCATGGTCCTTAACGCTATGACATACTATCAAAGTCAAATGGTTTATTTTGTCAGTAAATGTAACAGCTTCTAAGTTTAATTTATTAGTGAATGAAACAGTAGCAAGATTATATCAAATCAACCAAGTACCGTCATCTGGTGTAAACTTGACCAGTTTTTAACTACTTTGGTTAAAAACTTTGAGAAACTCAAATCCTACATAGGATGAAAATAGTCTATATTATATACAGTAGCCTACAGATTATAAGAATAAGATTGTGTGTTATTAACCCATTCACTGACATTGACAAGTGCTACTTGCCCCAGATTTACAGTACAACAAGGACTTTGAGGAGCATGACTCGCGGCATATGTCTCTCCACTGACTATGACATATCTTTCTCGCTGTGTTATTTCAATACAATACTGTTTCGTTGTAGTTCTATGAATGTCCAACAGATGTCAGAGAAATCCAGCGCTTTCTAGATATGGTTTTATTTTTCTCTAATGTCTAGGGTTATGTGAGCTCTGACATTTGTGTCATTATTATCCTTTATTAGTGTCAAACATATTGTGTTTATTACTTCTCCCTTATCTATGATTGTTTATTCAATTAGTTTATGGCACTTTACAATTTCTTTGTGGTGTAGAAAATTCTAACTGGGAAAAGGGAATCATTCACCTAGTTCCGCTTGAATTTTGTGGAACAGATATTGGAACATTACCACAATACCCAAGTCGTGGAAGACTGTCAGTTAGAACTAGCCCTCTGTCTCTTCAGACCAAGCATTGGGCAGACTTCATAAAAGATTCCACCAACAGTTACAAAGGCAAATCCAACAAAGAGATGTTTTATGTGCGCCCAAAAAAAAAGTGAGGAGTGAAACAAAGTGGCAGTGTGAAAAGTGTGAGATCCCACTTCATATTCCCACATGTTTTCACGATTACCATACAAAATTAAATTTTTTGAATAGTGGGCTCATTACGAAACAGTTTTTATAAATTCAAACTTTTCTTTATTATATAAACTTAAAAGTGTTTTTAAACTTTTTTATACCTAAGCTATACATTTTATAGAGTTGTGGTTTCTAAATTAGTGAATGTTATAAAGTGTTTATTAGAGTACTTTTGTTCAACACATCGAAAATTGAAATTTTTGAAAAAAACATCCAAAATAATGGGTAATTAATTTTTTGTACATTTTTATATCTAGTAATGGGTTTTTACATTAAAATTTAAATTAAAAAATAGTTATTTTTGAAAAAAAAAAAAATCATCAATAAATTGGTCAGCTAATGGGCTAATTTTTTAAAACTTATGGTGGGGGTCTTGACCTCAGAGTTTTAAAATATTTTGAAATTTTACTAAAATATTTTTTTTTGATTTTTTTTAACAACTATCTAACCTACGTATTAGGACAACATAAAGCACAATGACTGCATAAATATTCATATAAATGCTTAAATAAATAAAAAAAGTTGAATTTTAAAAACTATTTACAACAAAGTTTATAATAAATTATGATTTTGAAAGTTAAAAAAAATTACAAAACTTGTCCAAAATATTATAAGTCCATCATCATTACAACCAATTTCATACAAACTCCCCATTGGTCAATAAAGGTCTTCGTTGAAATCCTCACATCTGGTTCGTCTAAAACATCAATGTCCTCTTTAGCTGGCCAAATAAAACTATGGATCTCGGGAAATTACATAAGGAAGAAGTATAACTCCATCAGCAGAAACATACATCACGACAGTAACACAACTTTTGACTACATTGTCAGAATACTTAACCCCTCCCTCCTTTGAAAATTAGTTTACTTTTTCCAGGATCATCACTTAAATTGCTTTCATCATAATTATAAATTGAATTTGCAGGCAAATCTTCCACATACTTTGAAAGTTCATTATGATAATGACTTAGACTTTCTACATTCACTTTAGCCCGAGAACACTTAATATTGTCAGCAAGGTGTTGCGCTAGCGCATGACTATTCCGTTTCACAATTTAACTGTCTGACCTATCAGGTCCAGAGAAGTTGTTTTTGAAATGATTTTCTTGTTTTTATTTTTTATCAAGATATGCTTAACAACACATATAAGCTCATATTTATCAAGGGGAAATCCCCACTTTGCAAAAAAATCTTTCTTCTTTTGAAAACACTGTGGGTCTTTGATTTTGAGCATGGCGACCATACACTTGATTAACCAGCTTTATTTTGGAATGTTAAATAGTTTACAAGCTTTTTTTGTAGCACTAATCTTTCCATCCAAAGATTCAACAATAGCTTTTTCCAAAGTATCACTAAAATAACCTTTGTTGCTTCTGGCACAATTTTTTTTTAAAATTTCTAGGCGTCAGAAAAAATTATCTCATTTATATACCTAGCATAATGATACAAGATTTTATAACTATCGAATAAGAGAAATAAAAGCTGAGCACAAGAAATTGAATGCCTAAAAAGAACTTTTATGCCCACTCCATTTTAAAATATCTTCAATTAATTCCATGTCTAGGATATTGTTACATTTTACAGAAACAAGTGTATGCCCTAAATTGCTCATGTATGGTTAAGTTTTCATAACCTACAAATTATTGAATTGGTTTTGTAGACACATAGCCTAGGCTAAGCTTAATTTAAATGATTTGATTTACTCTATTACTTGAAAATAATTTAAAACATACCTTTTAGTCTTCAACAGAGCATTAAATATAAAACAAGGGTAAATGCCATATATAGATCTATCACTGAATCATACTAAAAATAGCCAAAACAAAAGAGTACAGTAGGTATCACTCTTCTAACAGGGCTACCAACAAAAAATTAATGAGGATGCAATAAATAAAGGGGTGGTCATGTTTACCCCGCTTAGAAGCATTGGTAAAATTTACCCCAATATTGACTAAATTTCTCATGTTTTATATTTTAATCTTAACATATTTGGACTAAACATTTTTATATTATCAGTAAAACAGCATGGTTGCCTTAGCAATGTATGCTTCTAATTACTTTCTGGTTTTATAACATTCAAAATAATTTTAGATACAGCCAATGACTAGATTTTTACCAATATGTATTTTTAATGAATTTTAACAAAGTGTTTGTTTATTATTTATTTCATTAATCAAGAACAATATTTGTATTATGTCACTACTGAATTAAAGCTGTACATGTAACGTTGCAATTTTTTTTAAACGTCCACCAGTCAAGCTGACGGCAGTTACCGTAGTAAAGGCTAGGCTAAGTTAGGTTGGGTATGAACTTTTAATATAGTTACATATTACAGTATTTAGCCTTAAAATATAGGCTATATTATAACTTTATTTTAATATTTGATTTCTAATGGATTAATTCCGGTGGTTTTGTTGGCTTGGATCTTGCTATAAAGTTTTTAGTTCATTTGTAATGTAACTTAACCTTGTGTGAGTTTTCTGAATGTTAAATTGTTTGTGGATATGCAAGAGTTCATTTGGACAAAAAAATTAGGTTACAAGAAAATAGTACGCCCGCTGGGTGCCCAAAATGTTAATGGACAACCAAAAGAAAAAAACGGATTGGGTTCCGTGTTTACGTTTCTCACTCGGTTCACAGGGGAAGAAGATTTGAACTCTATTGGGGCTGGGGATGAAACTTGGGCTTATCACCACACTCCTGAATTGAAGCAGCAGTCATTGCAATGGCACCATACACATTCCCCAAAACAAAAAAATTCAAATCATTAACGTCAGTAAAAAAACAAATAAATAAAAAATAATCATGACTGCAATTTTCTGGAACAGAAGAGGCATTATCTTGGTTGATTTTATACCTCCCATCACAACAATTAATGCCAACGTATATTGTGAGACATTGAGGCGGCTTCAATGGTTCGTTCAAAACAAAAGGAGGGGAATTTTGACTGTTGGATTCTTTCTGCCTACTCCAAGACAATGCTCGGGCCTACATCGCGTGGGCTACCACTGAGCTGCTTGACACTTTCACTTGGGATGTTTTGGATCATCAGCCCTAGTCCAGACCTCACACCTAGTGATCATCACTTGTTTATTCACCTGAAAAAACGTCTGGGTGGAAGAAAATTCGATGACAGTGATGAGGTGAAATAAGAAGTCATAACATGGTTTATAGGACAAGCAGCAAACTTTTATGACTTGGGGACACAGAAGTTGGTTCCCAGGCTTAGTAAGTGTTTGGACAATGTGTTGAATGCGTGGAAAAATAAACTTATCCATATGTAAGTAGTTTTCAATAAAAGTATAGTAAAAACTTTACTTTTCGGACATGCCTCGTAGTTAAATATTTTCAGGAAATTTGTCTGCACTAATCGGCTTTATATATATGTACAGAGAACCAATCACTTGTCAATGTCAATGTGATCATTGGTGTGTGAAGTGAATTAAAAGCACCAATAGTAGTAAAAGTATCAGTTATGGAAATATATCTAAAAGGAAATGATGGTTTATCACGTGGAGCTATTTCAGAAATATTTCTTTGGAAATCTAAAAAACCTGGGGAAAGTGGCATCTCGAAAACCTTTTTCTGGGAAATACCAAGTTTTCTGAAAAAGCGTAGGAAATATCAAGTTCTCAGAAAAAGTGGATATAAATAGTTATCTTAATTATTATACACCTAAACCCATATCATCATCATCTCCATCATCATCATCATCATCATCATCAACATTAACATCAACTTAGAGCCACTGGCAGAATCTGTTTTGAACATAGGCCTCTACACCATGTCCTTCCCTCACTCTCACCACCCCACCTCTCTTCCACATTGAGCCAGTCATCTCCTCTCACCTCCATACTTCTTTGCACCCCCTTCAATCACCTGTCCCTCAGTCTTTCTTTTGGCCTCCTACCCCCACTCCATTATCCAGCATCTTTTTTGGTATATTCTCTGCCAATTTCCTCACATGACCTTACCACCTTTAGTCGTATCTTCTCTAGCCTATCCTAGCTCCCCTTAACTATTTCTTTAACCCTTTCATTTCTTATCCTATCTATTCTTGTAACTCCTGTATTTTCCACACTACTTCCTGTATTCTTTATTCACTCCATATTACTCTAATATTTTGATACAACCACTGCATTCCCTTCTCTCAACTCTGCCCTCCCAATATATTTTGGTTGATAAAAATTGTAATTTTTTTATTCTTACCTTGAGTACCATTTCTATTTTCTAAACAATTATTTTTTAATCAGATTTCAGAATTTTGTTTTCTTCCAGATAATTTTTTTTTAATATGAGTTACCGTGAGAGAGGTTATGAGCCCGCTCCTTATCGAGGGGAGCACATGATGAATGACCCTACCACGGCCAATGCTCGAGTGTATGTGGGGAACCTTCCCGTCGCAGACATCAGCAAGAAAGACTTGGAAGATCGATTCAGGAAACATGGCAGTGTTTTGGGTAAGTCATTTTGTTAAAAAAAAGTATACATTTTGAAGTTAAGAAAGAACATGTTTATGTTCCTTCAAAGTAAAAAATACTTAGAGTGTAATTTAGTACATATGCACATTACCCAAACATGTAGTAAGATGCAATGTATATAAAAAACCATAAGTTTGTTAAATGCTGCCAATATATACCTTACTGACACATTAGGAAAAAATAGTCATTCACCGAAAGAAACTGAAAAAAGATTAATGTGAATCAGGAAAAATTAAAAAAAATCCATCTGGATAGCCTGAAAAAGTTAGATAATTTTATAAAATAGTTTTTTTTAATCTCCACATCTTATTACCTGTTCAGGTTATGTACATACATGATAATTACTCTAATGGGATAGGGATGAAGACTGAAGCATTTTAGAGGTAATCCACCTGCATTTGTGTGGAAGGAGAGTGGGAAATCATCTAGGTAAAACCACCCTCAGACCTGACCAGGATTCAAACCTCAATTTTCCTGTTATTAGCAGGCCAGTCTAACACGAGAGTGACTGAATAACCATTAGGTCACTGAAGTGGGTTTAAAATAAGTTTGTTTGCACCCTGAAAAAGTATGCACAAGAAAATTGAAATATGAATGGGGGATCTGCAATGTTCTAGGTGTGACCTTGAACAACCGAGGTTTTGGTTTTGTTCAGTATGAAGAGGAAGAGAGTGCCCTAGATGCCATCAAGCTGGAGAATGGGGCAAATTTTAAAGGGAAAAAAATAGGCGAGTCAATTTATTTTAAAGATGATTTAATTTTCAAGTTTAGTCTTGGCTATTAATATTAATCTCTCCTAGAATCTTGGCATATTTCAAATAAACATGGTTTTTAAGCTTTTATATAGGGATGTCAAACTCGATTTTTCATTACCAGTACTTACTATTCTTACTAGAGAACCGATATAAATATTACGGCTTTTAATACTTCGATTCTTAGCTCTCAATGAAAGTAGGCCTACTGCCACTCAAGTAAATCAGCAGCATTCAGAAATATTAGTAGGTAATAACTTATCTCTGTATTAGTTTATTTGCTGTTATTTTCTATACATGGGTCATTCTCAAATTGAGGGACAAATAGGAAATCCAAAAATAAAAAAATAAAAATTTCAGGAAAAGGATAATTGATTACACATTGTATTGAAGAAGTAAGTAATTATACCAGCAGAGCTTGATTTTACAATTTTCTCAGCCTTTTTTTTAACAATAATATAAAAATGATATTTTTTTAAAATCTATTGGAATTAGGATTTTGTAAGTAAAGAATTATACAAAATTCATGGATTAGTGACGTTAAATATTACAAAATCCAAAGAAAATTAGGTTTCACATTTAAAATTTTTTACTTTCTCACTATTGTGCAGGTAGAGAAAGAATTGTGATCATCATAAAAATTGAACTCGAGATATTGATTAATTTCGATGTTTCATGCATGACCCCCTCGAATCCGAAAAAGTGGTTTTTTGAATTCCATTGCAAAATTGTAGTACTATTGAAAATAAAAAACTTTTAATTGAAACATATCTATAAAACCAATAGTTTCGGAGATATTGGCAAATGTATTAATTATTAGTAGTAGAATTCAATTTTTGGTAAAGTTGACAAATTGTGTTAATTTAGCATGAAAAAATATGGATATAATTTTATATGATGTAATATAATAATATAGTCATTATACTTTGAATTATGAATGAAACAGTTTTTGGTAATTAATTAAAAGTTATAATAACTTATGATGACATATATAACACAGTCATTGAAGTTTTAACAAACATCCAAAAAGTTTGAAACATACTAAAAATGGTGGACTTTTGAGTCAAATTTCATTAAAACAGTGATATGATAAGATGATGTAAACATGCATATATTAAACCTACTTGTCTTGTTTTGGGAATGAAACAAAATTGTTTATAAAATAAAACTTTATAAAGAAATAAAAAAAGATGTAAAAATTGAATTCTTTCCTTAACTGATTCCCCTGGATTTTGGATATTGCTGCAATCCCTGCAACCTTTTGAGCTTCTGTCTCCATATACATCTTTGTCCATGAAACATTCAATGTTCATGGGCAGCAGTATCGTCTTTATCCCAGGGTAAATAACCCTCGTGTATTCTTACGTTTGCTACAAGAGGTTGAGAAACCCAGGAAACAGATGTCTGCCAATTCCACGAAAATGCCCAAGAACATTGAATGTTTCATGGACGAGAAAGATGTCTGTGGAGATATGAAGAGGGCAGACATGAAGCAATTGTGCTCATTTGTTTCAAAATGTTGCAGGGATTGCAGTATTGAGACATGAGAACAAGATGAGAAAATGTTCTTTGAAAGTAAAAAAAAATAATTAAACTATGTTTATTAAAGTAAATATATAGTTTATAGAGTTCCTTTTTGACATTTAAGCTGGCGCATGATTTAGATTGTTTTATATATACATACACTAGTTCATTTATACACTTGAGATACCTAATACACATTTTAAATGCATTTGATAAAATAGTGATAGGTAGTTACAATGAACACAATTTATAATTACAATTTGTAGTGTAACAGCTTATATTGTAGAAGTTTGATATTGAAAAACAAAATTTATAACCAAAACATTTCTAAATGAAGGCTTTTTTTGGGGGGCCGAGGGATGTGACCTATATTTGGGTTATTATGGTATTATAGAAAATAATAAATTCCTGGTTTGGTTTTATAATTTCTTAAAGCCATTATTTGATATATTTTTTTGTATTATCGACTTTTCAAGATTTATTTTTTAACTTTCGAAATTAAATCAAGATAATTTTTTTCTTGAATTTTAAAGTCTCGCACGTCCTTAAAATAAATTGTTAATTACATTGAAAATTTCACTTTACTTACCATATGTGAGCTACTTGACTATCATTAGTTTCGTCACCTAACTGGTGATAGTGAGGCTATGATGCCATTTTGTTACCAAGCAACGTTAGCAAAGTGGTGTCTTTGGCAGACTTTTAGTTTCATAACTATAATCTAAGTATAAAGCTGTAGGCAAACAGTGAGATTAGTTCCTCCCTCCATTTATGTTCAACTGAACTGGCTCATTTATTTCAAAAACTACAAATGCTATTAACATTAGCGAAGTGATTTACAATTAAAATACTCTATACAATTTACTTGAATTTTCATACATTGACCGAATAATATTGACTAAATTTTTGTAACTAATTAAATAACACGAAGTAGTAGGTACAGGACAACAACACCCTACTGCCAATGGGGAACAGCGGAGCATTCCGGAAGGTTTTAGCACCAAATTCTAAATATCGTGTTTGTCTAGTACGTTACTGTGGACAAACAAACATTGGTTGAAATGTCGAAATTTATTAATGATTTATTAAAATTAATTCTTCAAACAAAAATAACAGTATTACGGAAATATTTTACCATGGTTGTATAGTTTTTACTCTTTTACTTTAGCCTATTTTTGTATAGAACTTCAAACTTTTAAATTCAGAGGTGGGGACAGTTAGCGAGGCAATAAAAGATACTTTTTATAATTATTTGGTCTAATTTGCTCTTAATATTCCATAATTAAATGTTTATATCAAGCTTTATACACTTTTTACTACAAAAAATAAGTTTTGTTGCTTGTTTTAAAAATGACTAAATATTTATATAGGCAGGAAACATGAATTGTCCCTCAATTTGAGAATGAACTATATATTGGTTCAGTTAATGAACTTATTTTGTTAATTAAAATACTAGTGTTTTCAAGAATTGTTTAAAATACCTTTTATTTGTTCTTTTATTAATGTTTTTGTCAGTGAGGCTTTATTTGTAGGTAAGAATACATTCTTACTATTGTAATTGCTAATTATTTTATTAATTATATATACTATCCTTGAATATTGTTAAAATAGTTTGTTTTTCTTTGTCAAAATTAAAAAGAAATTGTTCTTTTACTACGATTTACATTTTTAGATTGTTGTGATACTAAGTTGAATAAATATGTTTTTTATGAGGTTGGATGCTGGGAAAATAGGTCAACAATTGAAAAATTGAGGTTGAACTTAAGAATCGGAATCAAGAAAAACATTTATCGTGACATCTCTACTTTTATGATTGTAAATGCTTAAAACTATTATTGATTCCATTGCAAAATGTGGCCGAAACCATCCTGCACTATCGAAAACACACGGAATACGCAGAAAAAATTTAAATACTCTAATATTGAAGTGTTTGAATTAGTGGTGTGTGGCTACTTAAAAATTTGTGTTCTTTATTAGCTGCTTGGCTCGATCTGTACAAAATTTGATTTGTACAAAATTTGAAAAATTTAAGAACTCAGAATTTTCAAGAAAATTTGAATAGTATTTATTCAACTTTAAGATATAATTTCATAGCAATTAGAGTCCCTCAATATTTCTTTTTTATAATTAAAACAAAAATTTCATACTTCTATTAAATTAATTTTAAAATTTGAATTTGTGTGACTACATTTTTTCACAAAAAAAAATGTTTGTATTTATTTATGATTAATGCATGGATCTCTTACATAAATTCAACTTGAATTATTTCTTATACAAATATTGCTTTACTACTCAAACTTTTCATTCAAATTCAAATTGACCTTTAATTTAAATTAAAATACCCCTGCTCACCTTTACTTTGAATCTTTAATCATTGATGCAGAATAAGTACACAATAAATCTCACATAGCTGTTTATATTTATGTGTTAACAGAAGTAAACCAAGCACGTGTGATTGGTCGTGTGCCTGGTGGGCCAAGGAGGGACGATGATAGAGACCGAGACCGTGACCGTGATCGTGATTTCAGGGACCGTTCACCCATGGATGATCGTGACAGAGATTGGCGTGGGGACAGGTCGCGTGACCTTCATGATCGCTGGTCTTTACGTAGAGATTCTTCCCCTGCACGGTAGCTACACAGTGAAACCACACCTTTTAACCACTCATATTAATTCCATCGTTGTCTGCTTGAGCTCGTGTTAATTCTATCCCTACCACCATTTCTGTTTACGAAAAACATCCTTGAAATGGTTTTTGCAAACAACCTTTGTGAGAACTATTTGGTCGAGAGCCTGTGCTAATGCACTAATTATGCTAATCAGTTAAGAATGAAGAAGGTTGAATTTATAGCAAGTATATGTGCATTTGTGTGAAGGGAGAGTGGAAAAATCACCATCAGTACACTCGACTGGGATTCAAACCCCTGCTAACCATATTATTGATAGTCCCAAGGTTGATATACTTACCATACGGGAAAATCAGGTAAAACAGGAACTAGCCAGGAATTTGAAGCGATCGGGAAAAAAACGGGAATAGGTCGGGAATTTGGTAAATTACAACAAAAATCCGGGAAAATGTTATTTTACTCAAAATATGAAATATAATAATCATTAAATCAGTGAATAAAAATGTTATTCAAACTGTAGTTTTTTTTTTAGCTGTGTAATATAGTTTATAATTCCTAGTAAACAATGTTAATACAAATTAAAAAAAAAGTGTTTATTTCAATTTTAAAACTTATTATTATTTATAAAAGAGATTAATAGAAAACTGAGTTGTGGAAAGAGGGTGGGGGAGTTAGAAGGATATGACATACTTTTTAGTCGGGAATTTCAGGAAAAGTTCAGGGAAAAAGTTGGGAATTTATTGGTTTCCTAAACTGCTAGCAATTTTCAATCTCAACTATTTTGGTTAGTTAAGATCATGCCTTAGGATTTAGTGTATTTTTAACCCTTTGTTGAGGGCATAGGGACACTAGTCCTCCCATGAACCTAAATTTGGCCCCCTTAGCGGTCAGTGTGAAACTTTCTCAAAATACAATAAAAATCAGTGTATTAAAAAACATTAAAAATTTTTAATATATTTTTGTGTGTATTAAATCAAGATTTGTTTCTATTAAGTTTTAGTGAATAAAAACTTACACACTTATAAAAAGCTACTTAAAGGTGATGTGAATTTTGGTGTGAACCAATTTCCTTTCAGTTAAATTTAAAGAGTTTGCTTCAATATCCTAAGATTTTGATTCAACAATACAAATTTCTTTTTTTTTTAAATCTCCTTGTAATTAAAAGAAATCATCACTTAAGCAGGAATTAAATTTTAAATATCTCCTTCTTAATTACTTTATTACTGATAAATCTATACGAAAAGTCCCTTTTCACTTCATGAGGTACATTTTGTTTGTATATAAAACTGAAAGAACAATATGATTTTACAAGGAAAAGAAAAATAAAGTTCATATTTTACACTTCTGCCACTGGACAAAGAGGCACTGCCTGCCTTTCAAAGTAAATCAATCCCTACCCCCAAACCCCTGACACTGGTTTCATTCTATCACTTTCGTTAAGTCGTCGTCATCATCACCATCATCATCATCAACTGTTTCCAGCCTGTGGCCGGATCACTTTAGTAATATGCCTTCCTTCTTTAAGTTCTCCCATTATTCTCTCTCTTCAACACTTTCTGATATCTCCTCTCATTTCTTTCTTGGACTTCCTTGCGGTCTTTTTTTTACATACTTCATTTCCAACATTTACTTTGCCATCCTCTCTTTTTATATCCTCATTTCATGCCCATACAATCATAGTCTTGTTTCCTCTACGATCTCATGCTCTCCCTGTACACCCACTCACTCTCGGATAACTTCATTCCTAATCTTGTTTCTCCTTGTGACAACTAAAATGCTCCTCATAAACTTCATTCCCATGACCTCCACTTTTCTGGTTTCTCTTAAGTTCATGTCCATGTTTCTGCTGCATATGGGACGATAGTTAGAAAGTACGTCCTGTACAACACTTCCTTGCACTTCAAGGACACTTCCCTTCTCCATAACAGGTCTCTTACACACCTATAGAACAGCTCTCCCTCTATCCTCTTCTCATTACATCTTCTCTAATTCCACCTTTCGCCTCAATCACACTTCCAGGGTATTTTACATTCTCCATTTTTCAGATTCACTAGGCTCTTCCTCGTTACTACCATCACTATTTTGTTTTACCAAATACTGATAACTATTAATAAATTACACCATCTTTGGAATTATTTATTTCCATCATTAAGGGTCGCATGGTCTAACATGTCACTCTTTTGTTGGATTGGGCTATCGATGATGGGGGAGATCAGGGTTCGAATCCCATTTGGGTTCCCCATGAGTGTAGGAAAAAAAAGAGGTAGGGGGTTTATGGAGTGAAATTTTCCGAAGTTTTTAAAATTAAGCCTAAAGATGGCCTTATATTAAACTTAAAAAACTTTTAGAAAAATTTATTACAAAAGTTTGCCAGGGTAGGACCACTACAAATTGCTTCTAAAGACATTCAACTTTTGGGGGAAGAAATCTGGCGAATAACCCTCTAAGTCACTGGTTCGCAACTTTTTTCAGCTGATAGATAATCAGGCTGTCTACTGGGTCACTGAAGTAATGAAAAAGTTACTTATTGCAAAAAGAAAAAGTCACAAAAGTCCCTGAAAAGTCATGAATTTTTAATATTTTGGCCATAAAGTCATGAAAATATTGTTGTTTGGATTTCCCTCGCATCATAATAACGCAAACTTGTTGAATGTGGAGCCACTCTTGAAGCCACACGCTAGCAAGCTGCCTGATTATATTGACCCTGATACCAAGAACAAGGTTAACGTTTGTCATCTAGTTAAAGTTTAATGTTGCGTGTGAGTGCATTATGTCTATATTCATTATAATGTTCGTCCCATTACCGAAGAAATTTTGTGGTCAAAAAAGGTCATCAAAAAGTCACTAATTTTGGTTTCTTCAACTCGGTGAACACCCTGATAATCAAATTATCATGCCCTACGCCCCCTCCCCAACCACCATACTCCCTATTTTTTTGTGATTTTATAGTAAATATATAGGTTTTTAACACTTTCTAGTCATTTATTTAATACAAAAATCATTTTAACTGGCAGCATAATTGTATGAAAAGATAACTTAGGATTATCATGATGGTTGCACTGTTTTGTTTTCATCACAGTTTGAATATTGACGTTGATTCTTGACTGAAGACATATCACTTCGCTTTTAACTTAAAGTCGACTGCTTTTTAGTTTCTATAAGAGTCAAGAGTTGAATATTTGGCAGTGCTGCAATGGTAGCTTACGGTAGTTTTCTTCAAACTGTCCTCCACGAAGCAAGTTATTCTAGACTCTGTGAGGTTCCTTTATAATATTCTTTATTTGTTTTACATACTATAAAATAGCATCAGTAATTAAGCTTGCCAATAAAGAACATTTGCCAAAGGCGCAAGCAGAGCATGTGAAATTTTCTTTGGTATACTTTTCTACTGGCACAAGTTAACTGTCATTATTGAATGTTCATAATATTAGAGTAAAAAAATACTATCCGAGCTCCAGCATGTATTTTCTCTGGTGAAAGGACTCCTTTGGTCTAAAAAGTTTGGGAACCCCTGGCTTAGGGGGAGGGTAGAGAGGCTTTCAAGCTTGAAAATAAACATATGCATGCACACTTTTGGCCGGTCACAGAATTTATTATAACTGGAAGGCTGTGTTTTCACCGCAAGAAATAATTATCTTAGTTACTTTGGAAAAGTAATTTAAATAAAAATTATATTCAATTATATATTATTTTTAATCTTATTTCCAAATCGCCCCCCTTCAGGTTGATAACCACTGCTCTAAATAGCTTTGAGGAAATAAAAAAAAATGATAGAGATCTCTTCAAATAGATTGTAAGGAATCTAATTTATATCAACAATTCTGGTGAGAACGTCTTAAAATAGATTTTAGAAGCATCAACATTTTAAAAAATTTCTTGGGGAGGATATCTACAAATAACCTCTCCAAAAAGCGAGGACTACAAAATAACTTCTAGGAACATCAAATTTTCTAACACCGGGGAGAGGAGGGTAGAAACTCCTTAAAAACTCTTTTGTTATTTGCTGCCACCTTCCTTTACTTTACACAAAGTTACACCACTACTATATAAAATAACAAAGTTCTTATTTCTTAGGGTTCAATAGTACGTCTTAATATCATGTCATAAACTTTTAACACCCCTCCCACAAATTAAATTCTTCCTATGTCGATGGTACTGAGCGATAGTTAACGGTTTTACGACACTCCCTACTCACAAATGGGGGTATGTTTCCTTTAAAATTCCACCTTTTTAATTCTTTTTCCGTAAGTGTGATTAATGTATATATACAACCTAAATTTGTACCAAGATTCTGTGAAAAAAAAGTTATTCAGTTGTATTTGATATATTTAGACTATTATTTCAGATTATATTTCTATAAAATATTGTAGGAAATTTTGCGGAATTGAAAGGATAAGAAATCATCTCTCCTTTTGGCAATTTGCTGGTCTTGAAAATCTATATGAGTACATAATTTCTAAACAAACACATTCTTCTTCATTTTAAGCATTGACTTTCACAGGCAGCGTCATAGTCAGAGGATAAATAAGGTGGCCGACTGTATGATGTTTATTTACAGCTCTAGTATAAGTTGTATCACACAGATAGCAGCACAATGACTAGTATATTTTATGAAAAAATAAAATTTTATTTGTTTATATTACTACCTAAAGTGTTTAGATAAATGGAAATTTCTTCTGAAAAATTTAAAACATACATAGGATTTGTTTTGAGACAATAGTGGTAGACCTGATATGTGCCAATATTATATGTTTTACTAGATTGTCAAGACCATTGAACTCTCACAAATGTAAGGTTGGCTACTATCTTTTCCATTCCCGATTATTTAGCTAAGGTTTCCTTTAATTACTTATAAAATATTGTAAAAAGTGTGGTTTTACTATGTCTTATACTTAATAATATTGTTAAGTCATGCATGGGCTAAGCTCACGGATGTACCTGTCAGAGGGGGGGGGAGGGGAGGTTTCCTCTAATACAACATTTAGAAAACTGATCTATTTAAATAGTTTGTTATATATGCAAGATTGTAGTTATTTCACATTTTCACAAGGCGTGTAGTATTATCATATTTCTGCCCCATTTATGTAGACAGAGCTACAAACTAAATATATTCCTGTAAGGTGGAAGGAAATATCTTTTAGTTATGTGTCACCTTAAAACATCTTTCAGAAACAATATGTCTCAAATACGAGTGATCGTGTGGTAGTGTCTCATACACATAAAGATGTTTTGGACAAGATTCAAAATCTATTATATTATTTAAACACCTTTACATAAAAATGTAGTCAATGAAATAAGATTGAAAGTGTTTGGTTATGTCAATATTGACTAAAATTAAGTGTTAATTATCTAACAGATACCATGGCTAGAATATAGTACTACTTCACACACATAAAACCTTAATATTTTGAAGATGTTTTTCATAAAAAATAAAAAATATCGAATATACCTTGGAGTAAAAATTTAACGAATTTGACACAGTTTTATTAAGCCTGCAGAATGCATTTATCATTGTGCAGGTACTTTAAAAACCTTTATTCATTTATTCTCTGAAGTCGTATATAAGCCGCAGAGAACCCAAGCTTGCCTGCTCAGTGACACAGAAGTGTGGAAATCCTCTTTCTTTGTTTTGACCTTAAGTTTATTATTAGATGAGTGTGACGACTCCCACCATCTTGTGCCGGCTAGTACATATCCTTCAGAATGCTACAAAATGAACCTTTGTAGGAATCTACCTTTTTTCAGTGAATAATCGATAAAGAATACAGTTTTCGAAATAACATTTTTATGAGAAAAATATATATATTTTGTTCATTCTTTTAAATTGGCATATGCCTAAACCATTTTAAAAAATGTTGAACAAGTTATTGAGAAAACGTGTTAAACCTATCTTAATTTGGGATGCAATGAAAATATTTAATTTGTATCACTGTTTCACTCAAACAGTATTTTAATGGGTAATTTTAAACTAGGCTCCATTTGTGTTATAACAGTAGTGATTGGTAAAGGGTCAAAATAATAATGTGTGTCCCTCGCAAAGCTGGGCGGTCAGGTACGTCCATGGCTAAGCATATATTTACCCTATTAATGTTTGTTAGAATTGTTTCCAAATATTTTCATAATAAACCATTTTCTTTAATTATTCTTTCTTCTGCCTACATTTATTTTTCACTGCTTTAATTTGTTTTTCCCAGCTGTGATGGCATGAGTAAATTGTGAATATAACAGAACATTAATAATAAAAATACAATACCTATACTCATATTAGGACTTACTTTGGTGATATTAGTAATTAATAATTAAATAAAGCTATAGCCAAGGCTTTGGAGTTGTTATGCCAAACCTTTGACTTTGATCCCTTCTCCTCCATTTTTATATTGTTCGACTCTAATTTCTTCATAAATTGCAAATCTATATTCAATTGTAATAACAAATTTCCTGCAATAAATTATAGCACAAAGCATCTAATCACCACCACTTGAATTATCAGGCTACTTAGGTCCATAGAAAATAAAATACATATCTTTGATCCTGCATATATTGTTATAATATTCTAAGTTTGACTCCATAGCTCTGGTTATAGCACTTAGATTTATAAACCTAAGTTAATCCCCTGAAAGCTAAACTATGAACAGCTGGTTTTTACCAATGTACAACTTTATCTTTGAATCCTGTAAAGGGATATAAACAGACTATTCATTTTCGGTATTTAATATACACCCTTGAACTGACTGGTTATGTTAGCACACAACATGCAAACTAACCCAGTCTCCTGGCTGTTAATTACTCACTGTGAAAAGGATATCTCCAATTTCCATAGGGTTGTGCGAAACTCTAGCCTGGCTTTGAAACTTGTATCAGCTTTAACCCTTCCAGTGTCAAGGTAAAAATAAGCTTTTGCCATACATGCTCAATGTTTTCAACCAAAATTACATTTTTTTACCAAATAGATTATTATTACTTTACTTATGTGGAAGTGAAAAAAAACATAAATGTTATATATTTCAGTCATTTTGTGGTACAGTAAGTCACCAAGGTTTGCCTCAGGAAGAAGTTCCATTGTTTTGGACATCTAACATTGTTGAAATTGGTGTCACTGACATTAACATACAATTCTAAACAAAGTCACTATACACACTGTCCACTTTGCATTCTAATTAGAATATTTTATTGTTATGATAGGTTTCAAAACAGTCTACTGGACGAAGGAAATGCTTAGCTTTGCATGTTTTACAAAAACAACTTGCCGAACTTTCTCTGTATGCCTTGCGGGACATAAATAAGTTTCCTGTCATTCTGTTTCTGGATGTTTACATACAATATGTATTGAATTCTCCCCTTCGATAGATTCATAAATAGTATATCTTCAAGATCATCACCTTCATTTTCATAATTTGTTGTAAAATCACTAAGATCACTGTCATATTTTATATTTGACATTAAATCCCTGCGCTCCTGCCATCTCCATTGTTTACTTACTATGGAAACGGTCAAGGTGCTGTCAACACAGTATGACAACACCTTACATTGTTTACATAGTGCTATGCTGTAGCTATGAGCTCACACACTATAATATACTTTTATTCGACTTTCCTGCTGCCATCTACAACTTGCAGAAAAATATGAGTGATTGCAGAATATTCCGTTAATGATACGTAAAGCATACTAGGTAATGGCGGAATATGTCGTGAATGACACTTGAAGCAAATTTTGATTGGCAGAATATTCCGTAAACGACACGGGAAGGGTTAACTTTGCTTGGGGAAAAAAATCCGGCTTTGACAATCATGAAGCTTCGTTGATAAAAATATTTGTTGACACCTAAAGTACCCAATTATGGTCAATTATTACAATATTCTGATTTATTATGTATATTAAAAATCAATTTTCATATGGAAAACATCTGAAGTACTACAATACCTCGACCTTTGCCGCTTTGAGTTTTATTGCTTCTCTTTCGTTGGATTTAAATTATCACCATGTTTCAAAATTTTGTTGCTTTCTTCACTCTTTGACTAGAATTTTTTTATGTTTGCTGATATTTAAAATTGTCTACATTGAATCTCTTATATTTGTGACTTAATATATTGACGCTACTTATTTTTGTGGTTAAAATATCCAAGCTATTCATACTATTATTATTATTTTTGTGATTATAATCCAAACAATTTTTAGTTTTTTTGTAATAACAATATCCCGAAAAAAACATTTATGTAAAAAAATGGCAAGTTCTACAACACAAAAATCCTTAAATTATTCTGCCTCGAAAAGGAGTGAGAGCAAGAAAAGGAGAGGCTTGAAACTAGAGACTTAAAACTAGATATTTAAACTAAGAGTCTTAAAATCATATTAGCACACTTAGTTGTATTTATGAGAAGTGACAAGTTATTTTGAAAGACATGCAAGTTTGGCACTCGTTTGGATCTCATTATCTTTTGAGACAAAATAATTTAAGGATTTTTGTGTTGTGGAACTTGTCACGTTCTTACCTAATTGTTTTTGGTGGGTTATCAATAATTTTAATGAAGATTGGGTGTAAGAATAAGTATATTTAAGTAGTTACCTATCTACTGTAATAAATTAATGAACAACAATAATAACTTTTTAAATAAGGGTCCTATCAAAATAATACAAATGTTTGCGGAATCTATTTACGAAGGCTTTTAAAATGATATATAACTTGGCTGTGACAAGTATTAAAATAAGTCTGTTGCCTCTACTACACCTTACAACTCTCTCCCCATTTTTGGGAACCATTTTGAAAAATTGAGATATTTTATTTTACCATTGGCTTATATCCCAATGACTGACTACCTCTGTCAATTGTGAAGGCTATACGAGGGGGTATCATAAAGTTTAAAGTTAGATTCTGTAAAATGGAAATAAATTACCTGATTTAAATTTGGTCGCCATCCCCTTCAAAGTAGTCCCCTTATGGAGCGATACACTGATCCCAGCTCTTTTTCAACTTTTGGAAAGCTTCCTGGAAGTCCTTGTCTCGAAGTTTGCACAACACTGCGTGCGATTCATGCTTGATTTCATTCACGGTATCGAACCTATGACCTTTGAGCTTTAACTTAATCTTTGGGAAGAGGAAGAAGTCAAAGGTGCCAAATCCGGCAAGTACGTCTGTGAGGAGCGATGATCATGTTGCTACACCCTATAAACTCATACGTTTTCATCGTTGTGTGTATGAGTACATTATGTTGGAACACCCAACTACCCGCACGCCACAGTTTTGGGCTTTTTTGCCGAATATCCTCTCAGACACCCCAGAACATGACAATAGAACTCGGCATTGACAGTTTGACCTTCTGGGACAAATTCATGTTGCACAATCCCACAAATGTCTAAAAAAACTATGAGCATGCACTTGGTCCCGCTCCTGACCTGCCTCACCTTCTTTGGTCTTGGAGATCTGGGGCTCCTCCACTGCAAAGACTGTTGTTTGGTCTCCGGGTTGGAATTAGATCCAACTCTCGCCCCAGTGATGATCCTCAACATGAAGGTTGGGTCATCCAGGGCATGTTGATGAAGTTTCTGACAGACTTGGGCATGGTGCTCTGGTGCTCGTTCTGTTTGTGTGTCAGAAGTCTGGGTACGAATTCGGCAGCAGTGGTGTCTGTGCATGTAAAAAAGAGATGTGGGGATTCTCTGCACTTATCTGTATGACACATTCATAATGTCAGAAATGTCCTTAATGGTCATCCGGTGATCCTCACGCAAAAGTTGCCTAACTCTGTCCACAATTTCCGGGTTTGTGTTAGTGGAAGGTCGCCCTGACCTCTCTTTGTATTTCAGTGACATTCTGCAGCTCCTGTAGCGCGAGTGCCACTCAAAACACACCGGACGGCTCATATAGGGTTTGTACAGTCCTTGAAAGACCTGGACTTTAATATGTCCCTGTTCAAGACCTGGACAAGTCCTTGAATTGCTCTGAGCCTTGAAGAGTCCTGGAATTTCATGGTTTCAATATCTATTTTTAAAATAGTTGGGAAGAATGACTGTAAAGACCATGATTTAAGATGCTCTGGGATGTGAAATATTTAGCGCATCCGCTTCGATCATGCGTTAGTTGTTGTCTGCTGTTAACTTTACTGTCTCCTGCTTTTCCCACTTTTGTTTTATTTGTTATCGCGTCATCAGTTCATTGATAGTCGCACCCATGAGATGAAATCTCGATAGGGGTAAGGGGTAACATTGTTAACTTCTCTGGCAAACGCATTACCGTCGATGAAATATAATGTTGTTTTCTTTAATTTCCTATATTTAAAAATCTTAATACATGTGCACTCGTCACTTTTTTTTTATAAGTTGCTTTACAACTGTAATTTGTAATAATTATTTTAAGATTTTTGACTACCTTTTAACACTTTAAGTACTTATAATTACAGTTTTGCACTAAAATGCTCGCCGGTAGCTATTAGTTCATCTCCCATCCACCATAGCACTCACATCCTTGTTCTATCCATATAACGATAAATACTGATCCTAGACTTGACTGCACTAGCCATTAACCAATAAACCAAGGAGAGTGAAGTAAGTGACAACAAAGTTAGATAACTATTTTCATATTCCTGTATCTTCATTAAATTTAGTGAAAATTCATTGTTTTCCATCTATTTAAAATTTGGTACGGCTTATAATTCTTTTTCACCTAGTCATAGTTGGCTTACACTTTGATTTCATGTCTAGCCAGACTGCTGAGGACGGGACATTGAAGTTTGAATCTCGATCGATTGAACTGGAGGGGCTTTTTCCTAAATGGTTTTCCACTCTCTCGCCACACAAATGCTGGTTCTCTTCCTCTAAATTAATTAAACAATTCTTAATCCATTAGCATAATTAGTACTCAAGTGTATAATCCGAACGGATAGTAAGACACAGTGATACATAATAAAAAATAATAATATAATTTATTTTATTGTTGTGTTTAACTTTTGGCAGTAGGCCTACGAGAAACCTTAAACTTATGTTTCGAATGTCTGTAAAAACCCTGCTCATAGCTTTAAAAAAAAAATGCCGTAAACCTGCTGCATCATTCGGAAGATCTCACTTCCAGATTTTTAGAGTAAGACGCACAATTTGATGTTCACTCTCTGCTCAAGTTTGTGGTCCAGAATAAAATGACAAATGCACTTGTGCACGTCGTCCAATAAATATGTGTAGTGTAGCCACTGGTCTACACAGAGCGATGCCACTTGTACTGACAGACAAAGATCACATTTCGCCAACCCGGCGCACGCATCCCCATCCTCCACTCTTGTTTTCATTTTACAGAACCAGTCTTGAATTTTTTTGATACCCTGTCTTATGTTGACTGGAAGTACCACAATGTAGGTTTTAATTATCCTTCACCTCTGACAAGACATCTTGTGAATGTGGGGAATGCCAGACCTCCACTGTGGTTCGGATTCCACGTTAAACTGTAGTTTCTCCATTTAATCTCACAATCACCCTACCATTACACATTAGCATAAGTGCGTATAACCTGAACGGGTAGTAAGACATGGTAATAATAATAATTTTAATTATCAGTGAGTGAGGGAATTAGTGAGTTCTGATGAAATAGTGATTATTTAAGTTTTGGATCACACTAGCCACTTAAGCTATTTACTTGAACTTAAGTATTGCTAAAATTGTTTATCTTATCAGGATGTTAAATTTTTACATTCCTATCACTCTTTGGAGTCGAGCTTTAGGAGGGGGGAGGGGAGAGTAAAATATGTCCTTAATTGTATTATGTTAAATGTGTGTGGCATTGGTGGATAATTTGATTGATGGACTTCTGTGCATCTGATAATGACTATGTTCATGTCATGATTAGGAGTTGCACAAATTCTCAAGTGTTATATTGCTAGCTATATATTTTTTCAGAGAACCTAATTTATTAATAATCAAAATAAATACTGTACATCGACTTAAGCTTATTTTTAACGTTTGTCAGTTTCGGACTTTTGCCAGTTTTCTAGTACCCAGCCCGTCAAAAGTATGAGGTATTGCTGTAATTGAATTGTAAGCTGTGCTAGTAACTTGATTTATCAGAATAAAACTAAAGATTACAAACAAAAAACCTTCTCCAAATAATTTTATTGCAAAAAGTTTTGTAAATAATCACAATATAATATTTTTTCAAGCATAAAACAACCACAACAACAAAAAATATTCAAACTTTTATTTGGCTATAAGAATATCTCATCTAGTAGATTTGAGTCCGCTTCTAATTGAAAAGGTGGATTTCGCACACCCCTAAATGTCACTGAAGTATTTTTCATCCACACCAGACTTGGTTGCTAATGATAGACATCCTTTATAAACAAATTAGGGTTGGAAGACTAATGTTTAAATTATCCATTGAAATGTGAAGGGCAGGCACTTGCTCGCCTTAATGATCCATTATTTTTTTTAGTAACATGAATAAATGTCAAAATAAATTAAAGAATATCCATGAACAGCAGAGCTAAGGCTACTTTACACTTGTAATTATATCATTCCCCCTTTCTTTTAACTTAAAAATTAAACCCTTAAGTATATTTTTTTTAGTGTCTTACTACCAGTCAAGGCTATGCAGTTAAAGTAAATTAGTTTTCAGATTTTTTTATTTCAATGTTAACTTCACACTCCTAAATTAAGTATAGGTTAGACCTAAAATCTGAATATTCATCAGTTTTTTTGCTGTTTTTTACTATCGTTCTTGTACTTGAGCTGCTAGTTTAGTCACATACACCATTTTCCCAAATGTTGCCCAACTTGTGGACATTTTGACTGTCAAAATTTAAGCATAAATGCCTACAATGCTATGGAAAAATTACTGGCGCTGTATGCCATCACTTAAAATAAAATTAACTGTTATAATGTGCGTAGGTATGAAGGGTACCCACGCAAAGATTCTCTTGACCGTGAACGTGAAAGAGACCGTGACCGTGAACGCGATCGTGATCGCGGTTTTGGAGCACGTGACCGAGAGGGTCCGTTTTCCAGACAGGACACCTTTCGTGGGGGCTCAGGGAGGGATGAACGAGCTGGTGGTGGATTTGGGTAAGTGCAGTAGATAATTAAACAAACTTCCTATGAAATTATATTTGCATTTATTAAAATATGATGAAAATAAAGTTGGAAAATAATATAAATGATTTGTTCCAGGAAAGATTCGTATGACGCATACCCTGGAGAACCAAGAGAACCTCCATCTATGAGCACTGTTGCAAACGTTGATAGAACCAATGACTGTGAAATAATTGTTGTACAAAAAGAACAAAGGTAATGGATAAAATTATCTTTCACTTTTATTTTTCACTTTCACTTTCGTTTTTATTTGGGGGAAACTCAGTCAAAAGTGCTAGGGGCTGGATCTCACCTGGTGAGGTAGATAGTTTAGAACAAGAGGCATACTAGTAATTTAGGTTTTATTATTTAAAAATTCATATGAATCATCATCATAAACTGTTTCCAGCCTGTGGCTGAGTCGGTTTAGTAAAATTCCTCCATCTCACTTTAGCCTTTTACCATTCTCCCTTCTTTAATCACTTCCATGCTTCTCTTCTTACTTACACACTTGTTATCTATCGGTTTCTCCCATCTCTTCCTTGGCAGTCTTTATCCTCCAAACTTTAGCGCCATTGATCTCCTTGGGATAATATACTTTTCCATCTTCACTATGTGTTCATACCATCACACCCCTACTTCATATGAATTTAGTTTAAAAATAATATCTGTATTCAGGAATAGAACCCAGGACATTTGGCTTTGCAAATATAATTTTCAAATGGCTTTTTTTACTTTGCTACCTATGTCTTTTTATTAGTGTTTAAGCCCAACATCAATACAGGTAAATTCATGATTTTCCATTATTAAAATTGCAAACTAGGGTCTTATAGGACTGTGGAGTCACTATGCCAAACCTTTGACTTGGACTCTTCTATTTTTATATATTTCAACTCCTTCATAAATGGCTAAGGTATATTGATTAGTAATAGCAAATCTACCATGGTAAAATGATCCAATACAGATAACTTCATGGGAAACATCTTTGGCACTGGGAATAATATTACAATAATATAAATAAATTTGTCAGTCTAAATTTCAAATATTGGTCCTCAAGAATAAAAAAAGAAAAAAAATCAAAATTATATAGCTACCATCCTATTGTTATAATATTATAAGTTTTATTATGAAGTCTTAGCCGGTACACTTTTATGAATTGATCCAATATTGCTTCAAACTCTGACCCTATGACTCCGAATCCATTTGGAACTAATTGGTTTTGTAGCCGCACAAGTTTTCAAAATAATAGTTCATGTGCGAGATTATTATGGTTTCTGTAAACTGAAAAATATGTCAAAAACATTGGTATAACATCTTTAAATACATGATTAGTCTGCATATATTTTAATTTTATATTAGTACAGTTATAAAAATCAAACCTATGTCAAAATATAAAACCAGTAGGATATTTTAAATATATAAATACCATTTTATCAACTTTTTTATATATAATTTTTTATAACATTTATTTTTTACTTGAATATTTGAGACATTACTGAGGAAACCAATACAGGATAAAACTTTTATTACAAAAATGTGACTTATATAAGTGTAGGACAAACCAACCAATCAAAGCCCGGAGCATTAATTAATTGACTATTTAACTGAATGTATGTTTGCATCATCAAAAATATCATTTATCTACTGCAGCAGTTCTTGATAATCCAAATGGATTTGACCTAACTCAAGTGTTTATTTCAGGGAATATGCGGAGTATATTGAACATCGCCTGAAACAGATTGGCTTGACAGTAGATCTTTTGTTTCCTAACAAAGAAGTACCTATTATTCGTGTTCTCGCTAATATTTCATCTCGGGGCAGTCTTTATGCTATTGTGGTGATGCCACAGAATGAAGAACATCGTAGTCTAACGCTCAACATCCTTCATGGCCAGCCACAAGGTAAGAACTTAATATTCGTTATTTATTTTTTGCGGTGTGGTTGTGAAAGGCTTGTGTGTCAATATCTATATGCAGAAGTTCATACAAGGGTAAAATTAGTACCCCTTAACTCTCACAATTTGCTTGGGTGGTTTTACAAGTTTTTACTATATTATGTTTTATTTAGAGATTTCAAACTTAATTACTCACTATAACCCCTTTGATGGCCACATGGTCTATGGTGCTACTCTCGCAATAGACTAGACAGCTGAAGTTGGGAAGGTCAGTGCTCGATCCAAGTCGGTCGTACTGAGCGCTTATTTTCCTAAATGGCTTTCCACTCTCCCCCCACACAAATGCGGGTTCACTTCATCTAAATTTGACCTTCCTAAGCCATAGCACACTAGTGTAATTAGTACATAAATGTAAAATTTACGAGTAGTAAAATGCGGTGCTAAAAATACTCCCAATACGCTCAATTTCCAGTGATATCAAAAGAATTGATTCTAATATCATGATTTTTAGTTCCTTGCCATCTATTTCCCTTTGGTTTTGGATAATTTTAAATGTTTTCACTACAACCTTTGTGTATCATAGTGAACTTTTGCAAATCAAATACCACCTTTTTTTCTACTATTTATACTTTTTTGTTGTCTATTTTCCCAAATACTTTACTGTACAATCAATAAATAAATAATATATACTTTAATGTGAGGTTGGGAGCATGAAAGAATATTGAAATTGTTAATGTTAAGGAATTAAAATCTAGAATTGAAAGTTCGTGGTTAAAATTCTAAAAATCAGAATAGAGACATAAAGAAATTGCGACTTCTCTCGTTTTCATTAATTGATTATTAATGATTGCAGGACCATGTAGAGATGAAAGTTACTTTTTTAACACACTTTGTTGTGGTTTTTTATAGTATTTAAAAAAAATTGATGGTGTTTGGCCAGTATATTTAATGCACGAGGGTCTTTTTTTTGTCACGAAGTAACATTTAAAAGTGCATCATAAATCTTTTCTAGAGGTTTGCAATTAGGCATTTTTTTCTTCTGGTCGAGTTTGAATAGTCAGAGTAAAAAAAAAAAGTTTTATTCTCGTTTGAGTAATATGGAGCTTGTGCTACTATTATTTCAAGTTGACAAAATTTTTTTTGTGATAAAAGGCTAAGCTCACATACATTCTGATTTTTACCTAAATTTAATATAGTTGCACAAGCTCTTTTTATTTTTTAAATCAGACTAAAGAAAATATTTAAGGACTCTATATTATATAAAATTTGAATCAAATCATTTTAAACTCAAGATTTTTTAAACAAATTAAAAAATCCATAGTTTTAGATACATTTTGAGTCTGGTTCAAAAATCTATGAAACTTGACTGAAAGTCAATTTTTTTAGTACTACACATTTATTACAATTATGTTGTATCAAACAACTCTTAATTTAAATCATAGTAGGTTGGCACAAAAGATGAACTACTTAACCAACTTCTTTGTCTAACTCAATATTTATGTTTGTGATAAGTATTTTGTTATTTTACTTATGAAATATAGTACTTTCAGACTATCAAATTAGTAATATGGCAACAGATTATAAACACATTTTTTTAAGCACTGCAACTTGCCACTCGTTCGGTTTATATGCTTCATTGTTTTACTGAGATTGTGTTTCTCACACGATTTTAGATAGTTTGGGTGAATGTGGGGAATGCCAGGACTACACCATGGTTCGGATTTCACATTAAACTGTAGGTCCTCTATTTCATCTCACAATCACCCTTCCATTACACATTAGCGTAAGTGCGTATAACCCGAACGGGTAGTAAGGCGCGGTGCTAGTAGTAATAATAATAATAAAAATAATATATAGTTTTTTTAAAAAAAATTAAAATATAATCTACATTGGGTATTGATACCTAAACATCATTTCGACTTATCTTAAACTGTTGAGTTAATCATCATAGTTATTTCATTTTAACACTATTTATTTAACATGAAGTAAAAATTAAGAATTTAGCCATTAGATAAACAAACAAAATATACAAACAAGTGTGATTTCACTCAAACAATTATCAACATTATAACTTCAATTTCATCTAAGTGACCTTGGCTGCATTAACTATATGACCACTAAAATTGCCTCAGATATTAAAAATGTCCTCGTATGTCATAAATGTGTTTTAATTTCAGTGGTTTCGGATGTCATAAACTTGTTTTTCATTCAACAGCTTTGTTTTGGAATTGTGCGTCTGGAAATGCACTTTTGCTTTAATTGATTCGGATATCCCAAATATGTTTTCACTTTAATGACTTTGGCTATAGAAAATATGTTTTCAACTATTGATACAACTTTAGATTCTACACATGAGGTTTTACTAATACGGCTTCAGACATTTTAAATATGTTTTCACTTATAGCACTTCAACCGTCATAAATATGATTTAACCTAAAAGGTTTCCGACGTCATAAATATGATTCAGCCTATATGGCTTCCATTGTCATAAATATGATTTAACGTATATGACTTCCGATATAAATATGATTTAACGTAAACGGCTTCTGATGTCATAAATGTGTTTCACTTATACGGCCTCCGATGTCAAAAATATGTTTTCGCTTAAACGGCTTTTGACATTATAAATATATTTCACTTGTATGGCTTTCGACGCCATAAAGATGTTTTCACTAATATGGATTCAACTGTCATAAATATGATTTCACTTACCCGGTTTCTGATGTGATAAATATGATTTCACCTCTACAGTTTCTGACGACATAAATGTGATTTCACATATATACGATTTATGATGTTGTGAATAAGATTTTATGTATGCGGTTTACAACGTCATGAATGCGTTTTCTTCACACAGATTCGGACCTATTTATGTGTTTTAGTATAAATAGCCAGTGACATCATAAATGTGTTTTTATACAAATGACTTCTGATGTCATACAGTTACACAGCTTATTATCTCATGCATTTTTACATTTACAGCTTCTGATGTTATAAATGTGTTTTAACATATACGTAGGACTTCTGACCTCATAAATGCGTTTTAACATATACGTAGGACTTCCGACCTCATAAATGCGTTTTCACATATACAGCCTCCGATGTCATAAATGCGTTTAAACATATATAGCTTCCGAAGTCACAAATGCGTTTTAACACATACAGCTTCTTAAGTCGCAAATGCGTTTTAACATATACGGCTTCTTAAGTCGCAAATGCGTTTTTACTTATACCGCGTTTGACATCATAAATGTGCAGCTCTTAACGTCAAAAGTGTTTTTGCTTGCTTGGCTTTTGACGTCACAGCTGCTTTTCCACCTGCACAGCATTTGATGTCACAACCACGTTTCTATTTGTACGACTTTTGATGTCACAACCACGTTTCCATTTGTACGGCTTTTGACGTCACAACCGCGCTTACACTTGTACGTTATCTGAAGTCATAAACACGTTTTCACGTATGCAGCATCGAAAGTTTAAAATGTGTTTTCACTTATACCGCATCAAACCTTTAAAATGTGTTTTCATTTATACAACTTCCACCGTTATTAATGTACGTTTACATATATCACTTCTGACATCAAAATTTGTTTTCACATATAAGCTTCTGGTGTCATAAATGCGTGTTCACTTATTCAGCTTCTGGTGTCATAAATGCGTGTTCACTTATTCAGCTTCTGACATCATAAATGCGTTTTACCTATACGGCTTCTGACGTCATAAATGCATTTTAACTTATACAGCGTTTGAAATGCGTGTTCACTTATACCGCTTCTGATGTCATAAATGCGTTTTACCTATACAGCTTCTGACGTCACACATGCATTTTAACTTATACAGCGTTTGAAATGCGTGTTCACTTATACCGCTTCTGACATCATGAATGTGTTTTCACATATAAGACTTCTGACATCATAAAATACGTTTTTACATAGAAGGTCTATACGGCTGACGACATAAAATTGGTTTTCACATCTATGGCTGCTGGTGTCATAAAATGTATTCTTATTTTTATGGACTCAGACATCATTAAAGGGTTTTAATTTACAGGAGTATCATAGGTCAAAATGCCTTTCCTCTCAAAGTACTTTTGATCTTATTAAAGTGATTTCACAAACTTTGTCCTTGACACTATACATCTGTTGTTACTCATTTAGCTTTGTATTAAATAAATTACTTTTCATCTAATATGTTTAAATATTATAGATTTAATTTCACAGGTTTTCTTGCCACCCTATGATTTTTATATACACTATTTAAATTGTTTTAAGACATCCCATTACAAAATTTTGATTGTTTTTAAAGTTTGTTCAAATAGTTTTGAAATTTTGAAACTTTTTCCTGATTCCCAAACATTTCTCTCATATTGTTATACTGTATTCAACCTAATAGTATTAATAGTAGTGTTATTAATAACCCAACTTTTTTTTTATCTCAGCTACAATTATAATACCGGCTGCTACATGGTATATTAATTTAAGTATACATTTAATACATTTGTATTTAATTCTTACTGGAAATGATTGAATAGTATTGCTTATTTCTTACTAAACATATATGTTATATTTGGAAAAGGTAAATGAAATATGTATAGAAACATATAAAAAGAACAAACACATGGCTTTTACAGTTAAAAAAAACAGTTCACACCTTACATTGTTGCCATTGGACAAAGAGGCTGCCTCTTGAAGAAAATTGATCATTATCACTCAATCCCCCCACCTAGTTTCATTCTATCAGAACTCATCAGGAGGAACTCTATTTGAAAGTTGCATTGCGCATTTCACACACACATTCCTGAGAGTTCCAATATAATGAAACCCAAGTCAGGGGATTGGGCGGTAATGACCAATTTCCTTCAAGAAGCAGCTATTACCTCTTTGTCCAATGGCAGCAAGGTAAAGTGTGAACTGTGGTCTTCTTTTCATTATAAAAGCCTTATTGTGTTTGTTCCCTTCTATATGTTTGTATCCACCTTTCCAGGACCTTCTTCAAAATATAATACAATCACCTCATAAAGGGATAAGAGGTTTTTTCTATAAAGATATATTATTAAATAAACAAAAAATTAACAAACTTTGAATTCCTCCTTTGCACTTTTGAAGAAATTTATAAGAATTTTAAATTAATTTTAAAATGGTGTTCCAAACATATTTTTTTACAAAAAGCTTTATATTATTAAAAGTAAATAATGTTATATAGTGAAGAAGGTATGAGAAAGATTGTTAGGAACAAATAAAAAGGAAATCATACTGGTTAGCTTTTACAGTGAAAAGACGAACACAGTTCACACTTTACACTGCTGCCACAGGATAAAAAGGTTATGGCATTTTCTTGAAGAAAATCATTCCTTATCTATCACTCCCACAATCTAGTTAAAGTAAGTAATAAATTGACCTTAAAAATATGTTCTGCCTGTAAATCAAAACCAGATGAACTTGAATAAGAAACTCATCTTTTATATATATATATATAAAATTTACTCATACATATATATGAGTAAATTTAAAATAGGGGCCTAATTTTAATTGATTATATGTATAGTTTGGTGGTTAAAATGTCTAATTATGTGATTATAAAACTTTTTTTACCATGAAAATAAAAAGTCATAAAAAGAAACAATCATATGCAAACTTAGTTAACTCATCCAAAATCTTAATATTGTTTATATTAATTACCATCCACATATAGAACATTAATTTACAAATAAATCTCCATGCTTGAAAAACACTTGTGATCTTATTTTAAATTAGCATCAAAATATGATTATTACTTTAAAATAACAACTGCAATTGCGTGTAATGCAACATTGTGGTAATGATTAACTTTATCTGTATGAAAGTATTTCTGCTTTTTTCGGAAAGAACTCATTTCTTTGAAATTATTTTGGTATTTTAAAATATACTTTCCCCCTCAAAACACGGATCACACTAAATATTATATTTCATTGTTCCACATAATAGTGTATATTTTATTTCAAATAATAAAGATACTATGAGTAGTAAGTATAACATCGACATCTAAAAAGATAATAGTGCTTTAGTCTTGATTGTAATATTGAATGTTTTCTTACATTTTTTTGGATTCTTTTGGGACACTGTCTTTTTTAAGAATGGAACTCTGGTCTTTTAAATCAAATTCAGATTAATAATTTCTTTAATATACACAAAACATGAGCTAGTGTAATTGAATTCATGTAGTATCTCTTTTAATTAAAATGAATTTTACTTATACACACTTCAGTGGTCGCATTGTCTAAGGTGTCACTATTGCAATAGACTGGACTACTTATGACAAGCGAATAGGGGTTTGAATTCCAGTTGGGTGTACTGGGGGTGGTTTTTCCTAAATGGCTTATCCACTTTGTCCTCACAAATGTGGACTCATTTCCACTAACTTACACCTTCCTCATCTCTGTTCCACTAGTGTAATGAATATATTTGCATACAACCCAATATAGTAGTGAAATGCAATGGGGAAAATGCTTATTTTTTCTTCTTTGATTTAAAAATATTTTGAAATTTATGAAGACCAACAAAGTAATTAAGTTTAAAAATTAATTTATTTCATACTTAAGTTATTTTTTTACTATATTTATAAATACTGTTTCTCAAGTGTATTTGAGGTGGTTGTACTTTTACGGAGATGTTGGGTGTGCAGAACACCGCAACATGCCACTCGAGGATGCCATTCCTCTCATCACGCGCAACTTTGAAGCATACATGCGCGGAGAAAAGCTGGCAGGCACTGTACCCTTACCAGTGCCCGTGATACCGGCTGCTAAGCCCACGGGGGGGCTCCTGGAGAGACATCCAGAGGCCATGCAGGTGCTCTTGAACTTACTTTCCGACAACAGACAGTTGACCACGCTGCAGTATGATCGCGTTATTATCTACTTGAAGGATCGCAGAGAGGAACAGATGAAACTCGAGTTGGGGGACGTTGATGCTCTGAGAAATGCAGGTAACGTAATAAGGTTTATTAGTTTATTTGTAGTATATTTCACAAGCTCAATCACTTTCATATGGTTGAAACAAATCATAACTTATGATAATTGCCATTGAGTAAGTAGTTAAACTTGAAGTGGTTTTTTTCCACCAATGTTGCTTCTTTTCTTCTTTCCATATGAGGTTCTGGTACACTTCCTTAGAAATTCATCTTCATTCAGCCACCACCCACCCTCCCCCCAATGTTACAGTAAGTCCTGCTATAACGTTGCCTATTAGAACGTTGTTTGGTTACAATGTTGTTAATAATCTGTGACAATTTTTTTTACATAACGTCCGCTATTGGGTACAACGTTGTTTTTCAGCTGAACACGCGCCAAGTGTCAACTGCCTGGTTCCCGTTTGTGTGGGCCTAATAGGCCTATGAGTCATGCATGTCACATCAGAGGTTTCTATCCCCCCGTCCCCATCTTCCATACAACAAGCCGTTAGTAATAATAATAATATAAATGGGTATTTTTACGCGAAAAAATATATTTTGTTTGTTTACAGTATTTTAAATGTGGAACATTTTACTTGAAACTTTATACTTTTTGCACCAGATTTAGAGACTTTCAGCATTACTGAGTTGGCAACACTTAAGATACTGCAAGCTATGGGCAGTTTTGTTCAAGCATACAAATTTTTGTTTAGCTTTCTTTGTAGTTTTTATATTTTTAGTTCGCGGGGTCTTTTGTTTATCTTTTGTGTTTTTTTAAAATATTTAATACATTTTAAGTTTGCGTGTGACTTGTGTTTACCATTCTTTGTTTTTATATCTAATTTTTTTAGTTCGCGGCACGTGTGTTTACTTATTTTGTTTTTTATTTTAGCTAAGGGGGGCAGGGACGGTGTGTTATCTGTTTGTTAAACGTCCATGTAAGTTATTTAACACTTTAATTGCAAAGAAAAACAGATGATCAATTAGTCTGGCTGTTAAAATGGACGCAATACAGCGACTCGAATCTGTTCAGCGCGATGTAGACATTGCTGCAGCTTTAGGCCTACCTGCGACTACTTTTCGCATTATAGGGAAAAATGCCATGAACATTAAGTGCAGTGTGTAAAACTTTTCAGGGCTCAGTGTGACAAAGGTCAGGCGTACAAGAAACGAATGCATTGAAAGGATGGAGAAAATGCTTTCGCTGTGGATTGAATCTCAAAACTAATGTAGTGCCCCAGTTACTTTAGCCATTGTTCAAAGTAAAGCTAAATCTTTATATCATGACGTGTTAAAGCCAAAGGACGGCGAAGGCTCTAAAGAAGAATCTTTCAGTGCCAACCAAGGGTGGTTCGATGGTTATAAGCACTGGTACAATTTTCATAATATTAAAATGACTGGTGAAGCTGCAAATTCTGACAACATTTTGGCAAAAGCCTTTGTTCTCAAACTTCAAAACATCATTGTTCTCAAACTTCAAAACATCATTGAAGACGGCGGAGACTCACCAAATCAAGTTTTCAATGTTGATGAGACCGGACGGTTTTGTAAACGTATGCCTGCCAGAACTTACATTTCATAGGAAGAAAAGACAGCACCAGGTTTTAAAGCTGCGGAAGATCGTATAACATTGTTGCCAGGTGGGAATGCATCTGTTGACTACAAGATGAAGCCACTCCTGATTGCCAGATCAGAGAATCCATGGGCTTTGAAAGGAAAGATGAAGGAACCTGGTGCCATGTTCAGTAAGCGGTTGAAAGTCTACGCAATACCCTCGTGGAAGAGGTACTGTGCGAAGGAAAATTTAAATTTCAGAATTCTCCTTCTTATTGATAATTCTCCCTCACATTCCTGATTTGGATGAGCAGCAAAGATTGTTTTCCTCCCTCCCAATACTACGGCTCTAATCTAACCAATGGACCAAGTTGTAATTGCCACTTTCAAGCGATACTACTTGCGATATACGTTTGAGCAACTTTTTACAGCTACAGATGGTGAAGACAAGATCAGCATCAAGGAGTACTGGCAGAGCTAAAATCTCTTTAACGCCATCAACAACATATCCATGGCTTGGCAAGAGGTTTCCCATACATGCCTCAACGTGGTGTGGCAAAATCTATGGCCTGAATGCGTCACAGATTTTAAAGGATTTGAAGAGATTGTGCCAAGCGAAAACACAAACCTCCTCAACATTGCTCGTGAAGCAAGCTTCCAGAATCTGGAAATGGAGGACATAGAAGAGGTGGTGGATGCTGAGATTGAGGAACTCACTAACGAGGAGCTACAAGAGCGGCCCAAAATCCAAGCCCTGAATCTGACAGCGAAGAGGACAAGCCTTCATGCATATTTACTACGAAGAGCATGGCTATTGCATTTCACCGCATTCAAGAAGGACTTCAAATGTTGGCCGATGAAAACCCTGATGTAGAACGCAGCACAAGAGTTCACAGGACTGTCATGGAGGGCCTTACATGTTACCAGGAAATTTACAAAGAAAAGAAATGTTCCACTAAGCAACCAACTATCCGTGCATTCTTTCAACCAGTGACCACCATGGTGACACATGAGGGGGATAAGATTATGAGTGGTGAGCCAGTCCCATCCACGTCCCGAAATTAAATTTATTCCTGTCCTAAGCTGTTTCTGCGATATACTACATATATTTGTAAGAATTGTGGGGGGGCCTTGGAACCTAACTCCTACACTTAACATTGATTCTTATGGGAAAACATAACTTTTATAAAGCTGTTTTCTATAACGTTGCGTTTCTCAGGAACATAACACAACATTATAAGAGGATTTACTGTATTTAAGTTGCTAGTAATTTTCCTATATACTACTAGCACATATTGTTGGTAAAATGGTCCAAGGCGTACTGCCAAATATAATTTCTCTTCAATTTTGTACCACAAAGTTGTTGATGCATAATGCATATTAAAGAGATGGAGAAAGAGAGAAAGTAAGAGAGTTAGAGCATGTGAGAGAGTGCACATGTGTGAGCATAAGTGCGCATGAGTTGGTGTGAGTGTGTGTGCATGAGAGTGTGTGAGAGTGCACATGCATATGCAAGCATGAGAGTGTGAGCTAGTGTAGGCGTGAGTGTGAGAGAGAATGTTGCTCCCAGATCTCATGTTTTTATGTCAAGTGGCTACTGACCCTAATTATTTAGTGTTTATCATGAAATAAAGTATTTATTTAAATTTGATGTATTTTATGTTGATATTGTCCCAGTGATTTGGGAACATAAATAACATCAAAGTTAATAAAAATGATTGTTATTAACTTTTTTATTGTTATTACTTCCTTAATTCTTATTTAGTGCTAACGGGCTCCATAAGCATTGCATACGAAGTTATGCTGGTAGATGAAAAAGATTAGATAAATTTTTTGCATGTCAAATTTACTTTTGTTTATATACTATTATTAGAGTATTAAATTATTATTAAAAATAAAATAAATGTTTAGTAATCAAAATCTCATGTTTTTTATTTACATTCATATTTATGCATGATCCAAACCCATAACTTTTTATGCCATACTTTAAAAAATAACCATAACAATAACAAATTTAATAACAATCTTTTTTACTAACCTTGATGTTATTTATGTTTCCAAAACACCGGGACAATATCAATCTTTGAATTAAAAATAGAAAATGGCAAATAATATCATGCCAATGGGAATGGTAAAAAATAGCCATTCACAATTTGCTTCTTATGCGTCAATAATATGCCCACTATTAATATTTTGGCGAGATACCCCACCATAAAACGCTCGAAGCCCGGCCGCCAGAGGGGCTTCCCCCACCACGTCACCACTTCTCCGCTCGCATGCCTTAGTGCCCAAAGCAACCAACACCGGTTTTCAAACCCTTTTTTTAGGTATTAAATCGGACCTTGCTTAGATTTAATCATATGGGGGTTGTAGATAAACCCTTCGCAAACAAATAGCACTTTGAAAAGTCACTCTATGACCATTATTGGCCGCTTCCAAGCCATTTTTCAGGAACACCTTATTTTTACATACTCGCGATTTCTGCAAAAAGCTATGATTATTTTTGCATTAATTTTTTATGTTAGGTAGGCACCAACAAGAGCTACAATTTAGGCCCTGAAACAAGTTCCTGCGACCATTACAACTCCAGTAATTAAATGTCATAAAATGGCAATTTTTCACGGTTTTGATTTTTTATTGACAAAAGCTGTGGACCGATTTCACTCGAACAGGGCTAATTTATTTGTATTTTTAAGCGCTATCACGGGCTATATTTGGTTTTTTGGAGGAAAAAAATTGCAACTTAAAAGGGAAAAATACCAATTTTTTGGCATTTTTATGATTTTTTTTAATGTAAAAGCTACAAGCAGATTTAGTTCAAAGTATATACATTCAATTTTTATGATTTTTCTCCTAATTATCACACTGAGAAAGTGGTTGGTTAATTTATTTTAAGAAAAAAATTATTGTACCTGGACTATTGCTGTAAGGCAAGGCCATTGCAATGCTGAATAAGAAGTTGTCAAATTGGGATGAACTTGGTATAAAATATTGTCTAACACCAGAGTTATTATAACAGTTTCTTTTATAATTTATAGTTACTGTTTTTATATTGCCCTACAATAGTCACATATTAAAATACTCTGCATGCCACTAGATTTCTACCGTCGTACTTGTTTTCACTTGTTGAAATTATTAAAACACAACATCTCTCAAAACAGTTAATTAAGTAAAGACCACTTTAGATGCGAACTGATTGACCTCGAACCATAACATTTGTTTGTATTAGTAAATCCGTCACCAGCCTCCAACCACCCTTTAGCCGACAGTTGGTCCCACTTTTCGCCTATCCCATACACCAAAAAATAATTTGGATTCTGTTTTAAATAATGACGCATATAAATATTACTTCAAAACAATGTTAGTTGTTGCTACACTTCTTAATTGGCTAAGTTTAGAAATGTTTTGAGTCCTTAAATTTTTTTAAATGTGTTATTGAAGTTAAAGGGAAAATATTTAAAATTAAATTAAAAATAAATGTTGTTCAAAACTTGGCTGCAGGCACTGACAAATGCTATTATGGCCGTCATATTTATTATGTCACACAAACAAACACTTTTTATTAGTAAACTAATTATATTAATAAAATTTTGTCTCTTTTTTATGTATTTTTTCCCAAACTAAACAAGTATATATAATTCATTTTATAATGTTTTTATCACCACATCTAATTACCCATTTAGGTTATACACCTACATACTGATTACGTAAATAGTTTAGGGATGAAGAATGTTGAATTTAGAGGAAGTTTACCTATGTTTGCATGGATAAAATGGAAAACCATTTAGGAAAAAAGAAAAACGCTCAGTATACCCGAACAATATCGAACCATGCTCTCCCCATCATAGACAATCTAGTCTTTTGTGAGAATAGCAGCTTAGACCATGGGGCCACAGATGCTGGTCTTTTATCAATGGCTTATAGTTGTCATTTGAAGTCTAGGTCTTCATAATTGTATGTGAGATGCTTTTTAGAGATTTTTACAAGTCTCTAATATCTCAAATACCATAGGATTCGAGCGTCCCATCTCTAGTTTATCAGTATTTGATAAATCTGCATTAATAGTGAATTAAATCAGTGAGCTATTATATTTGTTAATTATGGTTATAGCTGCATCTAAATATATTCTTTAAATTAAAAAATCACACCAGAACATGGGAATCGAACCCAGGACCTTTGGCTTAGTATGCCAATGTTCTAACCACTGAAATATACAATAGTCGTCTTGTAACCAGGGTCATTCTTCACTCACATTTATATTTGGGCTAGGTGACCTGGTGGTCTAGGGGTAAGGTGTCAATCTTCTGTGTTGGGTGTCCGGGGCTCAATCCTTGGTCCCGGCACAGATTTATCTAATTACCAAACCCTTCCTTCATCTCTGACAAGACACCTTGCGAATGTGGGGAATGCCAGGCCTCCACCGTGGTTTGGATTCCAAGTTAAACTGTAGGTCCCCCATTTCATCTCATAATCACCCTATCATTACACATTAGCGTAAGTGCGTATAACCCGAATGGGTAGTAAGACATGGTGCTAATAATAATAATAAAAATAATATATTTGGGCTACATCTTATTAAGGCCTGCTTTCAGGTCTCTGGCTCATCTGATCTTCATTCTGCCTATGATGCGTAGAGTAGGCTAAATTGGGGTTTTAATCTTGATTGTGTGTACCTAGGGTAGGTTTTACCCATGCTATCCATGCAAATATGAGTACATTTACTATTAAATCATACCTTCCTCAACACTACCATATTAGTGTAAATGTTTGTATTGCCTGGACAAGTAGTAAAGATGTGGTGTACATAAATTAAACATTTTTCATCAATTATAACTATTGTAAAGTTCTGATAAACATTTTTTAGCTGTTTGATGGTCTAAGGTGAAAACTCTCACAACAGACTTGATTGTCGATGATGCTAAGATAAGGGTTTGATTCTCTATCGGGTGCACTTAAAGTGTTTTTTCCTATATGATTTTCCACTCTTCCTCCACACAAATGCGGGTAAACTTATTCTAAATTCAACCTTCCTAATCTCTACTCTATTAGCTTTATTAATGCGCATGCGCGCACACACACACACACACACACACACACACAACTCGCTGCAGTGGCCGAGCGCGCACACACACACACACACACACACACACACACACACACACACAACTCGCTGCAGTGGCCGAATGGTCTAAGGTGTCACTCTCGTGTTAGACTGGCCTGCTGGAGGTGAAAAGATCAGGGTTTGAATCCCAGTCTGATCTACTTAGAGTGATTTTTCCCAATTAATTTCCCCTCTCTCTTCCAGACATATGTAGGTAGATTACCTCAAATGCTACCTTCTTCTTCCCCATTAGATTGATCATCTAATATGCTTATAACCTGAACGGATAGTAGGTTGTGGTAGTAAAGAAAAGTGTACCTGAATCTGTAATGAGATAAAGTGAATAAAAACTACTTTATTTTTATCTTTCATTTGGATTGTTTCAAAACAGCCTGAATCAAATGTTTTTTTCTTTGTGTTTCTAGCCGGAGAGCAATCCACTCAAAAACAAGTGGACCTGCAGCATCGTATTTTAAATATCTTGAACAACTGTGGCAGCGGGGGGCCAGCCCCAGTGCCTGTCCCTGCCGTGCCGGCCTCCAACTGGCCACCTACTTCAAACTCTGGTGGTCCCACTCCTCTGCTAAGTGACCCCACCGTGCAGAAGGCCCTAGATAGTCTAATGCAAGGGAACCTCCTCCGTAGCATCTCCAGCACACAGTCGCTCACGACACCAACCTACACTTCCGCCTCCTCCCTGGGTGCCCCCCCTTCACAACCCCTGTTTGGGGCCTTCTCCTCGGGAGGTCCACGTCGCTATTAAGTTGGGTGACTTGATGTTTTTATATCACTAATTTATAGGAGGGGATTCAATTTAAATTTTTATTCTAGCTACTTCAAAATTGTTATTGGTCGCAAACCAAACTAAATTGAACTAATCAAATTTTAGACAACATGGAATATATATACCGTATTTACTAGTATAAGACTCATACTTTTTTTTTTGATAACATTTTGAGACAAAACCTTGAATTTGTGATGTATGACAGGACTTATGAAGGAGAATATTTGTTAGTGGACACATGACAAATGACGCACATAGTGCTACACAAGAGTGGTGAAATTTCAATCAGTTCAATACTGTCTATGTAACTTTAAGCATCTTCAGGTTTTTACAATATTTAATATCAATATGTCTGGTGACTCAAGTGTGAGGGAGGATTTGGTTTATTATTATTGCAAATATAAGAAACATAAACAAAGAAAATTTTGGATTCATCATGGAAATAATTAATTAGCAATAATAAATAATAATAAAAATAATAAATAAATAATAACTAAATCAGTAATTAAAAATAATAATTAAATAATAATACTAGTATTATGTATTATAAGAAATAACGTTAACATTTAGTTATTATTTGTATTATATTATTTTATTTGAGGCTTATTTATATTTTCTCTTAGATTCATAATTTTTTCCAAGATTCTGATTTGAGATTTGGGATACAAAGGTAAATGGAATATTCTGATAAAATAGTGGATTCGACCAAGATCTATTAAATCCATGTGTGTGTGTGTGTGTGTGTGTGTGTGTGTGTGAGTGAGTGTGTGTGTGAGAGTGTGTGTGTGAGAGTGTATATATATATAATTAACAGATCACTGCTGATACTTTTGACAGCTAGTCCAAAAATAAAGTTTAATCCTCACAGAAACCAATAAGGGGAATGTATACCGTTGGTACAAGTCCTTTCCTCCTATGCATCTCTCAATAAGTACAGCAACACTCAACGGCCAAAAACAATGAAGATACTTGACAAAATTACAAGTCAGGTCATATTTATTTCAGAAATTCATGCGCAATATATGTGGTTTTTTTTCTTTCATAATGTCATAATATGAAATAGGGTGCAAAATGCATGCGAGTAAATACGGTATTATTATCTTACTGGAAGGTCTAAAGATGAGCATGATGAAGAATGGATCAGAGAAACGGTCATTGTTGTCCTTTAAACATTGATCATCATTTGTTTTCTCAGAGTTTTTGTTTCCACACATAAAAGTTCTGGAACCAGCCTCATCTTGGATAATTTAGTGACATGGATACTTTCCCTTCTTATTTCATCAATATTGTAAACAACTTTGAGCATAATTTTGTTTGTAGAAACTTCTAATTTTTAGTTTAATTAAAAAAAAAAAATAGGCCTTTGAAGAGGTGTTCATACTTGTCTCAAGACTAGAATCACGGTGCGAATGCCAAGACAAGATGTTTTGAAAGGATATTAAAATAAAACTACCAAGGATGACACCATTTTGTTTACATGGGAATTTCTATTAAAATCCCACTTTACTAATAATACATTATAAACAATTGAATAGATTTCATTAACGTAAATAAGACATGTAGACAAATTTTGGGGTAGTATTTGATGAATACTTTTTATTTATTTAGTTGTTGTGATTAGCAAGTTTTGAGTGTGTTACTGAAACATTATATTAATAGTTAAAAAATGTCATTCATTTATTGCAATTATTTGTTTCTATATAATACGATTATATATCAGTGACGCTATATAGTGAGAACTTTTATAATCTGGGGTTTTAATGCCTTTTATATCAAATGTATATAAATTAGGGCTGGGCCGATGCCAATTAATTACCAATCTTATCACTAGCCAATTATGGCCCAATCAGTTAAGCCATGATGTTGGTGAGAAGTAAGGTATTGATGACTTGTCAGATTTTAATTGAGTAACAGACACCATTTTCCTTTGTTCTCTAAATGTTTTAAAGGACAATCAGTGGTGACTCATACTTCGCAGCAAGCTTGCAAGGGAGACATTACTTATTATAGAAATATTAAATGATTACTATTTCAAATGACTTAAAAATATTTATATTGTCATTTATCACTTTTATTTAATATAAAGTATATTATTTAAAATATAAATAATAATTATTGTTAGCTACTCTTCATGAAAAAGATGAAAACATATAAACAATAAATTCACCTTTGAATAACTTTGCCCTAGTTTTTAAATAGTTTTTAAATAAAATTATAGATTATCAAAAATCTATAGTTTTTAAATAAAATTATAGATTATCAATAATCTATGCTCACATAAGAGTATTTTGGATTTATATCAACGAGGTCTAAGACACGTGTAGTTACACTACCTTGTAGTTTCCCTTATGCCTTTTCCAAATAGCCGCATTAGGATTATTTTTTATGTTGATTAATGAATATCAACACACAGATTGCAAATCATTGTAATCACAGGAATGTCCATATGGAGAGTAACACAATTTAATCAATTTGAATTAGTTGAAAAATGACCCCTGGAAAAGAGAATTGAAACCGGGACTTTTGGCTTTGTGCGCCAATGCTCTACCACTGAACTGTCCAGGATTTGTCTTGTGCTCAGGGGTCGTCTTGATTCATAGCTTCAGGCTGTTTCTGTGATGGTCTCGTGAAAATCATTAGCTATATATGGGCGACCAATAATATCGCAAACCATCGAATAGCACAGCCATCTGCTACTTTGGAGGGCTGCTTTGCTGCCAAGTATACAAACAAGATTGTAACTAAAGCGAATCTCATTAAAACTCAACACAAAGGTTTCCGATCATTGTAACTACAGGAATGTCTGTATGGAGGAGGCCACTAATCATTTAATTTAATTAGTCGAAATATGATACCTAGACATGGGAGTCAAACCAGATCCTTTGGCTTAGCGCTAATTTACATGGTTTATTGATATTTTTATTAATAATTTATTGAACAAAAAAATGTGTGTATTAAAAAATGTTTGTGTGTTATTTTGTATATTACCTCTGTAATATTTTAAAGAAAATAAACCAAATGATTTGCATCGGTGATTGGCAAAGGACTGATCCATCCAGCCCTAATTTAAAAACGTATTCAGAGTAGGTGAATATACGAAATGGATTACAATTAAGTTAGCATGAATTTACACAATATACAAAAATCACCAATACAAGACGTCAGGTAGCTTCATAATCTTGTACAAAATACATTTTAAGCCATTGGTAAAATGAATGAAAACGGAAAATGATAGAGTAACATAATCACATAAAAAGACAAAATTGTATTAATATAATTTGTTGAAAAGGGTTTTCTTTGCTTATGAATATATATGACAAACAAGTATCATTTATAAGTGGTATTAAGCCTTAAACAATCTTTTTTCAATTAAATTTGCTATATTTTCATTTTAGTTAAAACTGTACATTGTTAAATATTCGAGGACTCGAATTTAGATTTGAGATTTGAAATAAATTTTAATATAGTGATTTGCGAGGGATAGGATTCAACCCATAACCAAAAATCTTAATTAATCTGTTTATAAAGAAAGTGCGCAAAAATATATTTAGTTAAATATAGCTTTCTTATTTCTGTTTGCAATTGGCTATTTAAAATTGATTATTTAAATTATGAATACCTTTATTAAAACTTTCAGATGTTTTCTAACAAATTATACCTGTACACTTGATTTTTCATTAGTTTTTTTAAGATATCTATTTGTGTATTTGTTATGTACCTTCACAACAAATAAATAACTTCCCTTAACCTGCTCCACTTTATAAAGAATATATGTATGTTGTATTGTGAAATTGATTGTAATGAATTAATATTGTGGATATATTTTCTGTGTCTCTTTAAAAGTGACAAATCTTTCTAAGTGCGTATATGTTTATAGATTTTGAAAGCTTTGAAGAAAAACATGTCTACTAACTTATCTGAAAATTATTTAATATTTTATCAAGAATACATTAAAATCTTAGTACATTTGTGTTAGAAGACGAATATACTTGCAGTTCCAAAATTATACACACATGTAGGAATGACATAAAGAATGTAAATGTTTGAATCCACTGCCATAGAAGAAATAAAAAAAATATTTGTTTTGTGATTTCATGAAATGTAAATATTACTATAAATATAGGTTTTGGAAGTTGGGGTATTGAGATTTGAAATACCTTTTAAATTAAATTGGACACACATCCATTTCAATAATTTTTGTTTGAATACCTTGGATACTGTCATATTATAAGTACATCATGACTTAATAGCTTGAATGTAGTACAGACTCGCACATAATACAACCCTAAAATTTAGAAGGTGTTGGTATATGAAAAATAAAAGGTCTCGAATGTACCTCAAAGTAAAAACTTAACAAAACCGAAAGAGTTTTATTAGGCCCTCTAAATTAAGGATGAGCATCGATAGCAAAACATCGATATTTACAGCAGAGAGGTACCATCGATGTTTGAAAAATATCTGTCTCTAATCATTGATGATTCTAACCCTAAACCTTGAATGTTTTAGTTAAAAAAGTCATACCTATCTCTTAAACTGAGAATGTGAATATTGTGTAATGATTGCTGTGATAAGCACAATATATTAATGAATTAATATAAAGAAACATCAATGTTTCTACCCCCAAACACACACAAACACATATACTATCTTTCTTTATATACGTTACATACTTTATATTGATACGTTAGATAATGATAAAAGCATACATGGTTTATTGGTCAAACATCGAACCTTCAACATCATTTTTTGAAAACATCGATATTCCATTTTTTCTGAAATCAGGAGAAAAGTCTTCACTACTGTATCTCCATTATTCTTTAGAAGCATCTCTTTTTATAAAGTAGAAGCCAGACAAACACTGACAAAGACAAAGTGAAACTGATCAAAAAGATGGTTAAGATGGTTTACCAATTAATGTTTTTACAAACAGTTTTAAAATTGCTTTAAAACCAATAAAAATACTTTTTTTTATGTTTTTTTATTCTTTGGTTATGGTTTTTTTCTTTGCATTGATGTTTTTCGGTCAATGTCCATTCCGAGTTTGAACTTTGAATCAACAAAAGGAAACATCAATAGTACAGTAAAACATTGATGGTCTAAAACATTGGTCATTCACCATAGATGGTGAAAGCATTGAACACTGACCATCGATGCACATTCTGACTCTAAATGCTTTTCTTGATGTGCAAGCACTCCTAAACATTTCTTAATTTTCCCCCCAAATCAGATATTAGCCTCGGAAACGCCAAACTTGTTTGTTAGCATCCTGCACGTTATTTGTTTGTTGCGCCTCGAATATTCTGTTAATTTAAAAGTCATATTGTAGCGCCATAAAATTCCTTTTTTACTTGAGACGCAGAGGAAGCCTTTTAAACACATATACTCGTGGATTGTAGGTGAGCTGGTGGTCTAGGGGTAATGTGTCGGACTCCTGTGCTGGGGGTCCGGGGTTCAATTCTCGGTCTCGATTACCAAACCCTTCCTTCACCTTTGACAAGTCGTGTATTAATTACAACTTTTGAATGTGGGGAATGCCAGGCCTCCACCGTGGTTCGGATTCCACGTTAAACTGTAGGTCGTCCATTTCATCTCACATTCACCCTACCATTACATATCAGCGTAAGTACGTATAACCCGAACGGGTAGTAAGACGCGGTGCTAATAATATTAACACTCGTGGATCTGCCATGCATTCCTTTTTAATGATTCCTGGTAACCTGCTGTTACAGTTCCAACATGCTACAAAATATACCTCTAGGAATCTACTTTTTTTTTTAAAGCGAAAAATGTTAACCTGCACATATAAGGGTACCATTTCATAAGGAGATTTTTAAGAGAAAAATATTGCATTAAATTTGGGCCAATACTTTACTAACAAAAATATGAAGCTGGTATTATTATTTTTCCATTAAACCACCATCAGAATTAAAAATATATATACAAAATTATTGTATAATGCCATATTTAAGTGACTTAAAGGTAATTTGTTTATTGCTGGTGGTGGAACATTTTTAATTATCTGATGACATTTCAGCAAAGAAACAATTTGTTAATTAGTGTGAACCAGTGAGAACAAGTCTTTACACTAAGAGGATAAAACTATGGTAGTTTAATATGTGAAACAATTAACTTGCAGTTAAAGTATTTTTCCGGACATATGTTATATATCTTAATACTGTATTTCTATTTTTATTTTTTGTAGTAATATAGCTGTAAAGCTATCCCCATATAATATTAAAAACCTATCTACAAATGAACTCTTATATATAGTCTTTAATCCCACATGTTTCTGTTGCACTTCAAATCTATTCTTTGAGTTAACTTTGTTGATTATTTTTGTATTATTGACAAATGTTAAATTTTTCCAGTATCAAAAACTCAACTTTGATACATTCATGTGTAGTTCATTGCCATCATCTTAGAATACAACTTATTTTAACATTTCCATTGAACTAACACACTCTTCGCATTGTCAATATTTCAATAGTTTGTACGCTACCTATCGACATTGGTACGACCTATCAAAAGTGATGATTACTAAACTTGATATGACTGAGTATAAGAACTTAAACATTTGCAAATGTCAAATATCTAATCTAACTCCCTACTGCGATTCCATTATACTATACCACAAAGTTTGGGAAACTTTTAGGTTCTGAGGGTGATTTCGCAACTTTGCAAAACAACACAAATTGGCTTATGACAGGTTTAAACACACTTATTATTCCTTGGGCGGATCCTGGATATATTGCTTTAATAAATATGCTCTTGTAATGGTTTACTGCAAACGGTTATTGGTCCTCAGGACTTTAGTGCTTCTACCTACCAGATATTTATTAAACTATGTTTAATATCTTTTGTACCTCAGGGAGGTTAACAAGTCTTAGAATAGTGTGTGTTTTAATCTTATAACAAGATTTTTTATAAATTCTTCCTTAGAATTGGTTTTCCTGTGTAGTTAAAATAAAATAAATTGTAGATATTGTGATTTTTGGGTAAGGAAAGATACCGGGAAAAGCAAAGCTCGATACGCTATCAGAGAAAAAAGTAATAATGAAACAGTTGCCAGTCAAACACTGCAGGGGGATCATGGCAAGACCTATTTTTTCCATCCTTGGTCCAAGCACACAACGGGTCTATCCGGCATCCTCTAGAAATTCAAATGGATCTTCACTACACATCTTTGCAGGTCCAACCGACAAGAATACCGGTTAAGGCGACAATGCATAAGTAGATAATTCGGATGAAGGCAGAAAAATATTTTTCTTCTGGATTGCTGTGTTTGCTAAGAAATTCAATAAACTGCTATAAATGGCTTTGCAGTCATGGTCTTGGTCATCCCTGCTAAACTGTAAGGTAAGGATTAATGTTTGATATAAATATTGTCTAAAATCTATTGAAAAGATTTTTTCTTGAATACATAGTTTTAACCCTTGGTACATGGACGGTTTGGTCATCTGCTTGATATTTTTTTTTCATCTCGACCTGTTGTTGAAGTCAATTTGTGCGATTTTATGATGAAAGAGGAACAGTCGAGTTTCTTGATCGCGGCCGGTTGAATTTGATACCTACAATCGTTTGGTGAGAGAGAAGTCTTTTTTTTTTATTACAACTTGTTATTAAAGTCGATTGGAAAGTCTCGGGATTTCTCGGACAATTTTACAAGTACGTCGTTTAAGGAATTGCTTTATTAGGTTACAGCAAGATTTTTTTCTATTGCTGCCTAGATGCTAAAACTTAATTATGTTTTTGTTCTACCAAGGATGTTTCTGTTATGGTTAGAAGTTTCTAAACTAATTGGGGCCCCAAAGATTCTACGTAGCCATCTATATTTCTTTGCGCTCCCAAAATTCATTTTAATATATTGGAGTATTTTAATGTTGTATCTTTTAATTGTTGTTGTTCAAACTAAGCCGATGAATTTTTACGGGCTGATATAAATCCGAAACACAACTTCCTTTGGGGAAGAAGGGGAGGAAGTAAAGCCATCGGTCCTATGTTTGTGGCATATAAAATAACATTGGATGGTATACAGAGATATCTTCCGGCAAAATCTGTAGACTCGTAGAATTTTGGTGCGGAAAGCAACGAGAAACTTCACTTTCAGCGATAACCTATTGTGCTTTCTCCCAAATATGGTTTGGGCAGGCGACACTTAACACTCGAAGGGCGGAGTGCATGTGCTGAATTGAATATATTCATGCCAATATATTAAATGGTTTAACTCAAAGGGTTACAAAACAATGTCTTAGTGAGAGGAAAGCTGTCTTTCTGATGCACACTAAGAAAAAAAAAAGGTAGTCAAGCAAATTTAGGAATACCAAACTGAATAAATATATTATTTGATTTCCAGATTTTGCTACTAAAAACACTTTAAAAAAATAATTTTTATCAAGAAGATGTGAGTAGACATTTTTCACGTAGTCGAGTTGAATTAAAATATTGAGTTTTTTCCGAGTTAGAATAACATAAAACAATATTTTAACTAGAATTGTTTCAAGTTAAATTTATGTAAAAGGTCCTTGCATAAACCATAACCACAAACATACATTTTCAAGAATTGTGTAATATTTATTTTTGTGGAAAAAGCTATAATCATTCAAATTCTAATTTTTAAATAAATTTAGTATAGTTGTGGTTACATTTTTAAAAATCGGCCCAAAAGAAAATGGAGGAACTTGAAATTGATTAAAACTCAAGATTTTTTTACATTAAAGTGATAATTGTGAGTAGGCTACTCAAATTTTTCAAGTTATGTAAAACAAAAAAATTAGTATTTTGAATAACTATAAAAACCTTCTAGAAGGCAGATCATAAAAGGCATATGCTTATTCTGATTCTACTAATATTTTTTTAAAAGGTGGATAACATTGGCAAAATAATCATGGAAGAAAACTCCTTACAATAGTATCATGATTATCCAAAACCCAATCATCCGGTGTTCTTTATTATCCATTGTGGTAAAACAATTTATGTTTCGTGGGAATTTCCTAGAGAATGGCCCTCATTAAACCAGTACGGTCATCTAATACGAGTAGTGGAGTGAATTATCGGGTGCCTCATCATTTCTACTGTACTCCACCACCGTAAATATTATTGTCCACGTTTTACTTTATAGAGTTAGTTGCCTGTCAATGAGTTATGGCTGCGACTTATTGATTTGTCGAGAATTTTATTTTCAAGTTATGAGAGTTTAGTGCGCTTAAATTTAATTTCATATGTTTTATACTGGTCCGTATAATCCGAGTTTTCTGATTATCCGAGGTTGCCTCAAGTCTCGTTGACATAGGATAGTTGAGTCTTATAATTATATTTTTCATTTAAATAATTTATTTACTATGTTAGTAAAATAGTGAAATCACAGTAATTATGTTGGATTAAATAGCCAGGCTATAATAATTGTTAAGTATGGCCTGATCTAAATATTATTTTCTTTAAATTTAAACATAATTCTTGGACACGGGAGTCATGGATTTGATTCCCTTGTCCAGGTGTCGTTTTTCAATTTAAATAATACATTAACTATGATCATTAGTTTGTGTGAAAGGGAGCTCCCACAATTTCAATTCTAATGCCCGGAGCACCTTGAATTGTTTGGACAACTCTGCTAATTGGCTATTTTTTCATATCAAACACATAGTTTACAGTATAAAAATGCTTAACATATTAGTTCAAAATAATCTCTAGTTATGGTGCACTAATGAAAATCTAATGTATGTACCGTCTGTACAGGTGCTGATGGGCATTACACACATGACAATGCGATAGTGCGACTTTGGTCGAATTTGGCCTGGTCCTCTGTACCAACACTTCTGAAGTCTCTTCTTAACCAAACTAATGGGGCTTACATCAAGATATTACTGAGGTCATTTGGGACATGACTCTAGAAACGAGTTGTATTCGCACACACTTGGATGGTGTTCCGAAAAAATGTTCTTGCATAAAATGTATTTTGAGATGGTACATTTCTTGAAGTGGTCAAGTTTTTTTTTGTGCTTCAGGATGAGGATACAAGCAAGTATTTTTAATGAATGAGGCTTCATGTTTATAACATGAACCGGAATGTTTTGAATGTATTTTTGTAGAACATGGTGAAATAATTAAAATAAAACCTAGATAAGTCAAAACTTGGTTTAAAATTTATGTCTATGTATTAATTAGCTTAATTCACTATGTATTAACATCGCCAGGCACTTTTAGATGTCCTTGAATATTTAAATTTGATATATATTTTGTCTTTTACCTTCAGAAAGCAGAAAACTTACAAAATGACTTTTATTATAAATGATTCAAATTTGAGAACAGTTAATTTTTACCTGTTTAAATAATGTTGGCCTAAATATATATTTTTGTATGTTGTTTATTTTATCATACATCTGGAATTTTCACATATTTTCTAAAATTTTATGCAATTTTTATTTACACTAGTCAAAATAACATTTTTTCCCCCCATTTAATACTCACTGCTAATTTCTTTTAACACTGTTTGTTGTCCCTGCTAAGCATGCTAATCTCAATTTTCAAGGTCAACATGGGATTTTTATATTTTTTTCCCACCCCTCTACCACACACCTTTAATCAAAATTGAGTCACGATTATGCGCATGCACGTGAATTCAGTTACATTATAGGAAGAATAAACTAAAAAAGAATACGTCTCACAACAATTTTAAACTATTTGTGCAAGGCAAACTTTTAATATTTTTAAATACAGCCAACTCTCGCAGACTCGTATTAAAGGAGTTGGGTATCTGTCCGAGTTACGAAAAGTCTGTTTTATCGAGGGTAAATAAAGTTGTGTCTAAGGAATTAAAACTGTTATTTAATAAAGTAATATAATACTTTAATTTGACGAGGTAAATAATACATATCAGATAAGACACATACACGAATAACACAGGTACTAGAATGGGAAAGGTTTAGATTACAATAGGCCTGTAGTACTTGCAAATTATCAATATACTGTACTGTATGTGCGGGGGCGAGATGAGAGAGGTAGTAATGCGGTGTTGCAAGATCTCTGCCAGCCCCTTACATTACACTACTTCTATAATATTCTTAGCCTGCCAGCATGCAGCTGGCTTGTTACTATATAAAATGTTATTTTCGGAAAATTTTGGCCCAGTTATCCTAGATATTGAGAGTTGACTGTATGATTTAAATTAAATCAAACTTATATCTCACTACCCAATAACCCATCACTGAAATCCTTAAACTCCTTCAGATTATATAATATGTTTCTAGATATATTATTACATAAAGTTGCAATCTTAATAAAACATTTATTACAACATATAGTGACTGGAAAAGTTGGAAATTGGCTCTGGAAAACTTGGAAAATCAGGGAATTTAAAAATATAGTTTAGAAAGGTCACCCTAAAAACTTTTATTTCATCAGTTCTTTATGATTGTGAAAAATCTCTTTTTGTGGATGACAATATTTTAATACCCTAAATGGTGTGTTGTGTATAAGGCTTGATTCACACACCAGTTGTTGCAACAATTAACTATTGTGACAGTTTATTATAGTTATTAGCTAAATTGCTACTTTTTGTTGTTCAAGCAAGAAATTGAGTCAAAATTAGCATTCATACAACTAAAGGTTAAAAAAAACTGGGTTTACCCCAGAGTTTTTCTTTTAGCCACACATCTTACTACCTATTCAGCTTATAATGTGGTAACAACACTAATGATTTAGGTGTAAGGAAGGTTTAATTTAGAGTAAGTGTATCTGCATTTGTGTGGAGGGAGAGTGGAAAACCATGTAGGGATAAAACTGACAAAGATTCAAACCCCAATCTCCCAGTCATAGGCAGTCTAGTCTATTGCAAGACTGACACCTTAGATCATGCGGCCACCTGAGCAGGTCCTACTACATAGTGTTATTTATTATAATATAATTACATATTCTGAAAATTCGGAAATACATTATTTCAAATGGCACTTCAGGTTTACTATTATCTTTATTTAGTCTTAATATTGCTAACCAAACCCATTCCAAATCACTGATCTCTTCTCTCTCTCAATTATTATTAATAATTCAACATAATCCCATTGGTGGTTGCATGGTCTCAAAGTGTCAATATCATATTAAACTAGATTGCCGTTAATGAAAAGGCGAGGATTCAAATTTCAGTTGGATGTACTGAGGGTGTTTTTTTTTACTAAATGGTTTTCTACTCTCCCTCTGTACAACTGCGGGTACATTTCCTATAAAACATTACTTTCCTCATTTATACTCCACTAACATATTTATTAACATGAATAACTCCAATGCCTGCTTCGACGCAACTGTCCAACGACACTATTATGTAGAGGTTCTTTATCCGGACTTTGCTACTAAGAACAGTATCTGGTATTTACTAAAGTTACTAAAACAATTTGAATATATTCATATAGAATGTCCTGTGATGTGCAGCTGCCACTTTTGATAGATATTATGGATGTGAAATTTTCTCTCGAGGGGAGGGGCTACCACACCCTTGACAGATGGGACGCCAACTTACCCCATTTGGAAAATCCACATTGTTGCCCTTTATTTGGTATCAACCCTGTTTAAAGGAACTCAAAAAAGGTGAGTATACAGTGTGTTATTATTATTAGCATCGCGTCTTACTACCCGTTTGGGTTATATGCACGTACGCTAATGTGTAATGGTAGGGTGATTGTGAGATGAAATGGAGGTCCTATTGTTTAACGTGAGATCCGAACCACGGTGTAGGCCTGGCATTCCACACATTCACAAGAGGTCTTGTCAGAGGTGAAGGAGGGGTTTGGTATTCAGATAAATCTGTGCCGGGACCGAGGATTGAACCACGGCTGTACAGTGTGTTAATAGTTGTAGTCATTGCTAAACAAATATTCATAGAGAGACAAAGTTACCTGAAATAAAATATTAATTTGATTCTTTTGTAATGTTGATTAGTAGTTAGATTCAAGTTTAGGCATCTAGTCTCGTTGTCTAACCTCAGTTATGCCCCAGGTAATGTGTGAAATAAGGGGGTGTACCCATGATTTTCTGTGTAAAATACATAATTATATACATTCAACTAAAAAGTTGAGGATTTTCCTGCCTTTAGGAGTAAAAGCTTTCAATCCTCGGAACTATACCTCCTTCCCTTTCTAAAGTTTCACAAAACAGATTTTACGTGTCTTTGTGAATATTGGTAAAGAGAATCATATGGTGGCTACATACAGGAAAAACAGGGCAATGTCATGTAGTTTAGTAAAAAATAAAGAAATGTTGAGGAATTCAAATACCTGACTAAGTCTGTACTTACCTGCTTCGGGGGCTGCATAGTCTAAGCCGTTATTCTCGTAGTAGACAAGAGACTCGATGATGGTGAGATCAAGGTTTGAATATTGGTTGGGTGTACTGAGGGTGTTTTTTTTTCAAAATGGTTTTCCACTCTCTCCATGAAAATTTGGTTGTATTTCCTATAAATATAGTCTTCCTAATCCTTAAAACCATTGGCGTAATTAATACATAGACGTATAACTTGAACAAGTAGTACAACACAGTGGGGAAAAAAATAATTGTGACTTACACTATGATCCTATCTTAAGATTTAGCATATTGGAATAACACTAGGTAAGCTTGCTACCTTACAGGGTAAATGAAGAGTACAATTCAGGGTTGCATCCAGAATATATCAATAGCAAGGGCTCAAATATTTAATTTTCTAACTAACATGAGATGGGGCTAGGAGTTGACTGACCTCAGAATCTGTGCCCTGGAACATTTAATTTTTCTGTTTTTATTATTATTATTCCTTAAAATCCAACATTAATACTTATTAATTTGTGTGCTACTTTAATATCACTGTAAAATAAATAATTAAATATCCAAAATTTTGTTTTTAGTATTGCAACACTTGATTTAATATTTAGAAAATATATGTGAATTAGTGTGAAAAAAGACACCTTGTCATGGAAATCAATATGATACTTTGATGTGACTACAACCATAATCAATAGATCCTTTTGATCTTTTAAGTTTTGCCATAGGTACATGTACACTTAATTGTACAAGCAGGTGACCTGGTGGTCTAGGTGAAAGGTGTCAGACTTCTGTGCTCGGGGTCTGGTGTTCAATCCTCAGATCCAGCACAGATTTATCTGATTGCCAAACCCTTCACCTCTGACAAGACGTGTATTAATCACAACTCGTGAATGAGTGGAATGCCAGGCCTCCACCGTAGTTCAGATCCCATGTTAAACTGTAGGTCCTCCATTTCATCTCACAATCACCCTACCATTACACATTACCGTAAGTGCGTATAACCCAAACGAGTAGTAAGACGCGATGCTAGTAACAATAACAATTGTACAAGCAGTAAGATTCTTCCACTTTAATGTAAAATAATAAAGGAAGGTGGTGTGTTAAAAATAAAATAAAAGCATACATATTGAGCCATTCATTTTATTACATTCTGGGAACAAAACTACAGGCCTCAAACTCTGTATAATTACATTTGTTTGTTTCATTTTTTTAATGTTGTTGTGTGCTTAAGTGTCTCATTTGAAACACCCGGCTGTACATAACCTAAAAAATATTGATTGCTGTATTGTCCTCTCGTTGGTGTGGAACGACCATGGCATCCTAGCCACACATCACTTAAAGGTCTTTGCATACAAACAAATTACAAGGGGACTAGAATTTTAACCAGGAGGAAACTTGCGCTAAGGTACTGACCTATGTGAGTTTTCGAATTCCGCCGAAGTGGGCGATGGACCTTTTGTGAGCGAATACAAGGAATTAGTGTTAAGCATTTAAGTACATTAAGTTATTTATAATGTAGTCATTAAGGAAACACCTACTGAAGAGCATGAATTGACATGATTTTCCTGTGGGGGGCGGGGGTGGAGTATGCAAGAAACTACTGATAAAAAAATTCTAATCAGTATTCATGATTCAATCAAGGAAACATACACTTTATCTGTTGGAAATAGCATATAAGAAAAGTTTAATTTCTTAAAGAACTTAAAGAATCTCAAAATATCAAATACTATTTGCTCGGAGAGAATTTGAAGATGAAATTTAATATTTGTATCAATGAATGAAAAGCTATTTGTTTAGCATCGCACATTATACCCATTTGGGATATATGCTTCTGTACTAATTATGCTAATGAGTTAGGGAGAGGAAGGTTGAACTCAGGTAAAGTGTACTCACATTTGCATGGAGAAAGAGTGGAAAACCATAACTTAAAAACCACCCTCAGTGAGAAGCTACTGAAGACTTTTATATTTTACCTACAAATTACTAATTCATCTAATTATAAAAACCTAGTAAAAATTAGAAACATATTTATACCCCAATAAAATACTTGCTGGAAATGATCAAGACAACATAATTGCAAATCTATGTGTGATGGTATCAAAATATTTGATCTCTTACTCTGCTATGAGTTTTACTATTAATTTGCCAACAGTTAAGTTAATATTTCCACTTAATCTCGCCCACACTGTCGTCGTTTGACAGCTTACATAGGACAGCACCTAAGCTGTCTCATTTGAAACACTAATAAAGTTATGGGGGAAACTCTGCTGTTTATTCAAATAAATTGTAATGTAAAAAAAAACACATAAAAATGAGAATATATTTTTAAAATGAGTAGTACTATGCAATTTTATTTTTGTTTAAACAAAAGGGTTTTTAGGTTATTTAGTTGACTTTATAATAAGCTAAAATGAGATAGAATTATAGTTGACTTGAAATGCACTTAAAACAGTCACACATTGATTTTGTTTTCTCTCAATGTATATTTGTGAAAAACTAGTTTTTACTATGTCTTCATAGAATACTAATTAAATTTCTTAATTTTGTATTTTATTTAATATACTGCTATGTATATGTACTAATTTTGCTAATGTATAAGGGTTGAGGAAGATTGAATTTAAAAGAAGTGTACCCACATTAGCATGAAGAGAAAATGGAAAATCATCGAAGAAAAAAGAAACAGTACACCCAACTGGGATTTGAACATAGATCTCCCTGTCATTAGGTATAATGCAAGAGTGATGACTTAGACCAGTGTTCCGCAAATTTTTTAAGCTCACGATACACTTAACAAGCCTAATTTTTTTTTGTGGCACACATTTGTTTTTGTTGTGTGTTGGCGCTGTAGAAAATTTATTATGTACCTATTTCAATGGCTGTATGGTAAATCATAATTAGGAAAGTATAGACTAAATTTTTCCTGAAGTAGCGTCAAATGATCCATGATCAAAGATTGAAGTTATTTTTCCGTGTCTGTTTCTTTAACATTTGAAAACATTTCGGTCAAACCATTAATAATTTAGGTAAACCATAACTCCAACCTGGTGCGAAAGCTTTGATTTTGTCAGTTGTATTTAAAATATTAATACGTTCACGTAAGTTAGAAATGCACGACCGCCTCTTAAACCAACTTCATTTGTGTTCTTATTGAACAGCTGCTGTGCCCGTTAATTCACCACCGTGGTAAACCAGTGTGCTGCAGCACACAGTTTGCGGAACACTGTCTAGACCATTCGATCACCGGGACAAGTCATTTTGGGTGTTCATCTTGAATCCAAGATATTTTCAAAGAATACTCGCACTTGTGGGTACATAAATTAAATATCAAGCTCTTACATTCTGGTTTACTGTTGACAAAGTTGGTGCACAAATACCAGCTATCCATTCTGAGAATAATTTTCTCTAAATGACTTTCCATTAATCATCCACACAAATATAGGCATTTCTCCTCCAAATCCCAAGTTCCTCATCCCTCTAGCATCATTGTAAATATATGATAGGCTGGGTGTGTAGTAAGGTGTGGCAAGCGTGCAAACACACCAGAGTGTGAAGTATGCAGAGAAACAAGATGGCTGTTTGCTGCATTTATTTCAATATTAGAGTGTCAAACCCACTAGTATTTGTTACAGTAATCAATTTGTTTTGATCTGCTTCTATTATCTATTATATTGGTTTTTACTTTACATCCATTACTGTTTCCAGCCTAGTCTGGGTCACTTTTTTACTCAAGCCATATATTTTCCACTTTCGTCTTGCTAGGGCTATACTAGCTTAATATGGCTTATAATCTAATTTAAGACCAGGCCAGTTACAACAGACAGTCCCTAGCCGTTAATCTATCACTAGGAAAGGATAAACCTGCGTTGCACCAATGATCAATTTTCGGCCATGCCGGGAATCAAACCCGAGACCTTTATTTCAGTAGACAGACATGCTATCGATTGAGCTAAGGTCTTGTATTATTATCTTGGTATTTTATTTTAAATTATATAGTTGTTTCACTTTCTACAATGTTTTTTTTTCATAGTAGTAGAACGTAGTTGACAAAACTACTTTTAGGAATGGAACCCGGGAAGTTTGTCTTGGAGAGCCTCTGACACAGCTATTTAGACCCTGTCTCACGTTCAAGATGATTAATTTACTTATAGAGTTGAAGGCACTGTTTATTATAGATGTGGAAAATCATTGGATACTTAATTGTTCTATCAGAATCCATCAAAGCCATCGTTAAATCTGTATGATTTTATTGTAATGTTTGTACATGCAGCCATGCACAAATATTTAACTTGTGCAAGCAGCAGCATGAAAGCCGATCCTGACTCAAGAATGGATGTGCTTTATTATAATTGAGTAGTTCATGATCTCACTGCCCCCGCCTTAAAACTATGAGTGAGGAATTAACCCTAAGCACAATAAAAATTCTGGATTGGTTGGTTGGTCATTAGAGCACCAAGCCAAAAGTCCCAGGCTCGATTGCTATGTCCGGGATACACTTTTCAACTCGATTTTATTTCCATTTATTTAAGATTGAATCTTATTTGCACTCAATACAGTTTTCAATTAATTGCCCCAACACAGTCTTCAAAGTAATTTCCTTAATACGGTGTTAAAAGTAATTGCCTAACATTTTTATATAAGCATTTATTGATTCAGTATTCAAAAATAACTTTTTTTCTTTCCTATCCTTGAGTTTTCATAGAGATTATGTTTGTTTATTTATTCATGTGATGGTTTTAGGTGCATTACAATATTCTCACTATCATTCTCCCATTAGAATTGTTTTGTCGAGTAGTCAAGCTCACAGTAAATTGTGTAAAGCTATATAAATGATTACATTAGCAACACTGGGACCAATTGTGCAACACATAACATCTAATAACTATACACTTCAAACAAATTCATTAAATACTATATCATAATTTAAATATAATTTTCACAAAATATAACATTCAATACAAACTTAGAATGTTGGATTTGCTGATATACCCAGATTTTGGTTGAAAGAACAGTTTAGAAAATATATATTTTTGTACAGTCAACATTGATAACATTTCACTATATTATTTGTGTTATTTTATAGGTATTGATAATATCTATCAAAAGTGACAGCTGCAGCTAACATGACTGATGTTTGAATATATTACAATTATTTTAGTAACGTCAGCAATTACCATATACTGTTCTTCCTTCTAAAATCAGGGTGTAGGTAAGAACATTGTATAACTTTACATATATACATAAAAGTTAATGAAATGCAAATGGTTTATTTAAATTATCTAAATGCAAAGCTCATTCTTTTGATATGGTGTGTTTATAATACGGTGTTTTTTTTTACACATTTTACACACATGATCTAAATTATAATTGACATTTTGCTTACAACATAACCATATGTATAACCTATGCACATATTAAAACGATTGTCTTTATTGGACGTTGAGTTTTTTTAATAATCACAAATCCATAAAGACTTTAGAGAGACATAAATTGGTTTTAACATCATAGATACATTTTTAATCAACCAAACACATAACAAACCATAAAACACACAAAAGTTTTTGTCATATTATAATGTAGGATAGAAATCACAGTACAGCAAACGTGATAACCACAGTAGAAGAAATAGGCCGTATGACTTGAAGATGGGAACCTTCATAGTCTATTTTTATTTATATTAGAATATTTTGTTGGCAAAACCGTTAGTCAGTCTTTGCACACTTTTGTTCTCTTAGACCAAGGGGTTGCTCTTAAACATGTACATATTCATTATTTAGAGATTAGACAAAGATTGCTTCATATATTACTGTTTAGGTGTAAGAATCATTTCTCAATAACATGTAATGCCAATCTGGGGGAACATAAATAATAAACTTAATTTGTTAGCTCTCATAAACTAAATAGAGGCATCAAAAGGCAACTAATCTATAACACAAATTTATCTTTAAAAATTCCTTAGTTTTATAATGAAAAACTTTTCACAATCGTTTGAATTTAAAACATAAGTCTTAAGCAGGTAACATTGTTTCTGAATGTTTGAAATTTGTGTAGAAGAATAGAATGGGGTTATTGTAAAGGTAGCAAAATAAAATAATTATGATGGATCTAAGAAACTATATTTACTACATTAACTAATAATTGAAAGTGGTTTGTTTATAGGCAATAAGAATAAAATAAAAATACAGCTTGGCAGTACAATATGTGCATAACCAAATTTCCATTCCATTATAACACAGTTCATTATCAAGACCTAATTTTTTTATATGTATACAAATTAGCTTATGTGTTTAAAACGGTTGGACACGATTAAAGTTATTTTATTTCAAACATCAACTAAAGGACCCAAAAATGGATGAATGAATATATTATTATTATTATTAGCACCGCGTCTTACTACCCGTTCGGGTTATACGCGATGAATGAATATTAATAGAATTGTATTTATATTTATATATTATGCAATATAGAAATTATATTAGTTTTTTGTGTGAATCACACTAATAGCAGCAATATTATATCTGGACTATAAACAAATAATTGATATAGTGCTACAATAAATTAAGATTAAATATGGCTTGTGATGTGAGTCAATCATTTGAACTGACATTACATGCATTTGAGAATTAAATGTTTTTTTCTAATTAATGTAGATGTTTTAATTGGCTATTTATTTTTAATTAAAACAAAACTATTATTGAAATCCTGCCCATACATTGTTTTAGGGAGATAAGAATTGACTATCAAATATTAGTGCTAAATACTATTATTTCTACTAGTTGTTCACTTTTTGTGACCAGAAAGATTTGTTTGGTAATATATTTAAACACATTTTATATTTACTAACTTCTTAAAGAGTGATTATACTATGTAACTATCAAACTTGTCCAGCAAGTTTTGAATTAAGTTAATTTATGAAAGATTTTCTCTATTGAAAAGGTTCTAATATCAGTTGATAAACCACTAGAAAACATGGTCTAAACTACACTTAAGAGTATGTATTATTTTCCTTTAATTGTGATAGGGAAATAAAATATATTTATTCAAATTATAATAATGACTTATAATTATGGGTGTGCGAAGCTAAGAAATGTCGAAGCCAAAGTCGAAAGTAAAGTTCTTCTCTTCAACTTTAACACTCACAATAACCTTCTTATATTCAAAACATTTTGAAGAAAGAAGAAAACTATGATAAATATTGAACAGGTTTGAAATATCTCACTAAATACAACATTTTTGCTTTCGAGTAATATGGAGCTGCTTAACATAATAAGAAGTGACCAAAAAGGCCACCTTCGGCCTGATTGCAAGCCTGTAAGCTGTGTCGTAAAATAATGAAGTCTTTAAAAAATAGCAGGCGTTTGAACTAACCAGTAATAACATATAGAACATACCTAGTTAACAGGTTGAGTGATATTGAGTTTGGTATACAAACTGTTTAGAGGAATAACTTGGCTGTAACTCAAAAACATGGTCAAATGGAACACATGTTTATATACATTTAAAATAAATAATTTTTGTGTTCCCTGTCCACCACTGAAGTGGTTCCCATCCATATGTTATGCTACACTCTGTATATAGTAAGCTTATACAAATTTAGATATCTTAGCATCAAATAATATAATATAATGTATCTTTTCCCCTCTAAACTGCTCTCTTTGTCAAGATGAATTTAGGGGCGCCCTTAAATAATATAAAGGTTTTTGGGGTTCAGGGGCTCATTATTTTCTTATGTTTTCTTACAAAGGGATGGAGGGGTAAGAATACATCTTAGATAAGGTTTTTATCAATGTTTACAGTAAGAAAATAAAAATAAAAATGAAAAAAAAACTGTCAGAAAATACTATATATAAAAATTCACTAGATTTCATTTATTTACTGTAATTAAAGTATTCTAAAATTTCATATCACTTCCTTTACTACCATTTTTTATGTCTAAAAGTAATTAAACAATTAAATAATTTAATCTCTTGAATTGTAAAAACATACTCAAAATATACGGGGNGGGTGAAAGAAAATCATACAATTCCTTACGTGGGGAATCACGGAAGTTGAAAATTGATCAAAAAAAGCCTTATATAATTTAAAGACTGCCACTTGTGTATGTTAATTTGTATGTAATTAAAAATTTTGTAGTTGTCTTATATGACACCAACAATAAACTTATCTGCGACTTGGCTTTACATGTTTCAAGTTTTGCTTCACATTTAAAACGCTACTTTCGCACACCCTTACTTATAATATAACTATTATTTAAAATTACAAATCTGTTTTCAGGATATTTTTTTCCCGCTAAGCTTTATTAAGTGTTTATATTAAAACATTATTTGTGAACACCCCTTGGCTATGATCCGCAGAGAAACACAATTGTAAGCGCTTCTTGCTTCCCCAAACACTTCTCTCGTACACTTTATTACGAAAGTGTCCGTGGGATCACAAATACATTCAAAAAAATTAATAAAATATGATTTTTGGACATTTACCACACTCATACTACCACAATGTTTTAATGACACCCTAAAGGAAGAGACACAGCTCATTCTATTTCTTGCGACCAGCACAAGATTACGCAAACTCGGAATGGAAAAAATGAAACAATCTTGATGGTTAAACCTCGGCTTATTTTTAAAAATGATTGGAACCATTTATTTAACTTTGTCTTTAATTGAAATCTTTTCATCAGTTGCTAGCTCAAATTTTTTTAAAGATAGTTTAACACAGATTAATTAATTTAATTGGTAACAAAAATAAAGTTTGTATTTTTCTAGTTTTTTTTTATAACAAAATACTTTTCTGGCTTAATTAAATAAAATATTGCTTCAATAGATACAATTGGTAAAATTTTATATGTCAAATAATCTCAACAGATTTTGAAATTTGAACAGAAATTTTATTTTAGAGATATAAGTCAAATTCTGCAATATGCATTATAAATATTGATATGAAAGAGCCAGTAATGAATTGTGTGCTGAAGGAGTATGGTTTGAAAAGGAATCCAATAGTTCAATGTGAAAGAAGTGTCCTACATTGATTTGGGCGTATTGAGAGGATGAGAATGTATCGAGTGACCAAGCAAATATATGAGTGTGTGTGTGTGTGTGTGTGTGTGGATCAAAAGGAATGGGTAGGCCACTAAGACATTGAATGTTGTAGACAAAAGTGTGAGAAAGAGAAACATTAGGAGCTCTATGAATAAAAGTGCATGCACGACTCGGTATATGGATGTTGTTGATGTGAGGGGTGTAAGCAAGAATAGGGAAGTGTGGATGGATTAAGTACGGAGTTGTTGTTTTCTGAGCTATATGCACAGTTTCTTGTCCACCCCCTGAAGGAACGGCGTGATTATATGTGTGTGTATGAATGTAATATTCAAGATCTATTGAGCTTACTCTATGTGCGAAATTAAACTAAATGTATTTACTGAGGACATATTTTATTTATTTTGGCCAAATAAATTATTTTGTCATAAAAACTGCAAAAATATAGAACTTACCTTGACTCCCGTATATCACACATTAAACTGAGTTTGTAACCATCTATCAATAATCATAGTGTTACGATTACAACTTATCAAGTTATTAAATATATTATTTAATATACCGGATTACACAATATTAAGATTGTTCCATTTATACCCAGCTTTCAAAAAATACATGATTTTCTAACCTTGTGAAGATAAAACTTGGTGTCTTAATTACAATATTAAATATTCTAAACATATGTATGCTATGATAGCCGCTTGGCAAATTACATTTACAGTTTAACACTTGCAAATTTATATTAAGTTGTTTTCTTCGACATTGAAAACTTAGGAAGATAACCTTTTGTCACAACGATATGTTACAGTAATTTTAAGAAATTGGATTGTCTTCATTTAAATTTCTATTCTAGTCATTACAATATGTACATCAAAATGGTATGTTAAACAAAAACTACATTTTAAAAGTCATTTAACTCAAAACTTTTAACAATCAATTTTATTTTGTTGAAATATGCTGAAGTGAGGGACTACAACATACATTTATATGCATCACTTTCTCAATATATAAAGTGTTCATTTTTTTACTCTCAAAATATTCCATTGATGTTTTGTGTTTAATTACAGGCTGCTTAATGAAAAACCTTTATTATCCAAATCATTAATAATTAACCGTGTTTTAAAAAGAAAAATGTCCAAATACAACTTCTGATTTGGTGAATATGTTGTTGCTATAAATGAAATGAGAATAAATGTTTTTATAATTTTTCGCATCAACCATAATGACATTCACTTCTATTCAGAAATGCCAAGAAAATAAAATTAATTTTATAAAATATTTGAATACATTTAATGAACTACAAATATTAAATTTTAATGAATTTCAATAAATATTTTATTATATGACCAAGGATATAAATTCTATCTAAAATGATCAGTAAATCCAAATAATTAGCTGATTGATTGCCAATTTTGTAGTAAGTAATGTAACCCAAATATATTTTTATTTTCCTCTCAAATATTTGTTAATGAAATAAAGCCATGTTTTAAGTTTTAGCTATGGTTTCTATGTTATTTCACCATATGGACTAAACCACAATCATCATGGAGTTTATATGTTTTAAAGTCCCTGATTGGGTGATTTTATTTGATATGAAGGGTTTTATAATTTGATATGAAAAATCTAACTAATTGTTCAAGGAAAGCAACGATTGTAATATCGTTGGTTCTCTCTTAAACTAATAATTTCCACGATAGTAGTATCCAGCTTAAACTCACAAGATTATTCGTTAAAGACCTCCTACCATAAATTTATGAATATTATTTCAAAGTTAATATCTGTTAATAGTAACAAAATGTCCTTTAAAATGTTACATTCTTAAACATAGTGAATGGTGTTTTGAGAAAACGGTTTTAACAAGCATTGAACCATTAATTATTTTTGAACTATTTAACTTATCTAAAATAAAGTGAAATAATAAATATACAAATACACAAACTAGGCTATGAATTTGGCAAACAGTATTTTTATGATAAATATTCCAATAACTAGCTTCAATTTACAAAAAACAATTTTCTGCAAAACTCTTACATTTTTAAAGAGGAATATCTAAAACTCATTAACTGTCATATTTTTGATTTATTGATTTTCAACAATCACAGTCAATTTTTATTTTGTGTGCGTGCCTATATGTGGATGTATGTGTAACATTTAAAAATAAAATAACAAAATACTCATCAAAGTAAGTAAAAGTAAGTAATACAAATGTTAGTTAATCCTGTTTTTTTTAAAAATTGATTGGTCAAAACATAAAATTATATTTGAATTTGGTTAACTTTAACTTGGCTTTAATTATTCTACTTGCATCCAAAATATACTTATCCAAGTAAAAACTTAACATTTTTAAGAATACTGTACATGAATACTAAACTTACAAGAAAAATCATAAATGTTAAGATTGCAACCTAATCTAGACAAGATAACAATACCAATATTTAGCTTTATATAGTTATTCCTAAGTAAGTAGTTCAAAAGGTCTATAAGAATTGAAAAATCTCTATTTGTGTTTTAGATTGTTCAATCTCTAAACGTCATTGACTATATTTTGCACTTCACACATTGATATCTTCTCACTGTTGCTGATATAATTAACTTTTCTTGCAAAATAGTGAAAAATGCGTGTATTTTACTTTTTGTTGTCTCAAAAGTTCAGGGAAAATAAGTTTACTAAGCTTATTGAAATGAGTATCTCTTAACATTCACAAATTTGACTTCTATAAAATATTTAGCTTACAAACAGTTTTATAATATTTAATTTTTGACAAAATGCGAATGTGTAGATTGTGTACATATAAGTCATTCACGGGCTAAGTTTACCTGGATGACAGCTCGAAATGTTACTAGAAGTAATCCCTAATATATAACTACGCAACAGCTGACATCTATCACTTTGGATGACTGTAATGAAAACAGATGGTAATCTATTAATGTAATAGTTAACCACAGTAATTTAGGCCAATATTATTTATATATTTATTTGAGGTTGGACACAAAGTTTATTTATAGTTGTATTCCCCTTAAAAAATATTAACACCACTTTCACAAAAACTTCTAACGAACATAGCTTCAAAATGGTGCCTGATAAATCTAAACCATATGATTGAACAAGTTTTTTACAATGATACAGACACGCAGTTGATGAACATATTTTATTTAGTTAAAGATTTCAAAATACGATAAAATAATCATAAAATCATTTATTGTATGTAAAATAATGACAACAATTTTCTCTTTTCCAAGTAAATACGATGCCTTTATTATGTGTGCACTATAATACACAAAATCAGTAACGTTCCAAAACAAAAAATAAGTACTTTTATTTATATTTAAAATATTGTTTCGAGTTTGATAAAAAGAAATTATTTAAAAAAATGAAATAGTATGAGAAAACTTAAGTTTACTTTATTTTAAATGTATTATATAACAGGTAATTAAAGATCTTTACATTTATAACAAAACTGTGATCTTTTACAAGTGTTGGCAACCCAAAACCTAAACATATGATTTTCGAACTGTCATCCAGCTAAAAACCTATCGTGAACGGAATACAAACATAGTGTGATTAAATGATAATATATTCAGATTTGCATATGTACACAAATTATGGATTTAGTTTAGTTAAAAAATGGTAGCTGGTCACAGAAATTAAACAAGTTGATACTCTGAAAGTCGAAGCTACTTGGCTTAACTCCCATCTGCAGGCATCATTTTTTTTAAACTAATTTGAAAATATACACAAACAGTTTGACAAAGTTGTAAACTTGAAGAACTAATGATTGTCAAGCTTTCATTGAAACTAGGCCATGTCACTGAGCTACTCAATGTTCTCAAATATCCATATTTCTGTATTCCCTTGAAAATAAATCATCAAAATTTCTCTTAATATTGACTATGTAATACTAGGCCAACTTTATGAAGGGTTTCTGTCAAGACAAAAATTGTAATTTAAAGGTATAAATAAGTTATTCTAATGCGAAAACTTCAGTGGCTGAATGGTCTAAGGCAACACGCGTGTCGTACTGACCTGCTGAAGATGGAGATATTGTGGTTCCAACCCTGGTTAGGGTGATTTTTTATTAAATAGTTTTCCACTCTTCTTCCACACAAATGCGAGTTGATTACCTCTAAAATGCTTCCTTCCTCATTCCTATCCCGTTAGAGTTATTATTTTATATGTGTATAACCTGGTCAGGTAGTAAGATGTGGTGATAAAAAAAAGTGAAAACAGAAGAGAAAAATTCAATAATTAGATCAATATATTCTATCATCCATCTACTGTGACATTTTAGAAACGAGGCACCCACAGACAAACAAGAGGGGGCTTTGCCTCATTCCTGTCAAGACAGCAAACAATTTTTAATAAAAATGTAACTCATATGAAGTAATTATTATATAAAAATAACAAAATAGTTTCTAGGCCTCAACCGTTAATAAATACCTTCTCCCTAAAATCCTATTTTGTTTATAGCTCTTCATTGTATGACTACCTCAAAATTAATTCTGGAGTGTGCCACTTAGAGATTAGATATGCATATTTGTCTAAGCCCATTATAGTTTTAAACTATTTCTGTCCCTAAAGTTATACTTGACGCTTGGTTTTACTTTTAACTTACATCATTTTAACACTCATCTTAAAACAGATTGAAGGAAGAAAGATAATTCATTCATTAAAGTTTATTTTGCTGATTGTATTATTTTGTTTTGTTATCAAACTATGTATGTGACATAGTCAGCAGGAAGGCAAAAGATTGGAAGCAACACAAGTTACTTACAAAAGAGAAACGAAAGTCTCTGCTAATATTTTATAGCTTTCACTTATAATATGAGATAGGCTGCTTCAGACTTTATGCTATAATTATACAGGTACATATATTTTTACCTTGAAAATATTCTTACTTGATTAGCTTATCCATTCAATCCTTTTATATTCCTCAAGGGAAGTATTTATCAAACAGTGGTATGTTTAACATAGAGTGGCTAAATAATTTTATAATAATGAAAATTGATAAAAATAAAGAAAAAGGAAAAATAAACTGATTGTGTAAATTTAATGAAGAAATACCACCTTGGGAAAGAGGAAAAATGTGCGAAGAATCCAATGCACAAAGGTGACATCTTCTTTCTCTATAGCTTCTATAATATAAATAGTCAAATACCCATTTTAACACAACTTGAGTAATATTTTGGCATGGTTGCCTTTATTCTTATTATTTCTATTGGATTCTTCACAAATTTTTCCTCCTCCACCAGGTGGGCTTTCTTAATTAAATTTATACTTATTTTTTTTTTTTTTTATTTGTATCAATTTCCATTATTATAAAATCATACAATGAATTTCAGAAGCGGGGGGAATTTATATGATACACAACGGAATTTTATTAAGCATAAAATAGTTTTTTTAGTAGTAATAGTCTGATAAACAAATAAACACGAATTTGGACTTGATGCCATGGACTTTTTAAAAGCCTTCATTTTTCTTCGTCATGGGTTTGTTTGATTTTGCAACTGGAGCTTTATTAAAATTTAGAACAGCTTTATTTACTTTACAAAGTAGCCGACAATTGTAGATTTTTTTATAAATAGTTTAAGGGATAGCATGACAGGTGAAAGTTAGGGAAATACTGTTTTAGAGCTTGAATTATGCAGTCAAGTTGGTATGGCATAAAACGGGTTAACTTTGCTCCTCTAAGGGAATGTATTCACCATCTTTATAAAAGGTTTGCTAATCCTAAAGCAGGAGCGGCCAGACTTTTTGATTTAGTGATCTACTCTGAAGAAGGAAAATACTTTGAGATTTACTACAGAACCATAAGATTATAGTGTTTGTTTCATTTGTAAAAAATTAATAACCCATTTTGTGTTTTAATAGTAAAATTATATTACATATAAAAACTTGAAAGTCCTTTCACACACTGAAACCGAGTTTCTCATCAAACCACATATTATATATAATTTTCTTGAAAAAGTATATTCTTATTAAACACTTAACTTTGAAGTTGATGTATGACACCACATAGTCTTAGGATAGTTTGTTGAATGAGCGTTCATAATTACTTTGTAATAAACGAAGGCAAGGATTTTAAATGGTCATAAGTCAGACAGCTTTGATATTTCAATTTTCCAATGTTTATTTCAAAGAAATCTGCAAACCCTCTCTTTCATTTTATATCTCTCGATAGTTTATTAGTCGCTCAACCAAACTAGCAGCTACAATTGACCCATAGATCACGATCAACTGTTTGGATATCTCTGTCCTAAAGCATAGTGGGAATAACAATGCTGATGGTTTCTATTCATACAACACACAACAATAATGTTGTTCTTATATGAGTATATAAATTTTCCCAGAATTATATAGCATACAGCAAAGTTTTCCGTGCTAGAGCAAAGTCACCCAGTTTACAATACTAAGGGAGAATTAAGGAAGGTAGGATTGGTAGGGTAAAAGCACATGCAAAAAAAAGGGGTTTAATAAGTGTGGCAAAGGAAGATATAATTAAGTATATCTAATAAAGTAAATGGGTTAGAACTTGAATAATAATTAGAGCTATAAAGTCTGCAGCACTTGAGATGAAATATATTCCATGGCTATCATTTATTTAAATTAACTTTAAGGCATTTACGGCTATGGTGATGGTTTTTGAGAGTTTTAAAAGTTACTATTTCTACTTTAATTATCTATTCACTCACTGAGTATTCATTAAGTTTCAAAATTTGTCAAACTTTTTACCAAACTTTTAATTCTTTTATAAGAATATATATATATATAAAATATATTACTATAAAAACTATATATATATATATATTCTTTTTTAAAGCTTTAAAATCTTATTGGGCATTGGGATAATTTTGTGTATGGTTTATAGATTACAAAACAAAAATATACCTTATCTATTTAATTTCCGTTGAAACATTTTAAAAATAAATGTTCGTTTCCAGAATGTAAGTTTGATATATAATTATTGGTATTTTACCAATTTAAACAAAATAAATACATATTTACAAAGAAAATAAAAACTTAAATACAAGTAGATTTGTTTGTATATTTTCCAGATACTGCAATCAGTGAATAGACTTTAAGTTGAGTATGAAATTGTGCAACACCTACAATAAAAAATGATATCCATGGAATCTGAACTATAGACAAACTACTTTTTATAGGCCCTTGTTAAGGACCAAAACGGAAAATATTTAATTGGTAGCATGTGTTTCTTACATACTAATCTATGGTGTAAGGATCTCGAAAATTCATTTCTGCATACACCACCTATCCTTATCTTGAACTAGTTACATCGGGTGGTTCCACATCATTACATCTTATCCCTCTCTTGAGCTAGTTATATCCAGTCCATCTCATTATACCCTATTCAGATCCATTGATATGTCATCCTCCAAACTGTGTCAAGGTCCTTCCATTGTGTTTTTATTATCAAATTTTACCTTTGTAGAAATTTAATTAGTGCATCTACTTGCAAGGTATATTTGGATATGCTTTGTAAATCTGACACACTATAAATATCCCATAAATTACCCAAGCAGTTTGTGTCATGGCATATTTAGGATATATTCTGAGGAAATTTCACGTAAAAAAAAATTCAAATAGAATTTTGCTGTCAGTCCCGTGTCAGTTGTGGCATGTAAAATAAACCTGAAAGGTATGTGAAAATACATTTCCTGGCAAAATTGTCAGGCTCTTTTGCTCTCGCACAGAAATTCTTGTGTGCTAATATAATCAGTCAATTCAGAAGGTGCACATTAAATACCTTACATATATAAAGGAAAAAGTAAATAAAAGCAGTATTTGGTTGCTATCGGTTATTTTAAATATTTAATTATGATTGTTACCAAACAACATTATATTTATTATTCATAACTTCTAAGCCCAAGTCAATGTGTGATTCAAACTATTCCATACAAGGAGTGGCAAACCTAGTGTAGATGTCGGTGTCTCCATGTAGTGGTCAGTATGGCATTTCTATTCTTTACCATTTCATGCACTACACACTCTTCATGTATGTGTATCAGCGTAGATAACACTACAGCAAGAAGTTTTCTTTAGCTAGGTTCACACACCCACTTTTTCATTTGTTTCATTTTTTTAAAACAATTTATATTTACTTAAAAAAAACCTCATATTGGTTAGCTACAATGCTGATGCAATATTTTTCCTTTTAAAATTGTTATTATATGCTCATAAACTCTGTAACATAATATAAATATAAATAAAACTTTAATCATGGTGGACAAATGGTCAAAGGTGTTAGTCTAATGGTAGACTTAACTGCCGATGTTGGGGAGATCAAGGTTCAAATCCTAGCTGGGTGTGATGAGGGTAATTTTCCCTTAATGACTTACACCTCTCCACATAAATGTGTATACTTTTATTCTAAATTCAGCCTTAATTTTGCCTTATACATAAGAATAATTAATTTGTACATTAAAAAAAAATGCAATTTAACCAATCGTGTTCAAAGTTCAATATAGAGTGTGTGTTCTTTAAAGCTATAAAAACTTGATTGGAAGGTGAAACAAATGCTTTGCTATTAAATGTTGAACAACCACTGCATGTTTATTCCAGTGTTTCATTTAACCACGTGTTTTTATTTACTGCATGTCAAGTACCTATTCAATGATTAACATATTAGACAGCTTAGATCAGTTGGTAGTCTGTCTATCTACTGAGCTAAGAGTCCTGGGCTCGATTCCCCGCATGGCCGAAAAATTTATCATTGGTAAAATAAGGGTTTACCCTTTCACATTGATAAATTAATGGCCGGGGACTGGATGTTGTACGTTTCCTGGTCTTAAGTTAGATTATAAGGTATATGAAGCTATGACAGGCCTACCCAGCCGGTAGTGGAAAAATATGACTTGAATAAAAAAACTGACCCAGACAATAGGCTGGAAACGGTAATGGATGTAAAAAAAATATGATTAACCTGATAATCAAATTAATCATTACTGTAATGAGTCATTTTTGATTTTGCAAAACTAAATACAAAGATAAAAGTTTTTTTTTTTTCATTTGAACAGATGCTACCAATCCACAACTGATTTGATTTCGTTCTTGTGTTATACATTTTAATATAGATAGATTTATTTTCCATCTTGGTACCTTTGAAATCACAATTTATTTGAATATCTTCAGAAGTCATCATAGAATATATATTATCTAGATCAATGGTTCTCAAACTTTTTTTTATGTGTGTAACACCACACATCTCTTTGTCAAGAAGGTTTATGCAACACTAAACGACTGATCCAATTTAGGATTTTTGGGAGAGGTGATAATTACATTATTAACTTTCTAAATTACATACTTTCTTGACAAGCTTGTCTTTTTAACAGTATTAACATAAAAAAAAGAAACGTGAGGCAATTTTTTTCAATGTGGAAAATGAAGGTGTGTATGTGTAAATGATTCATCCTCGGATATAAATTTTAAGGTGGATGAAAGGGAATGCAAACTGAGGTAAGTATTTTTAATAAATAAAATATTGCTACATTAGAAAGGCTCACTTTAATTCTTAATACACGGTAATCTCAACAGTTATTGAATATTTGTATGTGGCGTTTGAACTATAATGCCTTTTAAATGAAAAGAAAATATCCTGTTCATATTCAAGGATTCTCAAGACAGATTTTCAAGGACGTTTTTGATTACTATGGTGAAAAAATCTAAATTTGTCTCCAGAAGCATTATTTTATTTATTTTGGTCAAAAACGCTTTTTCTTAAAAAACTGCCAAAATATGGACCATAATTTATGTTCTCTTCCATCCCATCTTAAATGCATGCTACATAAAACATGTTTTTTTAAATAATTTATTCGGAACAAATATACTGGTTTTATTGCAATTAATTTTAATATCCAGTTCTTTTATGTTATGCTTCATTAAACTGTTTTTGCTTGGTAGAAATAAATGATTAATGAAATATTTATCAATCCCCTTTTGTCAATTCTTCTCTGAAATGAAATGCATTATAAACATGTGAGAACCACTGATCTACGATAATGTAAAACACTTAATTCAACAATCATCCCAAAGAGAATAAAGGTGCCCATAGGGCCAGTAGTACACTGTCAACGGCAGAGTCAAGGAACCGAGCATGGAACTGTGGTGTAGCAAGCGGGCAGCGTGCAGGTGGGGAAGCTCGTCATGGTGAGTCGTTGGAGTCGGAGCCCAGACTGTGGATGGGGAACAGCGGGTACCAGCCCACGGTCACCTGAGTCAGTTGCAACTTATCTAGCGCGATCTCCACCCCACCCATGCCCGTGTTGTGTTCAAACCCCGGCTGGCGTTGCCACAGCATCACCAGCAGGGAGCGGCCCAGAACGTCACAGGCTGAGTAGCGTAGTGTCTGACGAAACTGGGGTTCGCCGCTGTGACGCACCACGCGGGTCTTGCGCTTCTGGAGCCACCGATCGCTGTCACGCAGGTACGTCTTCACGTATGTGTCTGTAAGGGGATAAGGACACTTTTACCTCTAGGGCTGATATTGGCTGTATGCAGAGGTGAAGGAACATTCTCAGTTCATAGGAGCCCCTGGGTCAAAATGAGGTTAATCTTGTAACTTTTCCAGCTGTCTGATAAAGTAATTTGAGTAACTTTTTTGGCTGTTTTATATGGATCCTCTAATAACTTTTTCAGTTCTCTGCTAAGGTTTATTTAGTAACTCATCCAACTGCCTGCTAGGGTTCATCTAGTAACTTATTCAACTGTCTGATAAGGTTCATATAGTAACTTATTCAACTGTCTGCTAAGGTTAATCTTGTAACTTATACAGCTGTCTGCTAAAGTTAATCTAGCAACTTTTCCCATGTGAACAATCTAATCTAGCAACTTTTCCAACTGTCTGATAAGGTTAATCTTGCAACTTTTCAACCTGTCTGATAGGATTCATCTAATAATTTTTCAAGCTGCCTGCTAAAGTAAATTTAGTAATTTTTCAAGCTGTCTGCTAAAGTAAATTTAGTAATTTTTCAAGCTTTCTGCTAAAGTAAATTTAGTAATTTTTCAAGCTTTCTGCTAAGGTTCACTAATAACTTTTCCAGCTGTATTCTAATATTTATCTAGTATCTTTTTCAGCTGTCTGTTAAGGTCCATCAAGTAATGTTTCGAGCTTATGATAAGGTTGTTGCCATGAATATTGGATTGTGACTTACCTGGTGGGGTGTCACGGGCATGGCAAGGGATGTTGCGCACACATATCACCTCCACTTCAAGCTGCCCCTTGGTCATGAGAAGACCTAACTTGAGTTCTCCTTGCTGACAAGTGAGCCGGTAGCCGCGGGGGTGAATTTGTCCTGGGCCTAGGATTAACCTCTCTTCCCTGCTGCAGAGACAAATAGATAAATGCCCTAGGTGGAAAACTTACTTAATCAATGTAATGTATGTCAGGAACAGATTTGCTTTACATTACACCCTGGGCTGAAACAGCCTGCCGTACTCAAGGGGTGCGAACATTCGAGCTCTTATTAGAAATGAAAAAGATAAAATAACTTAAAAAGTGCAACAACAAACAAGTAAAAATATCTTCGGTTTAGCAACAAAAAAAAGTCAGCAGTTTGTAATTCAATTGACCATTAAAAACTTTTTTGATCGAAGTCGAGCAGGATATCTCGATTGGAGCCACTTGACGCTGTCTACATGACAAACTTCTTGTTTTTATTTTATTTTGTGGCTGCGATTTGCCAACCCACAAATTTTCCGCTCTGGGCTTATTAAGCCCATTTGTACATATACCCTTTATGTATGTTTTATAAAAATAAAAGCTACATATCAACACCATACCAAGCGAGATAATTCTAATTTAAAGTGAGGAGGAAGGGCACACAAGTTGAGGTTCGTATTTTTGTCAAAATAAATGAAATATTGCTTGAACAGATATTTTTAGTCTAGTTTTCTACATATGGCACGAGAATATATTTGTCATAGTGGTATTTGACTAGGAATTTTGGACATCAAGACAAAAATTAATTGTAAAACTCTTCAATGCTCATAACGAATATTTAAAAAATTTTGATATTACTATGTGAATAAAATAAAATTAAACATACTTAATTAATCAAAATTTTATTTATTTTGGCTAGAAAAAGTAATTTGTAAAATTGTATTATAAACAATCTTAATTTAAAACCCCACGATAGATAATAAAGAACATATAGATGGTTTTGCAATAAAAATTAAATGTTGAAAAAAAAAGCTCTAATTCATTTTAAAAATTACAGCTTGAGGTTTAACCCAAAGCTATGTAATCAGAGCTAGGGTCATGGAGTCTGAGTCGGAAGCAATTATTTTGGGTGGAACTGGAGCCAGAACTGGAATCTGTAAAATATACCGACTTTGGCTTCAAAATGAAAACTTATAATACTATAACAATATTTTGTAGGTACTTTTTTTATTATTTAAAACAAAAATTTATTATTTGGATTGACAAATTTATTTAAACATACATTCACAATGTCAAAGGTTCTTCCCATGAAATAATCTATTGGAGCACTTAACTATAGTAACTTTGTTATTAATTAATATACTTTAGCCATTTCTGAAGGAGTATAGGTCGGATAGTAGAAAAATAGAAAAGTTGGAGGCTTGGTGTAACAACTCCACAACCCTATTTAACCACTGTACACAGATTTGCTTAAGATTTGACAAGGTGCTTAAAAAAAAATCTTACTTTTGTTTGATACATATTCTTTTAGTCGGCTCTAGCCCAGTATGTAGTATATCGGCCTGCTAAGCTAAGGGCTCCAGGCTCAATTCCTGACATGACCAAATGTACTATTTGTGATATTGGCATTGTGTCTTTTCAAGATTTAAGTTAGTTTTTTTGGCTTATTAGTTTTCTTTGTTTATAATTTAAAATACTCTGGTAGTGGAGATTGAATTTAAATTTGATTATGATAAGGTTTTCCAAAAACTATAATAATAAACATTAAAATCATGACTGAGCTTGATATATATTGCTTTATGAATTATCTTTGATCATGGAGATGGATAGAAAAATAATTCTGTAGTAAGATTGGATATTTAATTAATTGTATTTAATAATACTACCCTTTGTAAATCTCTACCAATATTGATCTATTAAAGCAGATATTAACTTATTATTGAAATATCGGAAAATAGTATTGCGAGTAATCTTGATTTTTCTTTATTATTTATTCGTGGAGTCTCTTTGAAAGAGTAGGTAAATAATTAAGTCTGTTTTGGTAATGACAGAAGATAAATGCCTCAATATCTCTTGCTTTTGTTAAGAATACATTCAGATTAATTTTCTATCTATATCTATTTGTGATACTTTGAAATATCAATTATTCTCATGGTTATATTTAGCTTAGTGGATCATTCTAGTAATTTTGTAAATAGAATTGTGTTCTTCACCAACAAAACTCTATTTACAAAATTACTAGAATGATCCGCTAAGCTAAATATAACCATGAGAGTAATTTATATATATATATACATACATACATACATACATACATACATTTAAAACTGATTTCTGGTTTTTTCCTTGATGTTATGGTAAATTGAGTTCATGTCATAAGAGTACCCTTAGGTTATTTATTTATCTATGAGTTGCTATGAGGTTTATAAGATGAGGGCACAAAGGACGACCGTCTGGTAACTGTTTCTGCAACTCGGTGGGTTACTTGCGCTGAGTAACAGTGGTCTGTGACTAATTTAACTGATTTCACTTAAACGACTCACTCTGTTTTATCCTATGTTTCTATTCGGGCCTTCTGCATAATTGGTTAGTAAGGGAGGTTACAAGTGTATTGATACTTAGCTTTATAAAGTGCACGTTAAATGCCTCAAATATAGTAAAAAATACATTTTCTTGATTGTTTTTGAAACTTTTGTCAAAGAGACTTCATGTTTCCAAACTTACTAATGTACATTTGGTTAATCTTTGTTGAATACACTATGGTTGATCTTTTAACAATACCATAGTTGAACCAAGCAAGGTAGGCCTTTGCTACCTTTCAGGGTAAACAGATGGTACCTGGCTCGCTCCTCGTCATCCGAAGGACTACTGCAAGCCACCACTTGCTCCGGCAGGTCCAGGATTGAATCCTTTCTCTCCTTGTCTGCTGAAATGAAAATAAATAAATATATATGTTGAAAATTTGTGCGCCTTTTAACTTGGTTTCTTGATGATCGCCAGAAACTATATCTAATGCACATGCTATTTATAGCAAGCTGAATAAATTAACTTATGTTATAATGTGCAAAGGATTGAAAAGTAAATATGGTTTTAGACAAAGATTGATTGAATGTATGTTTTGTTTAACTTTCTTTTTTTGGATATATTAGAAAAATCCAGATTGTACCCAACCTGTTTGCCATGAACATTTGAATAAGCTATTTGAAGCAACTGGTAGGAATTAAAAAAAGTTACGACGATTAATCATACTTTTCTGATGACTGCAGGGGGCTTGAACACCTTAACACCCCTATTTGGAAGGTTCTGATCACAAATAAGTGTATGAAGTTAACTTTATTTGTATTAATGTCATATAAACAAAAATTTCAATTAGTTGATTTCAAATATTTTCCCTATTTTCTAATAGGAGATTTTTTTGAAAAATAATCACAATGATTTCTTTTAATACATCACATCTTACTACACTTCTGAGCTATCCACATTTATGCTAATGGATCAAAAAGGAGGTAAATTGAATTAAAAGGAGATAAACTCTCATTTGGGAATCATTTAGACAAAAACCATCTCAATAAATTCAGATTAGATTCAAACACTGACCACCACTTCACTGGCAAAACGGGCTATCTGAGCTTGACTTTTAGTTCGATTGCCCAACAATGTTATGTAAATTATTTACATACAAGATATTTTTATTGTGCATGTCTTGTAACTTTTTGATTAAATTTGTTTGAATCTACTGTTAGATGAATCAGAATCTTCATTTTGTCTACAGATCCCATATCTTAAAAAAAATTAAGAACATTAAATTATATATCATCATCATCATAATCATGTTCTAACTCCATTTGCCTGGGTGTGGTTAGTGAGCGCTCTCCATCTCATCCTGTACCAACTCTAGTGTGGATAGTGAAAGCTCTCCATCTCATCCTGTACCTACTCTAGTGTGGATAGTGAGCGCTCTCCATCTCATCCTGTACCAACTCTAGTGTGGATAGTGAGTGCTTTCCATCTCATCCTGTACCAACTCTAGTGTGGATAGTGAGCGCTCTCCTTCTCATCCTGTACCAACTCTAGTGTGGTTAGTGAGCACTCTCCATCTCATCCTGTACCAACTCGTGTGGATAGTGAACACTCTCCATCTCATCCTGTACCAACTATAGTGTTGATAGTGAGCGCTCTCCCCATCCTGTACCAACGCTAGTGTGGTTAGTGAGCACTCTCCATCTCATCCTGTACCAACTCTAGTGTGGATAGTGAACGCTCTAGTGGATAGTGAGCGCTCTCCTTCTCATCCTGTACCAACGCTAGTGTGGTTAGAGAGCACTCTCCATCTCATCCTGTACCAACGCTAGTGTGGTTAGTGAGCGCTCTCCTTCTCATCCTGTACCAACTCTAGTGTGGATAGTGAGCGCTCTCAATCTCATCCTGTACCAACTCTAGTGTGGATAGTGATCACTCTCCATCTCATCCTGTACCAACGCTAGTGTGGTTAGTGAGCGCTCTCCATCTCATCCTGTACCAACTCTAGTGTGGATAGTGAGCGCTCTCCATCTCATCCTGTACCAACTCTAGTGTTGATAGTGAGCGCTCTCCATCTCATCCTGTACCAACTCTAGTGTGGATAGTGAGCGCTCTCCTTCTCATTCTGGCTTGGTTCAGTGCACTCTCATGAATAGTATCCCAACCTTGCCATTCTTTTACATCTCTCTTTACTTGCTTTATCCATTTCATCCTTGGGCTCAGTTCGCTCTCATAAATAATATCCCAATCTTGCCGTTCTTTTACGTCTTTCTTCACGTGCTCTTTCAACTAATATTGTCCCATTTACTTTAATTTCAGAGTATTGTCTTGCCTTCCTTTTGTTTTTCATTTGTTGTAGAAGTCCATGCCATTTTAGTCAAAATATATACTTATTGTTTCTAGCACATTCCCATTTGCTCCGGCAATTTTCCTCTGGGTCACATTCCTTATCCTGTCTCTTTTATTTTTTCTTAATATTGGTCTTATGAACTTAATTTCAGAGGCCTATAATTGATTCTTGTCTCTGTTGGTGATGGTACATGTCTCAAGGTCGTATGTCAAGATAGGATTGTAATATGTCTTGGGTGTCAATTTAACCCTATGTGGTACTTTACTATCCCACAGCAGGTTCTTCACTTGGTTATCGAACTGTGCTGCCTTTTGGGCTCACTTCGTTACTTCATTTTTGCTGGAGCTATTTGTTGTTAATATGCTGCCAAAGTACTTAAACTACTATACATTTTCTAGAGCTTCCACATTCATCGTTATCTTTGTGTATGTTCCTTGTTTATTCACATTCACTACTACTGTCTTGCCCCGGCTGATTTTTAGACCAAACTATGTGAATGTCTCATTCCACACATCGAGATTTTCCTGCGGTTCTTCCACATCTGCTTCTCAGATTGTATGTCATCAGCAAAGACTAAAGTATTAATATCCCCTTTATTTTATTATTTGTTTGATTTTCTTTGTTATTTATCCATTTCTATGATAAACAGCAGTGGTGAAAGGGAGCTACGCTGTTGGACACCACATATTGTTCCAAACCACTCATTTCCATTTCCAATCTGCACACAACTCTCACACTTTCTATACAACATCCTGAAGACAATGATAGCATTCTTGTCCTTCTCACAGTACTTCTCTAGCAACATTATCGTGACAAAAATCATGTCAGTGGTATCCCTTTCTTTCTGAATCCATATTCTTACTCTTATAATTGTGGCTATATGTGTAACCTTAGTCTTTTCTCAATTATCTTTACATCAACTTCAGCCCATGTAACAGTAGGGTGATTCCTATGAAATTTTCACATTGTTTTTAATTTCCTCTCGATGTAGTGATATGATCACACCTTTGTCCCAATCGTTAGGTATACCGATTTATTTCCATATGACCCTAAGTACTTTATAGATAAAATATAAATACAAAGTATAATGAAATAATAGAACGGAAATACTATCTAAATGTTATGTTTTTTCTTATTTAATCCACTCATTATAACATCCATGCATTCAGTCGTGTTAAATTAATGGTCTGGGGTCTAGTTGTAAAGTTTGTCCTTTAACTATATTGGGTTTGAACCAACAATAAGGTGTATTAAAGCTTTAAAATTAATAACAGTTCAAAATTGGATAAAAACTTTTTTTAAATATCTGATTAAGTTTCAAATTCTCAAATATCATCAAGTATTTGAGGATCCCATCCTTAATTATCAGAATTAGAACAATTATATACATACATTGGGATCAATTAAAAATGTTGAAAAGCCAATGTGATCGTAATGCTTATGGACAATCAGGCTGGCCACAATAGCTATTACAAGGGCACGGCAACCAGTCACAAGGAGGTACAAACAGATGGATAGACTGGTGGACTGACGGACAGATAGTGGACAGGCTGACGGATAGATGGTCAGGCTGACGGACAGATGGGTAGACAGATGGTCAGGCTGATGGGCAGACAGATGGACAGATAGACAGACAGACTGACGGACAGACAGATGGACAGATGGACAGACTGACGGACAGACAGATGGACAGACAGATGGACAGACTGACAGTAGGAGCGATAGCATTAGAAATTGAAAGTGCTCTTACCATGGTGCTGCTACTGTTTACACTTTGTCCGCTGTGTAGGAAAGAGAAGGTGGAAAAAGAAAATTTGATTATATATTTTTAAGCTGAAAGTGAAGAAAAGTGTGTGAAAGCAAAGAGAGAAAGAGAGAAGAGCAAAAAACTGTTCAATACTTTTATAAGAAAACGGAGGGGGTTTCCTTCATTGGTTTGTGTGTTTTACATCCTTGAAAATAATTTTGATTCCTTTAATTGCTTCACGAGTAAATTTATGTTTATTGAAGCGAAATACTAAATATCTTAAATAAATATCACAATTGAAGGTTGTTGACATCAATTCATTATACAAATAATAATTGTGTGTTACTGATAAGTTTTAAAAATAAATTTTCTATAATTTTAAATGTATCAAATTGTTGTTAGAACTGTGTACTGATGTTCAAGGAAAACATAATGAAAGGCTTGGATAAAACTCAAATGACCCATGTTAGTGTAAAAAACCCCTCACGTTCTTATGCTAGTCTTGTGACAGAAGTGTCATGTCCACAGCTTTCAGTGGCGTTAAAGGAAGGTAAACATGCTTCATCAGTCAGACAAGCCCAAAGATGATCTAAAAAAATCTTTTTAAGTAGCAAAAATATATATAAATTTATTGTATGAGCATTGTATATGTATATACATTTACTATATACTGTATAACTCATTTGTAAGCAAAATTCTGTAATTGTATTAAGAAACAGATTAAATACATATTAATGCTTTAATAACTTATTTTGATAGTTTATGCTTACTATGTTTCATTATGTTCTCTTGTGTCTATGTAATATTTTAATACCCTAGGCCAAGTCTTATTTAGTTCAGAAACTTGCACTGCTCTTTAGTGTGAGCAATTGTATTAAAATTACTAACATATTTAAAATATATTTGGATTTAAATGATACTGAATTCTAATTAATAATGGGTTATGACATTGGTTACATTAAATTATTCCTCTCTTTTTAATGAGGTATTTCTTTTACTATACTACCATTAACCTTTAACAATGTTTACACAGGGAAAGAAATGACCATTGAAGATTTTAAATAAAACGTCCCCTAATATTTGGATATCGCAACCAAGGTCCTACATAACAACATTGGGGTACACTGAGACTAACAGTGGGTAACAGTGAGACAATGATTAAATTAGAGAATTGTTTCGTGCAAAATAAATAGGCTTCAATGTTTTAAGAAATAAAAGTTATTTTTATTAAATAAAGGTACGTCTTTAATATTTAAAGTTATAAGATTAATAAAAAGTTAACATTTCAAGGTAAAATTATGTTTTTATGAGTGTAAATACTGATTAAAAATAATAATTTTAAGGTAAATTATTATAAATGTTAAGTAATATGATAGTAAAGAATAATCTTAAAAATTCAAAAACATAGGTATTTTAAGAAATGTTTAGAGTGTGATTAATTTTAAATTTAACATAAAATGAATAGAATATTAATTCCAAATTAATAATATGAATGCTGACGTTTTGTTGTACCAACAACTTTGGGCGGTGGTAAAATATGGCGAATATCTTTTAAAAGCACTAATGCTAAATCTGATACGGTCGGTAAACAAAATTTATTATCTATCTTCACACTTTTATGTGAGTAGCTTACACCTAAGTCAACATTTGCGTCTTTATTTTGAATTACCTTTCCTATATGATAACTCTTCTGATTAAAAAAAAATTGAAATTCTACTAGGATGTGATCATCTTCTACTGGGTCTTTTGAAAACTTTTCAAATCCTTGAAGATCCTCAACATACTCTAGACCATCAGATGAGTCATCGTACTCAGGTTAAATGTCACCTTCACTAAACAAACTCTTCTTCAATTTCTTCTAATTTTCCCTTGATATGTTACTTTTTCCTTGTTTTTTTTAATGATTTCTTCCTTTATTGCTGTATCTGTAGCTACCATAATTTTTCCTTTTTTGCTTTCTTTCCTGATTTTTTTTATTATTACTAGGAGTGTATTTTGGATATACCTCTTACTTCTTCTGGGGAAACAGCAAAACTGGGTGGTGATGGGGTTTGCTGAAGTCTTGACTTTACATTGGGGTGAAGAAATACAAAGGATGTTGCTGAAACGAGACCAGTGGTTAAGTTCACAATGGGATAGTTATTTTCTTGAATATTAATTTCAGAATTTTGAACTGTTCTGTCAGAAGGTGGTCTATAAGTAACTGAACTTGACATGAAATCAGTATCTGTGAAAATTTGGCTGTCAAATGGATGTATTCCTGACCTCTTGATTCCAGCTGTTATATTTTTTTGGTGTCATCGCCTTTAAATGAGCTTCTCCAAAACCGGCTGCCATTTCATACATAGTTAAATTTTGGCCAGGTTTTCTGATCATCTAAGAGTACACAGCAGAATTGTAGGCTGTGGTGAAAGGCCCAAAAACCCCAACATCAAACGGTTGTAATTTTGCAATGACTGGGGCGGTATAGTCTAAACTGTAACATCATTCTCTTTGCTAAATCTAGAACTTCAATTGAGAGATAACTCTCATGATTGTCATAAATTAGTAAACTAGGATTGTTTTTAGAACTATGAGAATGTTTAATAAAATGCTTCATAGTTTTTTCTATAAATAATTCACAGGTCATTCTCCCACTTACAGTTGCTAGGCTCAAGGAACCTGCTGGTGCACCTGTGATCATGGGCTTCTTGAAATGCACTCAGGGAAATATAATTACTGGATATAAAGCATTAACTGCTGAATTTATAAAGCAGCATGTAGTAACGTGGACCCCCTTTTCTCCACTTGTTGCAACATTTATTTGTTTAAGACCCTTTTCAACAATGACCTTTTGAGGCCTTTGAACAGTTGAAATGCTGGTTTATTCTAGATTGAACACTCTTGTTCCGCCTGAAAAATAGTCAGAACAAGAATAAACATTTCTTAAATTATTTTAAAAAAATTTGGTGGTGTGCTTATTAAAAGCTGTCGCTCGGGCTAATCTGCAGCCCTCAGGTGTCCTAAGACATATTCTGGGATGCCAGCGCACAAACCCATAAAACCATTCAATACCTGCCTTATTATTATCATCCCAGGTTTTTGGATATTCTATATTATTTTTAGCTGCCAATTCATGAGCAAGTTAACAACAATCAAATATAGGTATCCCATAGAACATTTTGGAGCAAGTAACTATATATGATGCTAGAATTTCCTCTTGTTCATCTGTAAAACAATTATTTACAGAATAATTTGGTTTCATTCTAACAGATTGATCTGGAGAAGCCTTCTGCTTCGTCACATATTGACTTGAAGTTTGAAAACTTAATTTCTTTTCTGCCCCCACATTTCGCAGACTACGCCCTGATAAAACTAACTCCATAACCTTTCTCATTACTTCCTCAGAGAAACTGCCAATTTCAGTCTTTATTTTAGGATTACGAGGCATTTTTCTTTAAAATTCCAATTTGTAATGAAATAAATCTGATAAATTAATATTATAATTACTGGTACTTATTGTTATTTTAATCATTGGGGAACAATGAGATGGTAGTTGGGCTGTCCCCAGCATGACTTGTTTCACTGTTACCCATATTGATTTGTTCTTTTTTTTTATCAAGAAGAGAACATGACCTGTAAAAATATTTGGGAAAAGAAACCATGGTTCTGATAGTAAAAACTAGTAGCTAAGAGGTGGAATAGTTAGAATTGTTATATTGACAATACATGCAAATAAATAATCAAATTGTAAAATGGAGAAAAATTACCTTTAAAATAGCAAATTTCATAAAACACATACTAGACTATTCCAGTACTTCACAAACACAATATGGTGGAAAGTCACTAGTACAACATTTGAACACTTGCACAGAATCACTTCACAGACATTCAAAATAGTCTGTTAGTTGACTTGTCTCACTGTTCCTACCCTCCCTTATATTTAAATTAACTAGTAAATTTCCTAACATAAATTATAATCTGAAATCTTAGGTAGTTCACAAAATAAACTTCTTTTTTAAACTTAACTTGAATGATACTAAATATTATTTTTGATAATATTATGTCAAACATTATTTTACTTGAAGTAATACACATGAACAATAATAAAATATCCAAATTATTGTCATTTAAAAAAATGTCATTTTAACAAGTTAAATATATATTTCATTTATAAAATATTGTAATATAGTGTAGTTATATAACACATTGTAATGAACATACTTAAAATATAAACCAACATATATAATAATCTGTTTACCTTTGAATCATTAAATATAACAGAATCAAATACTGTAACTGAGCTCTGATATGGAACATAATATATTGTGGTTTATGTAAATTGTGCCCATGGAAAATTAGTGTACACATAATAATTATTATAAGTCTCTTTACCCAGATCTTATGTGGTCAATTGGTCAGCCCTATATGAAAATTGGACATTTGTACTTTTCAAGAAATCGGACTCAAAACATTCAAATTTAAGGCGTAATTACACAGATAAGCCAAAAAACTACATTTTTGGTGTTCAAGGGTTCATATTATTAAAATACATTTTTCATTATAGTCTCAAGAACACATTTTAAAGTACCTATCGCAAAACATTCTCTTGACTATGTGTGCACAGTATGATTCTGATATGAAGGTACTTTTTTTTTCACAACTAAGTTACTAAAACAATTTTCATATATATTCATATTTCAAATGGTGTAATTTGCAGCCATCCCATTTAATAGACAACATCAACATATCAATGCTGACTAAAAAAAAAAAATCTTTGTGCTTTCTTAAAGTTCCTTCCTGGCAAAATTTTACTAGGTATGAGCATAGGCCTATATATGATACAGTAATAATATTAATTAATCAAGTCATATTTAATTTATAAACCTAATATAGATCATGTGTGTGGCATGTTGAAATACATTAAAAATATTATGAGCGCTTTCATAACTATAGTAAAATAATTTCACTCAATAAACTAGTTATAAAGATTGATTGAGGGACCTCCAAAATATTACTTCTAGCTAAGAGCTAAGCAGATAATCAATTTATTCATTTATATGATCTATGCTAATTTGTGAAAATACGTTTACATGGATTTCAGTGCTATAATTTACAACATGTATTCAAACACTAACTTAGGTGTGAGAGTTGTAAGATGGTGAGCTAAGCATTACTCAGAGCTTCATATAAGACCTTTATCTTATAGTTGAAAACGTTATTAGATCTTTTTTTTAATGTCTATATGGCAAGCTTCATTTTCTGAAGTTTTTGATTTTGATAAGTGTAAGATAAAGATGGTAGCTCTTTGTAATGTCAGCTACGTTGCACTTGTGTTTTTACATCTCTTAAAACAATGTTTCCCAAAACTCCAGTCATGTACCCCTTTTGGGGTCATGGCCTAGCAAACATACCCCTTCCAGCTCTTCATAAAAAACAATTTCCTGTAATTTTGTAAAGTATAAATTACTGTTTTGAATTATAATAAACATATACTAGTAATTTAAATAAAACCACAGAGAAAAATAAATGCGTTTTAAAATTTCTTTGCCATCACCTAAAAATGTTAGTTAATTTGTTGATTAAACTTACTATTATATATATATATATATCACGATCAACAAAACTCGGTAAGCCTTATACCCCTGGGGGGTACGCCTGTCACAGTTTGGGACCCACTGTCCTTAAGAGGTTCTTTCTATGGTGATTTGTTTATACAGCTAGTGCGAGGCGATTGCTGCGGTGAGGTGCCAAACTAGGGTGTGGGACTCCACATCTATTTCACACTGTGATGAAGGGGAACATACTCAAAATTTCCAAGACTGTGTCAAAGTCACATTTGTGCAGCACTAGCATGATTTTACACAGGGCCGGCCTGACCCATGAGTTAGAAGAATTTAAGGCAGAGATGGTGAGACTTAAGCGTGGCACTTAAGGATTAGCTGAATTTTGAACTAGTCCAGTGTGCCACCTCTTATTTATGTTTCTAATGAGTATTTAAAAATCTACACTTCTGAAATAATATGAACAACTCAAATAAAATTGTAAATATTTTAATAACTAAATTTTAAAGAAGGGGAATTTAATAAATCATCCAAGTGAATGCCTTAGACAGTATTAATGTCGTTAAAATAAAGTATATACAATGAATGTTAAAATAAAAAAAAATCATATAATCGTTTCCATAATAGTTTGAAACATATTGCATTTTGCTAGCCAATATATTAATTTATGTTCAGTTGACAGCTTTGTCTTAAGCAGTACACAAGACAATTTCTAACCCTTGACTGTCTTCACAAATCCATTGACATGTGAATGACAAGGCTATTGTAGTGCTAAATATATTTAGCACCACGTATTACTACCCGTTTGGGTTATACACCCTTAGCACTACTTTTACTACTCGTTCGGGCTATACACTTATGTACTAATTACGCTAATGGTTTAGGGATGAGCAAGATTGAATGTACATTAAGTGTACCTGCATTTGCTTGGGGAAAGTGTGGGAAACTGTTTAGGAAAAACTACCCTCAGTACACCCAACCGAGATAAAACCACAATCTCCCCATCAACGACATTATAGTCTTTTGAGAAAGTAGCGCCTTAACCACGGGGCTACCGAATTTGGTCAAAACATTCTTGACTTTAAAAAATAATACCAAGCTAGGAAAAATTTTATTTAGTTATTTATTTTTTTAATGTCGACGTGCCACCAAAATCTTGTTTGCGTGCCACTGAGTCACACGTGTCATATATTTGGCATCCCTAACCTTGGTGGTCTACTAAAGCGCAAAGCTTCTAAGGGTGCACTCTAACAAAAACTTTTAATGTTAAAAACATTATCTAAATTAAAATGCTAAATATACTTTATAAATAAAAAGATAACATATAATTTTTTTGTCTAATATACTTTTATTACGTTTGGAGTCGCTTTGTCGGCAAATAACTTTGCTATTTGATTCAAAAGCTTCAGAAAATATTAATAGAAAAACAGGGAGAGAAGGTATAATACTGTTTAAACATTAAGTGGGGAAAGAGGGAGGTTGGAAAGGAAGTCTCCAATTTATATATATATTTTTTCCCGGTATGTTGGCTAAACGAGTTAAGGAGAGAAACATACAAAGCGAGGGAATACATAAGCTGAGATTATTGAACTGGAAAGAAAAGTAAGGTATGATCTCGAGTACTAGAAAGCAAAGGCACTGGGAGGAAATGAAAACATATGTGTACGAACAGCAGGAAAAGGTAACCCCAAAGGTCAGATGGTGACGGATCATAAAGAGGTTCTTTCGATTTGGGAAAGATATAGAGAATAACTGTATGACAAGTAAAATAGACTAGGTAACCTGAAGATTGAAGCAGAAGATGTGATAAAGGAAGACGAAAAATGACCCAGCATTTTAAAGAGTGAAGTGGAGAGAACCAACCACAAAGGACATGCGAAGAAGGAAAGCTGCTGCAGATGATGACATACCAGCTGACCTGAAGGAACTAGGAAACAACAAATTAATGGCTCTGATAAAACGTATAAATAAGATCTACGAAACAGGAGGATGGCCAAGGATTTTGTAGACGTTGTAACGTTTAAAAAAAATAGCATGATATACTATTGTTTATTCGCCACCATTAGCGTGGCATTTGTTATGATTAAATCAGATCCAAGTTTGTTATCTTGTATTTTATAGTTTTTATTATAAGTGATAAGCAGTTTTTTGCCCGATGTTTCACACGCTATTGACTTTAATTTGAATACCCGACTATTATGTCATATACACGACAATTCCCGACATGCGAGATTTAGAATCCGGTAAAAACACGGATTAAGATTAACATAGACTTTAACTACTGGGCTCCTTGTCAGGAAGGGAGTGAGGAGATGCGTATCCTGAAGGTGTATATCAAGCGACATTTCCTTCTAAAAGGCATTCGATAGATTGAAGTGAATGAAACTAATGCATAACTCAAGAATATCGGGATCAACTGGAGCGACAAAAGGATGATTGCAAAACTGTACCAGGGACAGTGAGTGAATGTGATGCTAATTGATGGAGAGACCAACAGCGTAGAGGTAAATATGGGAAGAGGAGTGAGGCAGGGATGCTGTTTGTCACCCAGTCTGTTCAACTTATATGGAGAGTGGCTGGTCAGGGAGGACCTGGAGAGACATGGCAATTCCAGGGTAAGAGGATGCGTCCTCAACACAATATAATATGCAGATGATCAAGCATTATTGGCCAAAAATAAAGGTGAGTTACAGGAAATGATGGACCAGCTGGTCAAAATTGGGAGAAGATATGGCATTGAGATCAACACTGAGAAGTCAAAAGGGATAATTTAAAAAAAGTAAGAGCGTTTGAAAATCAAAATTGAAAACCAGGAATTGTAAACAAAGCAGTGGGAAGTCTGCTGACAAAGGATGCAAGAAAATTAGGTCGAGAATCGCCATAGCCAAGAAAACTTTCAAGAGGTTACTGCTGACCAGCAAGTTGACTTTGGAACTGAGGGAGAAACTGATGAAATGCTACATTTGGAACACCGTGCTGCATGGAGCAGAAATTTGAATTCTAAGGAAAATGAAAAATATATATTTAGAGAGCTTTAGAATGTGATTCTGGAGACGACTTGAGAAAATCAATTGGACAGACAGGGTGACAAATGAAGTTATAAGAAGATTGGATGAGAAGAGATCTATTTTGGACATGATTCTTTGGTACGGAGCAAACTGGACCGGACAAATCCTTAGGAGGAACTGTCTTCTGCACGACGTCACAGAAGGCAAGATCGAGGGAAAGAAGATCTTAGGAAGGAGGAGGATTCAAATATTGGATGACTTGAAGGAAAGGAGAAAATTCTGGGACCTGAAGGACCAAGTAGAGGACACACTTAGAAAAGGAATGGGCCTGTCCTATGATAAAATGCATAATAATAATAATAATGTTGGCACCCACGCAATTATTACTGTATTCGTATTATACAAAATACACTTGCGGTACAGACAAGTCTCGCTTAGGACGCATAGAACCCTTGAGCCGGCCCTGGTTTTACATGAATATGTTTAATTATTTATACTAGTGTAGCGTGGACAGATTATTATACCTGAAAGGTGTCAAACAAGAGTTATGTTGCAATTGTGTTCAAATACTTAGTTCAAGTCACACGCTAATCCACTGCAGTTCCAACCATCAAATTTGGTGAATAAAATATTATTCACCCTGTGCCAAACCAAGATTTTCAATTTCAAATCAAATACATTTCTTAGCTTAGACATACTAACTTGAATCAAATTCAAATCGATTCTCAATCTTAAGAAAATTTTAAATTTGAATCTGAATATACTATTTTATAATGGAAATATTTTGAATCTAATCCGGATATCTTATAACACTTTTTTTTTCCAAACCAAATATTAGGCTGGGCTATATAAATATTAGGCTAGATTTATATATATCATATATTATAATATAGCATAATATATATTAAGTCGAATAAAAAATACCATTATATACTGTGCTTAAACCCTGATCCATTAAAATAAAAAGTAAATACTGACCACATTACTTTTACGGAATTTTATGATTAAAATGTTTTATTATATCTTAGTAATGGATCAGTTTATTTTATATACAAACTTATAAATTATTCAAAAATATTATTTTTAAGATTTGAATCCGAATCTTGGTTCTATTTGTATTAGTTGTATATGCAATTTCAAATTTTTCAATTATTTAAATTCAGAACAAAGTGAATATGTCCAACTTTAAGAGCTCATTTCCATGGGGGATTCTAGCAGCTTGGCTGTTAGCGGCGCTGCTTGCCAATACATTGTTTTAAATGGTCGTGTTTCTACGAGCGTGCGCGGCTAAACTTGCAGCGCTGCAGTCGCGCTTGGTCACCTGTTCTCGCGACTAGCCACGGTATTTGTACCAACACGGATGGTGGCAACACATTGTTTTAAATGGTCGTGTTTCTACGAGCGTGCGCGGCTAAACTTGCAGCGCTACAGTCGCGCTTGATCACCTGTTCTCACGACTAGCCGCGCTATTTCTACCAAAACGCTGTAGATTCATTTTTAAATGGTCGTGTTTAGACGGGTGGCAGAAATACGCGTGACTCTTTCACAGATACACGTGTTGATGTGCTAGACTTGCCATTGCAGGGTTATATATTATTATAAAAGTTCATGCCAACAATCCTTTAAGAGTTTAGATGTGGGGATGTCTATTGTTCAGAGATGCTACCGGCTCTTTAGGATACAATATTGTTATCTAATAACCAATACCTCACTAATAATTCAACTGACGTGTACAAATACTTGGAAAATGTGTTTACGTCTGGTTTTATTTAGTTTGTTTTTATCATCGCGTTCTACTACCTCTTCATGCTATATATATATATATATAT
>CABFOW010000240.1:142212-239470 GCA_902141385.1 Timema californicum
ATTGTATGTCCTAGAGCAACCTTTAAACCTACTTACTATGTGTACTAGTGCACCTCTAGACCGATTGTATGTCCTAGAGCAACCTTTAAACCTACTTACTATGTGTACTAGTGCACCTCTAGACCGATTGTATGTCCCAGAGCAACCTTTAAACCTACTTACTATGTGTACTAGTGCACCTCTAGACCTACTGTGCGCCTTCTAAATAAGAGAAAAAGGTGGTTTGCCCGCGAACTTACACAGGAAGAAAGGGGACGCAAGGATAGCGTCGCGACTCCTTGTACGCTGGGTTCTCGACGTTGACTTGTTTGAGGCGTTCACTATGACGTTGTCCACGCTACAACCTAGTAGACAACACACACACTACACTGAATATCACCTCTGTGGGAACTGAAATTATCATGAAGGAAAATCTTCTGTTTATTTCGGTTAACTGTTGCCAGATCGCTTCACTTTCAGCTATGTCGGAAGATAAGAAGGATATACTGCCCACATCGACGAACCAGCTTTGCAAAATTAATCTTAAATTCAAGGTAAGATTGAGCATATGAAAATAAGAGAATGGCAACGCTGTTTTCCCAATAGTAACCAAGGAGTACCATTAGATACGATATCCATTGCTCTTGCGATTTGGAAATAATTTCTTTAAAGCATACGTTGATCTTCTTTAGTTAATATGGGAGGTTAGGGTAAGCGGGAAAAGATCTGTGTCTGCAGTTTTTATAGCAAAGGTTTCTTTTTGCCAAAATACATCAAATATTGGCCCAGTAGGAAAATAAATAAATTAATTTTCTTCACGTGGTGATATCAACAGTTCTCGATTATATGTCATGAACACAGTGGCATCAGATGACAAACTTTTTATATGAAGAGAAAAATTTGTCATTATATTCTAGGATACCTTTGACAAATATTCAAGAACCATTATCATCATTTGAAGAAAATTAACTATGTTTCTAATGTAGCAATATTTTATTTATTTTGGCCAAATAAATGTGTTGCTATTAAAACTTCAAAAATACTGCCTTTATCTCGCGCTGCAACATCCCCACCTTAACTTTTCTGTTTTTAGATTATTTTTTTTACACAAATTGATTTCAAATCAAAGTTAAATTAGAACGTGGGCTTAATATTCAGATGATGAATTGAAAGTTTCGTATTAGTTTGTTTTAGCACCACGTCATATTACCTGTTCGGAGTAGAGCAGAAATTACAATACTAAACGCCACAGATAAATGGGGCTTGTAACGTTTTTAGGCGGCGATGTCTAACATTAGGAGAACAAACAGGGAAGGATTAAGATACAAGTGACAGTAGAATTGGTGTATAAAACTCTTCTATCAAATGACATAATTAGATTCACAAAAATCCATTCCACGCTCCTATACCAGTTACCTTTCATTTACTAGGGCATTTAGTTCTTAATGATCAACCGAAATATGTGTATTTGTGAAATTTTTAGAAGTGAAAAATTTTAACTTTCAAACTATATTTTCAAATATATGGTCATAGAACATAGTTTTATGTTCATTCCAGTAAACAACCGAATGCATATAGTCTTGAAAATTTTGTCAATATCTAAACTAAGCGGCACATCTGATTGGGCAATATCTCAGCTCAATATAACGTAGTAGGACTTCCCCCAAGTTAATCCCCCTCGACTGGAACTAACCCTGCATGACCAAAATAAAGAGACTTCACCCATGCGACTCCTCTCAACTGGAACTATCCCTGGATGACTCAAGTAAAGGGACTTCACCCATGCGACTCCTCTCAACTGGAACTATCCCTGCATGACCCAAGTAAAGGGACTTCACCCATGCGACTCCTCTCAACTGGAACTATCCCTGCATGACTCAAGTAAAGGGACTTCACCCATGCGACTCCTCTCAACTGGAACTATCCCTGCATGACTCAAGTAAAGGGACTTCACCCATGCGACTCCTCTCAACTGGAACTATCCCTGCATGACTCAAGTAAAGGGACTTCACCCATGCGACTCCTCTCAACTGGAACTATCCCTGCATGACTCAAGTAAAGGGACTTCACCCATGCGACTCCTCTCAACTGGAACTATCCCTGCATGACTCAAGTAAAGGGACTTCACCCATGCGACTCCTCTCAACTGGAACTATCCCTGCATGACTCAAGTAAAGGGACTTCACCCATGCGACTCCTCTCAACTGGAACTATCCCTGCATGACTCAAGTAAAGGGACTTCACCCATGCGACTCCTCTCAACTGGAACTATCCCTGCATGACTCAAGTAAAGGGACTTCACCCATGCGACTCCTCTCAACTGGAACTATCCCTGCATGACTCAAGTAAAGGGACTTCACCCATGCGACTCCTCTCAACTGGAACTATCCCTGCATGACTCAAGTAAAGGGACTTCACCCATGCGACTCCTCTCAACTGGAACTATCCCTGCATGACTCAAGTAAAGGGACTTCACCCATGCGACTCCTCTCAACTGGAACTATCCCTGCATGACCCAAGTAAAGGGACTTCACCCATGCGACTCCTCTCAACTGGAACTATCCCTGCATGACTCAAGTAAAGGGACTTCACCCATGCGACTCCTCTCAACTGGAACTATCCCTGCATGACTCAAGTAAAGGGACTTCACCCATGCGACTCCTCTCAACTGGAACTATCCCTGCATGACCCAAGTAAAGGGACTTCACCCATGCGACTCCTCTCAACTGGAACTATCCCTGCATGACTCAAGTAAAGGGACTTCACCCATGCGACTCCTCTCAACTGGAACTATCCCTGCATGACTCAAGTAAAGGGACTTCACCCATGCGACTCCTCTCAACTGGAACTATCCCTGCATGACCCAAGAAAAGGGACTTCACCCATGCGACTCCTCTCAACTGGAACTATCCCTGCATGACCCAAGTAAAGGGACTTCGCCCATGCGACTCCTCTCAACTGGAACTATCCATGCATGACTCAAGTAAAGGGAATTCACCCATGCGACTCCTCTCAACTGGAACTATCCCTGCATGACTCAAGTTAAGGGAATTCACCCATGTGACTCCTCTCAACTGGAACTATCTCTGCATGACTCAAGTAAAGGGACTTCACCCACGCGACTCCTCCCAACCGGAACTATCCCTGCATGACTCAAGTAAAGGGACTTCACCCATGAGACTCCTCTCAACTGGAACTATCCCTGCATGACCCAAGTAAAGGGACTTCACCCATGCGACTCCTCTCAACTGGAACTATCCCTGCATGACCCAAGTAAAGGGACTTCACCCATGCGACTCCTCTCAACTGGAACTATCCCTGCATGACCCAAGTAAAGGGACTTCACCCATGCGAATCCTCTCAACTGGAACTATCCCTACATGACCCAAGTAAAGGAACTTCGCCCATGCGACTCCTCGCAACTGGAACTATCCCTGCATGACCCAAGTAAAGGGACTTTACCCATGCGACTCCTCTCAACTGGAACTATCGCTGCGTAACCAGATTAAAGGTACAGTAATATACTCACGCCTGGAAGAGCGTTTTTCTCCGGTGAGGCTCATGGTGCGACCCAACTCGCCTTTGACCGCCTTCAAGTTGCGGAGGATCTCGTCCGGGTCACGCATTACCCGCGTGCAGGAGCTACGCCGGCGCTCTTTGTTGTAGCTGGGAGGAGGGACCACGTCCACATCTGTAAAACAACATAATGTGAGTTTGTTGTAGTTGATATGTTCACTTCAGTAAAACAGAATCGTGTGAACCTGTTGTAGTTGGAACGTCCACTTCTGTAAAACAGCTCATTTGAATCTGTTGTCTACAATATACAATCCTTTATGTTGTACCTAAGCGGATTAATATTATAAGAATTTTCAGATACCTCCGTTAGCTTATAACATTTTATCATATTAAGGATTTTATCTGACACCTAGAAAAGTTATTCGATCTACTTTCACGTATCAGCACGTAAAGTCATGTTATAAGCAGTTGCTTCTTTTGATATTATCAATGCCTATAGAATAACAACAATAATATAGTAAAATGTTATCAATGTTGGCCAGGATAATATATGTTTGTATTTTATAAAAAAAAATATTCATGTGAATAATGTTAATTATATGCGAGATTTGCCGTACCCTAAGATAATATTGAAATTTCCATCTAACTTTGCCTGTATAATCTATATAGAATCTGATAAAGGAACTGTATACTTTTGTTGGCAGGAGTTTTAGCTGGCTGTAGGAAAGGCTTTGTCCTGCAAACCTTTGTTGGCAACAGTTTGAGCTGGCTGTAGGAAAATCTTTGTAATGTAAACCTTTGTTGGCAGCAGTTTGAGCTGGCTGTAGGAAAGTCTTTGTAATGTAAACCTTTGTTGGCAACAGTTTGAGCTGGCTGTAGGAAAGTCTTTGTAATGTAAACCTTTGTTGGCAGCAGTTTGAGCTGGTTGTAGGAAAGTCTTTGTAATGTAAACCTTTGTTGGCAGCAGTTTGAGCTGGTTGTAGGAAATCCTTTGTCATGTATATCTTTGTTGGCAGCAGTTTGAGCTGGCAGTAGGAAAGTCTTTGTCATGTATACCTTTGTTGGAAACAGTTTGAGCTGGCTGTTGGAAAGTCTTTGTCCTGTATATCTTTGTTGGCAGCAGTTTGAGCTGGCTGTAGGAAAGTCTTTGTCATGTATACCTTTGTTGGCAACAGTTTGAGCTGGCTGTTGGAAAGTCTTTGTCATGTATATCTTTGTTGGCAGCAGTTTGAGGTGGCTGTAGGAAAGTCTTTGTCATGTATACCTTTGTTGGCAACAGTTTGAGCTGGTTGTAGGAAATCCTTTGTCATGTATACCTTTGTTGGCAGCAGTTTGAGCTGATTGTAGGAAAGTCTTTGTAATGTAAACCTTTGTTGGCAACAGTTTGAGTTGGTTGTAGGAAATCCTTTGTAATGTAAACCTTTGTTGGCAACAGTTTGAGTTGGTTGTAGGAAATCCTTTGTCATGTAAACCTTTGTTGGCAGCAGTTTGAGCTGTCTGTAGGAAATCCTTTGTCATGTATATCTTTGTTGGCAACAGTTTGAGTAGGCTGTTGGAAAGTCTTTGTCATGTATATCTTTGTTGGCAGCAGTTTGAGGTGGCTGTAGGAAAGTCTTTGTCATGTATACCTTTGTTGGCAACAGTTTGAGCTGGCTGTTGGAAAGTCTTTGTCATGTATATCTTTGTTGGCAGCAGTTTGAGCTGGCTGTAGGAAATCCTTTGTCATGTATATCTTTGTTGTCAGCAGTTTGAGCTGGCTGTAGGAAAGTCTTTGTCATGTATACTTTTGTTGGCAACAGTTTGAGCTTGCTGTTGGAAAGTCTTTGTCATGCATACCTTTGTTAGCGGCATTCTGGGCCGACTGGAATGAGCTGCGCCTGGATCCAGGAAGAGACCTCGAGAAGTCCTTACCCAGCTCGTAGGTCTCGACCTCCAACACCTCGGATTGGCTCGAACCTCGTCTCGAACCACACTGATACGCGTGGTCAGGATGAAGAAAACACAGTTCCGGACTGCCGGACTTCTCATCACTTTCTTTGTCGTCTGAAACACGTCAGATGAATTCTTTCACACCTCATAAATAAACAACTATATCCAGGAAACAACTCTTTTAAAACTAAACTGAACCTAAAGTTGCATACTTTGTACCAACGTTTATTTGTTTGACGTTGCCAAATATCAGTTTTGAATACGTTATTGTTGATCAATATGGTATCCAAATTTAAAGACAATCATAAATAATTTGAGTAGATTTATTTAATGAATAATAAACATAATAGTATAGTTAAGGCAGTACATAATTTAACAAATATGATCATTGATGTTAAATAAGTAATTACCATGGTATTGTCAGGTTCAGTGAAAAGATCCTATCTGCCCAAATCCATCTCTCGTCAGATATAGTGTCTACAATGCACTATATCTACTCATACTTGTATGGGATAGAGCAAGTTGTTACTTTCATTGATATGTCTCAGTTTCACTTGTGGCTCTAACAAAATGAAAGTGACAGAGGAATGGACGATACTAGTAATAACATTCAATATAAAGACAGTCCCTGTGATTGAGTGAAGGTGTCGCTTTGAGGGTCAATTGGTGTATGGATCTCAGTGAGCTGGTAGATTGAAATACAATAGTACCTTCTGGCTCCACAGTTCCTTAGTACGCCTCTTCAGTTCTGCTTTCTGCTTAGGCTTTACAGCTGATGGCGGAATCGATAAGGATTCAACGAACCTTCGGGTTGAGTACTATTCATACATCATGTAAATATAAATAAGGAAATATTGAGGTATTGTATTGTAAGTAAATGAAAAGGTCTACTAGTCTTGAATACGTCTGAGAATATCGTTATAGTGTCTAGAAGAGTGGTATTCAACCTGATGCACGCGTACCTTGTGAGTACATGAATAGATTTTAAAGGGTACGTAAAATGTATTATATATACTAGATTTCTCATTTAAAACTTACGATCTAATACAAGAGTCCCCAAACTTATTGAGAGGAGGGTCACGTTAGGTTATTGAAGGTGCTTGGTGGGCTGGATCTAAAACGAGACATACATTAATCTACAGTGTATGTGTATATATACAGCTTATAGCCACCATTAAACATGTCTAGATTTAAGCTGTGTGGTCAACATAATTATTCCCTCACTCCCCAAATAGGATACGTTCCTCAGTCCTTCCACTCAGCAGACACTTTATAAAACTCTGCTAGCGAGTTGAGAGGACCTGTTCTGATTACCGTTCACAATACTGCTGTCGGCCGCATATACTTCTCTACAATTTTACTAAATTTCCGCTTTTTGTTTTATAATTGAGACGAATTAAAATTTCTCTGGACATATATATATATATTTATGCAGGGTGATTCGTAATTATATTAAAATAAAGTGGTGCAGTGAAATCTACACTGAAACAGAAACTAAAAATCTTCTAACAACGTATTTCCGGGGTCGCTTCTTTATCGAGAGACTGACAGGGGCAGGTCAGACAGAGACTATTGTTATGTTGTAGTGTTTTTTATTTACCTGGGTAGTGTAAAATTGCATGTTCATAGGATGGTTATGTTCGAAGTTTCCACCATCGCCCCCACAACACAGTTCAGCACTCCTACACCAAGAATGTTGTGTTCGTTGGAAGATGTGCGGCATATCCCGGATAGTATTTCCAGCGGCAGCATTTGCATTCCACGGATATTCTCTCGTGTTGCGTCGTTGGACGTACACATTTACCTTCTTGTGGTCCCTCAACTAGAAGTCACAAGGTGTGAGATAGGGGGATCGTGCCAGCCATACAACAGGCCTATCGCGTCCAATCTATCGCCTGGGATAGTATTCGTCCAAATGGCGTCTCACTGCACAGTCGTAATGTTCAGAGGCTCCATCCTGAATCAGCCACATGATCAGTCGCGTTACCAGTGGAACGTCCTCCAGTAGTTGGGGGTAAAGGTCCTCAGAAAGTGTAAGCAGTGTTCACCTCGTGGTCATGCAGGCAATTCATACGGCCCAAGTAAAATATCACCCCCAACTACAGCCCAAACGTTGATGGAGAATTGTTATTGCGAATGGACCTCCGGGGTGGCATTTGGATTTGTATCGGCCCAAGTGTGCTGGTTACGCAGAGTGACAAAACCATTTCTGGTAAACGTTGCCTCATACATGGCTAGTACTCTACTAGAGAATTGTAGATCTGTGGCGTGGTGGTGCAGTAACCAATCGCAGAATGTTTTAGGGAATTCGAAATATAAAGCTGGTTTCAAATAATATCGGTCATTTCCTCGTTTGTGTACTGGTACCCCATCTTACTAACCACTTTAAATCACAGCAAGCAACAGAATGTGACATTCTACGTCTCAGGCACGCCGAATGACGTATGCACAGTGCTATCCCGCAATGTTGCCATATCTCTATAACAAAGCAGTCCCGGCAATATTTTGTTAAGAGACTTTCAGTTTCTTTTTAAGTGTAGATTCCACCACACAACTTTATTGTGGGAAACTAAATTATATTTGGAGGCATGCAAACAAAAAATCTTGAACAACACTGGTTTAGAAGGTCAGTTAAAGGTCCTATATACAATGATACATATGGAAATATCATGATATAATAATAGAAGGCCGTGAAAAGCTTTCCCATGCAAGACTCTGAGCTCATGTTGTGATAGTATTTGCCAGCGAACCTGAGAATGATCGTTGTAGGCCGAAGTCTGAACGCCTGACCAGCCTCTGGGCAAGCTCCGTAGAGAGAGATCCCCGTGGGGAGGCATGTGGGGACTTCCCCCCCATTCTTATCTGTTTGGGATCCTCCAGACGATACCAGGTTGGCCGATCCTCCATGAAGGCTTTCTGTAGGTCCACCATGGCTTCTCCTAAAAAAGAATAACCACAACCACAATGGTGATACTTCAGCATGTGTGTACAGATATATACCAGTCCTGTTATCAATTGAATTCTGCCTTAAATGTGTCGTCGTTGGGTATCTTTGTTCGTTTTATAGTTAATACCAGCAGTGAAGAGTTAAAAATACATTAAGGATGGTAGCAAATATTTGATGAAATAAAAATGGCGACAAAAGAAAATGGCAGCATACCGAGATAGCCATTATTATATATATATATATATATATATATATATATATNTGTGTTTTATTTAGATTTTTATAATCCTAGCCACTGATGTTCATTTTATACTCCTCCGTGTGTTGTTGGGAGTCCTCCCGCTGTCCGACTGAGTCCCGATTAGATTCCTCCCCTCGCTTTTATACCATCGACACCAAGATGGCGGCGACGGTACAAAAGAAAGGGAAGGTCCCGTAGGGACCCGCCGAAAGCGAGAGGACTTACCCGGACTAACTAGTCCTCTTTATTATAATTCAATATACAGGTTGATTACAATTTACATACAATGAAATTTACACTATCGGTACAGCAGGTCTAATGGCTCTCTGGGTATGTTGTTCCAATCAATATATATATATATATATATATATGTAGTCTAAATTGCATAAAATATTACATTGTACTAATATACACCATGTTTCGTAAATTAATGTGTGAAACTAAGAGAAATAGCAAGGGGATATAACAACAAATGCATTATGTAATCAGCCTGGTGCCGAAACCCTTCTTCCCCCCCCCTCCCCCCACAAAGTGGGAGAAATCACAGGGGCAGGTCAGCAACAAGCTGTGGCTGGCCTTATCCCCGGTCATGATTCCAACATACTTCTTTTTATGGGGAACTCTAAAATCACTGGATTACGAAATGTGCTGGTGAGACGGTCCAAGGAATGTTTGAACGGATCCAGGCAAACTTGGTTTGCCATTGAAATAGGTGCATTGAATGTGTTGGACACAATTTAGAACAACTGTTGTAATCCTTATGTGCTGATGTAAATAAAAGGTTGTGTGTATGTGTTTCAGACTTTCAGTCAAACATTCTTGGTTCACTACACATGTAACAAGATGTCAATACCACGAGTCTGTCGTGTTTCGTTCCTATTACTGACGGGCTCTCGATCTTCTCCTGTGGCTTCTCTCACTTTTTTTTTGGTGAGGGTTGAAAAAATATTCCCGCCACCAGGCTGCTTACATCCATCCCCTCCTTTTGTATCCTTCTACTACCTCTCTGAGCTTCAAACATGAATTATGAAAAAGGATACCAGTTTCAGAGTCAGATTGAGTAAGCCTCCAATGCGGTACTACACTAAATAGGCTACAGGACGACACCTACCTAGATCAGAATGGAATGGATCAGTTTCAAATGCCTAACTGTCCCATTCAATTCGATTTAGTGAAGTACTGCACTTGAGTCTTACTCAATCTGACTGAGAAACTAGCTCACGGTATATACTAATGAGTTGGTATCTGTCGGTTATTCTTTCACGCAAATGCACAGATTTTGTTGAAAATTCGCATGGACATAGCTTGGACGCCCGGTAGCACATAGGATAGTCACAAATTACGTCCATCTTTTTTTCTAAGATGATGGTTACGAAACATTGATTTTTGTCTTTTCTCAGCGTCTGCTTTTCATTTAACCAACTTTGAAAGGTTCCTAGATCTAAATAATCAATGACGGCCATCTTTAAGTAAATGATGGTTACAAAACATTAATTTTTATCCCGTTTACAGCTCTAGCTACTAAGCAATGAGGATCCGGTTCGTAACCACTAATAATGTTATTGATACATATTTTAAAAGTATTTAACGTGCACTTTCCGAACTGGTTTATTATATAAGCACACGACTTATAAACTAACTTATATATATAAATATAACAAACACAACATCCAGCTCCAATCTGTTAATTCATCACCGTGAAAAGGGAAACCCACATTTCACCAATGATAAATGTTTCGGTCATGCTGGAAACCGTACCTGGGTCCCTTAACTCACTAGATTAGACACGCTTCCGATTAAGCTAATTTGTTGGACATGATTTTGGTTACTATATTTAACAGTTAGTCTATTTTCTGTCTAACATCACATACACAATTACTCTAATATATGACACGTATTGTACAGGATATAAATGAATAGAAGCTACAAACGTCTTGGATATATAGTGGATCAAAAGTAAATCCAGTTTTAATAAGGAACTCGTGTCGGGAAACGCACCGTTTGCGCTTTACAGACTGGGACTGTTTGGACAAAAACAAATGTTAACGCGTTGCATTTGCCACGTTATGATCACGTGAGGGGACTCAACCAATGTAACGACAACTGTAAACGTTAAACGTTTCGCTAAAACTCCCTAATCTCTAACGTTAAATCACAGTAGAGCATGGATGGCTATACTTTTATCGATTACGCTAGCATGGTGTTAATGTACTTTTCTTTACATTACCTAAGATCTATTAAGGCCAGTCACCTATTTTATTTAGTACCGGCCTGAACTCCATCATTTAAATTATTACACTCGTATAGCGTCTAACATTAAGAAAATAATTATTAAATTTAAGTACATCTGGTTAAGCACAAAACAAAAATACTAAAAGAAAATTAATATATAACAAAAGAGATTAATAAAATAGAAATAAAATATAGTAAAATACTAAACTAACTCGTCCTACCACCTACTTTCCAGTTGGTCCGTCCGAGGATGTACCCGGTACACCCTCCCTTCAGGAGTCACAGTGACCACCTGGGTCCATATTTTCAGAGCCCATGGGCCACCTGGGGCCCTATTGGAGATGGTGCTCCACCCACTTTCCACAAAAACCACATCATCGCCACAACTACCCTACCAAAAACAACATGAAATTCTAATCTACTACAATGATAAACTACAATTATTCAAATCTACTACAAAATTTCCAACTTAAAAACCACATCACTCCAATATACCACCATTCCCACATTGGCTATACACCCACAAGTTACATTTTGTCCTTGAAGTCCTTTCCACCAGCCGCACATGTAGACTGCCTTGCAGCCGGCTGAGAATGGGGCCCATTTTACCCAGGCCAAACCTGTATTGTTCCCAATCCCGTTAGGCACCACCCGGTCCAGGGTTACTCCCATCCTCCTCTGGATCTCCTCTTATGGTGCTGGGCTCCAGTTTCCACTGTCCATCCAGGGTATACCTACCCCGGAAACCAGCAGAGTCGGAGGTCCTATTTCCTTACCTACCAATTCCCTATCCTACTAATTACTTCAGGGACTTAACCCCATTAAACTATTACCTTATATGTCTAACTATCCTACCCTTAAAACATCATAATCTCCCCTAACTACTCCTGGGTTCTGGCCTATTTCCAGGCCCAAGCTTCTCATACCTGACACAGTTTACCAGCATCGAATCTGAGTCCCCCCCCCCCTCCAACCGATGCCACTGAGTCTAATTCAATTTCTTCTTCTGTGTCAGAAGTAGTTTTGTCTTCGTCTCAGTAACCGTCACTCTCCTTCGTCAGGTACCCTCTCATCCCTTTGTCTATCCAGTTCCCTATGCCTAGCTCTTAGTCTTCCCAGGTGTTCTATATGGTCGGTCAGTGCCCTATCTTAGGCAATCTTAGCCATTGCTTCGAGGAACCACCATAACTCCTTACCTCTCAGAACTTCCGCTACATACATACCCTGAATTCCCCCCAAAGCACCCTTCTGGAATTCATGCTATCACCACAGGCCATAACCACGTGCTTCGGTGTGGATTCCTCTCTGCAATCGCACAAATGTACATGGAAGCTAATTGAAATAGTAGGATGCTCATCGATATTAGGCAGACCGTTTTCCAAATCGTCCAACTCCATCTCATACAATGTTATCCAGAGTTTCTCAACGATTGCTGTATAAAGGATCTTTCACTGTCAACAGAGTAAACTGTGGGTCTCGGAGGAACCGCCGTACTGCAGGATTTGAAGAAGTGATTCATAGGTTTGAACAGAACCCATCCAGTAGCAGCAGAACCATTGGACGTGACATAGGTGTCAATCGTATGAGCGTATGTCAGGTTCTACATGAACAATAGCTCCACCCCTACCATTCGCAGAGAGTCTAAGCAACGAGTCCAGCCGGTTTTCCTACGACGAGTAAACTTTTCTCGCTGGTTTGTGTTACGTTGCCTGTTCCAAGTTAAATATCCACGGCTTGTTCTGTTTACCTATTAAGCTTCATTCGCCATGAAAGTCATGTTAAACTCGTTGGGGACGAAGAAAATCCTCACGCCACTCGCTTCGCTAGATTCCAACAACAGTTCAACATCAACGCATAGGCTGGTATCATCGGCGGTAGTGTGTTTGTCCGTACCTTCTCCCCCCCCCCCCCCCCCCCCCCNCCCCGTCTAACCGGGCCCGGTTATTTGATATTTCTGCAAGAAGTATTGCCAGAATTGTTGGAAGACGTTCCGTTACGAATTGGTCAACAGATGTGGCTGCAACAAGATGGTGTGTCACCACACTTTCCACTCGCCCTCCGAGACTACATCAGCCAAATATTCCAGGACAGATGGACGGGTCAAGGGGGACCAGTAAAATTGCCTCCCCGGACTTGACTCCGCTAGACTTTTCCTGTGGGACCAACATGAAAAGCCTTGTTTAGTGAACCCCCGTCGAAACTGAGGAAGCTCTGCTAGCACGCATTCCCGCCACAGGGTAAGAAGTCCAAATGAAGCCTGACATTTTTGAAAGAGAGTACCAAAATTTGCTTTGCAGGTACAATGCTTGCATCGAAGTTAGTGGGCGTCATTCTGAGAAATTATTTTAACCATCTGATTTGGTATTGCTAAACATTTTTGACTTTAATCTAAACAAATGAATTATTGTGAGAACTATTCCTATTACTGAACATACTAACTGTTACATTCTGCAACGAGTAAACGGCGCGTTTCCGGACACGAATTTCTTATTAAAGGTTGGTATAATTTAGACCTCTTAGAAGTCTGTAAACTGTATTCATTTACACCTTGTATTAAAAACATACCGTGATAAGAATGAGCAATTAGTTACTAATCAATATTCTCACAAAAGAATTGACAACAGAATTTTGGGGATAAACGTGATATTCATGCTCACCTAAGAAGACATTCTCCCTATCTGGGCAGTAGTCCCAAAGGGTGACTTCAATAGTCCTCTCCATGAGGGTTTCACCGGGCACCTTAATGAAGTCGAATGTTGCGTTCCAAATAGGGTTCTGAGTGGGCTCAGCAATTTCAGATTTCGCCGTACAGTTTTCACCTCTGTTAAAATGTTAAAAAAAAAAGTAAGATGAAAATACATTAACTTATAAAATGAAAACATACAGTATGTGATGTAAAACACAGCCAGCCTACCATTTAATAATATTACTAGAGTCCCTTTTGGCTTAGCGCTGGAGGACTCGACTGGCCTGTCATTAAAACCACATTAACTCTCTGTAACTTCCATCCTACATCATCTTAAGATAACTTCAAACCTACACTAAATCGTGATAGCTTCCATACAGCATCAACTCAAGGAAACACGCATTCAACATTATCCCATGGTAAATTCTAAACAGCTTTAATTCAAGGTAGCTTCAATACACCATTAACTCTCTGTAACTTCCATCCTACATCAACTTAAGATAACTTCAATCCTACACTTAATCGTGATAGCTTCCATACAGCATTAACTCATGATAGCTTCCATTCATCATCAACTCAAGGAAACACGCATTCAACATTATCTCATGGTACATTCTAAACAGCTTTAATTCAAGGTAGCTTCAATACACCATTAACTCAAGGTAACTCCCATATAAGATTAACTCACAGTAACTCCCATCCAATATTAACTCTTAGCTACTTCAATCCAAAACTAACTCGTGGTAGCGTCCATCCAAAATTAACTCGCGTTAACTTCCATTCAACATTACTCCATTTAATATGCATCCAACATTAGCTCCAAGTAACATACATCCAACATTAGCTCCAGGTAACATCCATCCAACATTAACTCTAGGTAATAACCCTCCTAGCTCCACCAAAGTGTTCAAAACCCCTTAACCAACAAAGGTAATAGCTAGAATGTAGCCCTAGCCCCCAGGATGTAGATCACACAACATGACATGAACTCACGTATCGGGCAGTAGCCGCAGTTTGAGGAAGGCCTCGGGCAGACACCCATATCCCGTGTCTTCCCTGGGTGCTAGATCGTCCGCCGCCAACACAGACACCACAAGCTCCTTCTTCTCGTCGTGATAGAACACCTGCAGCTGAACACGCCCGCTCACCTGCTTCTCGCGAGCCAGCTGTTCCTACAACACCTCACATTACAGTCCGGACTCCTCACTTTACCCTTGTCACGGTTTAACAGCCCACTTCTACTAGTCGAGTCGATAAATTATATTATACTGTACTCTTAGTTTACCCGCAAAGGTAGAAATGTTACCTTTCTTGGTTCCACTGTAGTGTAGCGTATAAGATAGGGCCATAGTATAATCAGTCAAGGTAAGACTGCTATCTTGCTTGTTTCCACTATGGTATATCTTATAAGATAGGGCCATAGTATAATCAGTCAAGGTAAGACTGCTATCTTGCTTGTTTCTATTATGGTATATCTTATAAGATAGGGCCATAGTATAATCAGTCAAGGTAAGACTGCTATCTTGCTTGTTTCTATTATGGTATATCTTATAAGATAGGGCCATAGTATAATCAGTCAAGGTAAGACTGCTATCTTGCTTGTTTCTATTATGGTATATCTTATAAGATAGGGCCATAGTATAATCAGTCAAGGTAATACTGCTACCTTTCAGGGTGAACAAAGTGTACGATGAGAAAAAGGATCTCATTATAAATCTAACAAATGAATGAATGGTCCATTTACCTTGAAAGGTAACCAGCACCGTGGTGTAGTGGTCAGTGTACCTGGCTACGAGCCTAGATGTTCCATCCAACTCCCGGCTGGTACCTTGGGTATTTCCCTCCTAAGGAGTATGACCCTAATGGTCACCGGGGTTTAGTTAGTTCTTCTTTAAGTTAAGACTCACCCCGGCTCCAAAACTTCCTAATAACTATCATCACACCATCCCATTTCACGTAGACAACCTCCTGGTCAAAGCTCTGTGCTACCAGATAGGCTAATAGTCCAAACATAAGGCGACTGAACCTGAATGTCATATATCTCTCGGTCATATATGCCCTACGATAAAAATAATAATAATAATGAGAATCTACGCATCAGATTGGAGCCTTTAATTCATTTTGCCGGAATATTGAGAGTAACCATTTTATTTGGAATATTTTTAGATGTTTAGAAATGAATTTTAATCAAAATCTTTAGAGCCGATTTTGAGAGAATCAACTTTTTGACTTTTTGACCTTCAGTAAACTACCCTTAATTTTAAGGTTAGATATCCAAGTCCAAAAATCCTCGGGGCAACCCTATGAAAACCCTAGATACCAAGTCTTAGTCCGATCGGTAAAATAGTTTAGGCTCTAGTCGGAGATACAGACAGACAGATAGGCAGACAGACGGAAATTCAAAAACAACTTTTTAGGATTCAGGTGGGAGGGGGGGGGGGCGGGTGATCATGAAACGTCGACATTAATCAAAACCTCGATTTCGATATCTTTGACGATAACAATACTTTCTCTACCTGTAAGCTAGCGGGAAAGTAAAAAAACTCTGGTAGATAGCAAGCAGTCTCACTCACCATGACTGATTATATTATAACTCTATCTTATAAGAAAAATAATAGTGGAAACCAGCAAAGTAGAACAGTTATCTTGATGGACTATACTATGATCCTATTCTATATGATACACCATAGTGGAATAATGTAAGGTAAGCTTGCTACATTTTAGTGTTAAGGTGGGGTTGTAGGAATCACGGGAAAAGGTCAGTGTTTTTGTAATTTACATAGCAACACTTTTTTTTTGTCAAAATAAATCAAATATTGCTTCAGTACAAACATATAGTTTAATTTTATTCAGATGGTGCTATCAACAGTTGTTGAATATCTATTATGAAAATAGTGGAATTATCTAAATACTTTTCTAAATGAAGATAAAAAGTTGTCATTGAACTTCAGGACACTCTTGACAGACATTTAACAACTGTTGATGTCAACATGTGAAGAGAATTAAACTCTCTTGTATAGAAGAAATATTTGATTTGTTTTGATATAAAAACTTCAAAAGCACTGACCTTTTCTCGCGTTACCTGCTCCCCACCTTAACTAAAGGTATATTATACAGCTTTTTTCACTATGATACACTTTTTAACTAGTGATGTATTTTATAATGTTAATAAATAAGATAGCTAACGTTACGTTTTTTATTATTTGTAAGATTGTATACGTAACAGAGACACGTAGTTATTTAATTACATAAAAATAGTGTATTCTAAAAGTTATAATTAAAAATGAAAAAAAAAACCTGTTTGTAATATACTTGTAGTAAGTGAGCACACTACTTGTCATGGCCGAAGTTCCAATTTGTCAAAAACCGTAGGTATACACATCTTTCTAAATTCCCACGGTTCCAGTATATATAGTCCCCCTTTGAACTACTTCTTTCTTTGTTGTTTTTTTATTTGGTGACGTTGTCAGACACAAGATTTGTCTTACTTATCAAACTTTTTCTTATCACCGCGTCTTGCTAATTATTCAGGTACCGTATACTCATATAGGACAACAAAAATTCCATGGTGTAAACTCACAAGTGATCTTTACCAACCAACTGGCCGCCACCGTTAGCGATGATAATGCCAAAACTTGTCGATAGAGGGTGTCATTTGGCCAACACAACGAATCCTTCAGCCGTTAATCTCAGTTTTCTAAGCTGGAGCTGCTACTTCTTTATTCAAGTAGCTCCTCCTTTTTCCTCATTATGCTTAGTTTAACCCCGTTCCAGACCCACTGCTTTACAGATAAATTATGAAAGCTCTGGGTATCGAACCCGGAACCTCTGTATCTGTATCCAGGAACCCTGAACACCAGACCACAAAGGCGGTCATATGTATATAAATAAATATATATATATGGTAGAAGTGAGGAAGTAAGCATCTTAGTGGTATCGTAATCTACTTGCATTCTCGTGGAAGGAGAGGGGGAGACCCCCCTCAGTAGACTCGACCGGGATTCTAACCCCTATTTTCATCGCCTTCAGCAGGCTAGTCCAACATGAGAGTGACGCCTTAGACCATACGAACACTGAAGAGGGCTAAAAATATTTTAAATTAATGGAAAAACTATTTATTTGATTTGAGTAAAAAAACATTATCCTAGTAAAAACAATTTAACAAAAAGTAGATAGCCGCATATGACTTTAAAATACAATGCTTAAGAAAATATGTTATTTAACCAGTTATCATAATTTTGAAAAAAACTTTTTCTTTTGTCTTTTTAGAATCAATAGATTTTAAGTAGAAATGAACTACAATATAATCTAAAACATATTCATTTAAAATATGATTAGTAAAACACATTATGAATTTATTCTTTGTAATAGTAAACAGTTAGATATTTTAAAATAATTTTCTGAAAAGGAGAGTCACTCAGTTTTAAAGCATTTACTTAAAACGTTGTCAAATTTATTATTGTGTGTTGATTGCTTTTGATATTGATATTTTAAAATGTACTATAAAACATCATTGACAAGGATTTAAAGAATATTTTAGTCACTGAACCCATTAACATGGATTTTAAATGGTTTATATTTATATGTATTTAAACTTTAAAATGATAATTTAAACATTTTGGTGCTTCTACCAACTTTGGAATCACTATTTATCTTTTAAACAAATTTAAGAATTTATGTTGAATGAACTAGGGGAAAAATAGTATTAAATGAAAGTTGCAAGAGCTTATAAGCTTGTGTGTTTAAGAATTATTATTTTTTCAAACATATAAGGTGCTGTCATTTTCCCTGGTTTTACGTAAACTTACCTAATTAATAAGATATAGACCACGAGGTGTCGGGGTAAATTCATGAAACTTTCTTCTATGATATTTTTTCAGTAACCTTGGACCTATAAAATCTCTCTTATTACGGTTCATGACAAATGAAAAAAAAAGTAGTCTTACAGTTAACAGATTTGTTAAAAGATGATACAAAAATGATTAAGAGTTTATCGCGAATGGCCAAATGCGATCTTAAACGTTAAACTTTGACTACTTTAATTCTATGTTTTGAGTTCGGAACTAACTTTTATGAAAATATTTGTGACACTAAACACACTATGTGCTTACATTAATAAATCTAATTCCTCTGATGCACACATCAGCTTGTTTCTATTGGGAGAACTCTATAACGCACAAAATTGCTTCATTAAGTTTCTTCAACTCCACTCAATCATTTGTATCCAAGATTTAGGTAGATGTACTAAATTTTAGGTGTATTTGAAGGTAATTTTCTAAATTCGAAGTGGAATCGTAGCTAAACATGAAACCTGTGAAGTTAAAGTCAAAAATAGGATTTTTGTTTTTGTCACAAAAATAACTTCTTTTAATTTTTAAACTAATTATCTATTAATTTCTTCTAGGTAAAGAGAAAAAACAAAGTATATCATGCTGTCATATCTGAATGTATCTATGTTTACGTTACAGATGTCATTTAATCCCTAGTCGGTGTTAAAATATTGTTTATTGGCTGTTATAAAAATAATTATTTGTTGAATTATGTCATATTCAGTGAGGTATTTCAAATTTATTCACTACTAACTTTTACCCGTCGCGGCTTCGCCCGCAATAATTGACAACATCTTTTAATTTTTAACTAAACTGTTTTGGTCAAAAATCAAACTTTTTTTTTTCAAATACCTATGAGTTTTTCTTAGTTATAGCTGTAAATAATTGTGCCGTATTTTAATTTTCACTTTTAAATATTTCGTAGTAAAATAAATATATATTATTTAAGTTATCAATTATAAATTTAATTTTTTTAAATTTTTAACTTCATAAGTAGTAAGATAAATAAATTAAATTTAAAACATTTCTAGCTACATAGCTAAAATCTCATCATATTTATTATTTATTAGTATGAAATTACGTCACACTAATTACTATTTACTTTAATTACAAAATATCAAATCACAAATTCTTAAATAACATCGTATCAATCAGATTATAATCATATATTTATTATTTAAAAAAATCAAAAGTTAGGAATAGACCTATTTGTTATTCCAGGACATAATATACCAACGTACGAAGTTTCATTCGAATCCTTTGAGCAGTTTTGTTGTGATTGAGCAACAAACATCCAAACACACAAACTTTCGCATTTATAATATTAGTAAGATATATCAACGTTCTCTTCTACCTTCGAAATGTTTCGAAGATTCAAGGGTTAATGTGGGTGTGGACATCGAAGCCAAGGATATCTTAACCTTAACTTTGATGTCGGTATTTCAAAGCTTCAAACTCCTATAGCTATACTCCATAGCTATACTCCATAGCTATGCTCCATAGCCATAGCTCCTCAAGCTATACTCCATTCATGGTAGGAATTACTCTCTGTAAGGTCTTTTTTCCTACCAATATCCTACTATATAATAGATTTCTGGTAGGGAAAAAGGCCTTTCAGAAAACAATTCCTACGGTGAACGGACTTTTACTAGATACACGACTCGTCTTATAATATTGTTTATTACATTCTATAAACAAAATATCTTATTTGTCGTGGGCTTGAAATTGTTTTATTTTGATGTATTGACTAGTCGTCAACTTATGATCTAATAATTGTTGTCGATGATGTAATTATATATTTTTAAACTTATCTCGACATATTTATGCTTGTTGTACGCACAAATTAGCGGTTTTTAACGTTAAAGTATATCAATTTCAACTTTTTAATATTATTTAACATTTCATTAATTCATCAGTGTATAATAAATAACCCTTTACTTTATATTGTAATCTTAAGTTTTTATCTAAGTCTTAACCATGATCATTACTACTCCTTACTTCATTATTACTTAGAATGTTTTCTAAAATTACATTCTACTAGTTGAATTTAAAGATAATATTTGAGAATATTTTTAATTATCTCATTATTTATATTCACGTATCTTGGGGATCCAATTAAGTTATATAAATTTTATATTTTTTATGAAAACAACCTTTTTTTAAGCATTCATTATGTGTTAAAATGCTACGTGATATATTTTCACAATATAATCGGACTGATTTTATAGCACCGAACCTTCGAAAGTGCAATTAAAAATCTATTATCTTGGATTATTAGAGGTTTTCTTAATTAACTCGTAATATGCAGAAGAAATTAGACAAATAATAACTATAATAATAATAATAATAATAATAATAATAATAATAATAATAATAATAATGATAATAATAAACTAGTTAAAGAACTCATTGGCGTCTTCTGTTTATGAAAATATATAAACTAAATATTCCAAAGAATGTATTTTGTTTCTTTTTATTAAAAACATTTCCTTTAATTACTAATTTATTTATGGCCATTGGTTTATTTCCTTACCACATCAATAAAATAATCAAAAGAAGACTTTAAAATGGATTTGACCTTTACCTGTAGTAGGATATTTCTGTCACGACTTTTAACTTGTGTTAATATAGTACTCTACTTATCATTTTAAATGCTCTCCACACAAATGGTGCTCTAAGTGCAAGGAGCCATTTTAATGAACTCCACACCACTCTAAAACTCACCTGATTTCCCACCACGTTGATTGTAAATCTTTACCCAACCGGGTTTTGACCTAGTGTTTCAAAGGATCATTGCCTAACGCAAATTATCAATTTTTTTAAACATTCATTTTACATATTTATAATAACTTTTAATTTTATGTATCTGCAAAATTGTATTTGCACGAATTATTAATTAAAAAGATAAATATATCCAACTCATACATATTAAGTCAACTAACACAATGAACACATATTTTATATAGTTAATTAACTTATATAATAACATTTAATTTAATAAAATCCAGACCTTGGTTCACAGGCGTGAAAGCGCACGTGTCAGATGCACTCAGGGGATTTCTCTGGCTTTTTGCCTCGTATCTGCGGGGAATACCCCATTGCATGGCGAATGATATATAACATTGCCCCCAAAATTACGAAGGGGGGAGGGAAGTGGTCCATTTTGTTTATCACCGGGTTTTACTACCCATTCGGGCTATACAGTGGGGTGGTGGTCCAGATTCTATTAAATGGAGGTGATGGCGGATGTGAAGGACAAAGGAAAACACACAGAGAATGGACTGGCACAGAAAGTCGAATTGAACAAAACAAAGAAATAATATATATAAACACAGATAATGCATGCCTCTACTGCAAACAAACTGGTTCTGTACAGCCATACAATCAAAGGTAGATCTGTTATACAAACACATAGAGAGTCAAAAGCTTGGTTTGTAGAGGAGAATATGTGGTATTACTTCAGAAGAAAACCTTTTCAAACGAACTCAAATAAGATCGGTAGTTTGAAAGTTTGATTCTACAAATACTTTTTTTTTTCGATCAGCCACTTACATACCATTGCGTGCTGGCTTTTTTTTATGTTGCAAAATTTATTATTCGAAATTATCTGAGAAGAATGGTGAGGATGGGATTTATAAAATAGGAGATAGTAAAAAAATATAAATACGTGATGAACAGGAAGCAAGTTAAGGAAAATTAATACAAAGAGGAAGAAAGTTAATAAATAGAACTAGAAGATATTTGTGCCAGAAGGGAATGTGGAGAGACTTATTATTTTTTCAGGGGAAAGGAAAATGAAAATAAAATCTAAAAAATATATATATATATATTGGTATGAAGAAGCATTTTATTATGTTTCGTTTTATTTTTACATCACAAAAATAAATTATAACCCTATATTCATATGACTTAATAAGTGAATGAGCGTTTGATAGTCTATCCACGCTATCACACTGAAATGTATATACAATAAAATTATATTCAACATCATTACAATTTTACTATAATAATTTTCGACCTAATATGTATGTAACAAACACTGGGACTAGTATGTTTAATTTTAGAGAAGAATAAAATATATTTTGGCTTTTGATATAAACCTTTAGATTATCGCTCACATTAGTTTTCTATATATCCTATGGTACAATCTTTGGTTTAATCTATTTCATTTACAAATTTATTTGAAAACACTGATATGGAATACTGCTCTTGAAACGAAAATTATATAAATAATAGTTGTATTTTCCAATATATTATAAAAATGTTTATTTATTGAAATAAAATTAACTTTTATCATCAATATCAAATATAAATTAAGTTAAAACCAATACATATTTGTGTGTTTAAGAAAAATTGGTTTCCTAGTATTAAATAACAAGTTTTCCGAAAAATAATTCAATTTAACCTTTTAGCTACTAAGTCCCCCCTTTTTAAAATAATGATATGTTCAACTATTATTAAAGATAATTTTTTGGTTTTCAAAATGAAAAAATAAATAAAAAATGTCGATCGTTCTAAATAAATATAACCTCTATATAAAATAATCACTAAACATATTTGTCACCTATGTATAACCTTACCTTAAATGATATCAAGAAGAGATTTGCTGAATAAGTCGTATGTGAGAAGGTTCCATTCACTATCTGTCGTTGAACATGTCAACTTATTCTTGGATATGTAACATTATCTTTCACAAAATAAAATTGGAAATATTTATATTTGTGTTCTATAATTTGTGTTGTTTTGTTTTGCTGAATAATACTTATTAACCTTAACACTCTCTAACACTCTAGCTGTTTCAATTGAATGATATGTTGTTTTTAATTAACTTTCCTCTGAATAACGCAAATATAGATAGCTACACTCAAATTATTTTACTAGTCAACTCAAAATGATAACTTTTGCTAATTTTAGTTTTATTATATATGATATATCGGTTTATCGCGTTTTGAAACGGGATTTTCTTTAAAATTATTTAAAATTATATATTTTTAAATGAATCTGGTATGAATGTGAACATCATTATTTTTAACTTTTACTTTAAATGATACTGTAATCCCCAATTTAATGAATTTAACATGTTATTAGGCTCTGACGTAATGTATCTAGCTTGTGTAAGTTTCTGAATGAATTTTTCTTTGAAAAAAATATATACCACCTTAAAAAATTCGTTTATATGATGATGGCTAGTTACGCATTATTTAAATAAATCTTTGTAAAATAAGCTCATTGTTATTAGTTAATATTGTATCAAGTATAAAAATAGATTTGGGAGACTCAAAATAATGATTAATGTTAGTAAAGTAAATATATTCGAAAAATCGTAGCCATTATGGATTTGAATTTGAATTTTGATGCTAGCAAGATTTTTTCAACAAGGCTTAGCTGAAATATATATTAGCTTCTTATAAATATTTGTTCATACAAGCTATAAATAGGGCAACATTAAATATATGTATATATAAATATGTACAAAAAATACTTTGAAACATACAAACTATTGGATACATTTGGGTCAGTTTAACATTATAATAAGTTTATCTTTTTACAAGCCAATTTTATATTTCGTAATATACCTTTTCCTTAAAACACTTTGAAGTGTAAATTTTGTTTGTTTGTTTAACATAGTAATATGTGCAACCAGATTACGATATGACGTTTTCTAACCAACACAAATATCACCTCTTTCGTAGAACTATTTATAACATATAACATTTATTAAAATGATCAACCCGGCTTCTAAGAGAGAACTCCGGATTTATCTCAACATTAATGTGGTGACATTTAATCACTCATAAAATAATTAATAAAAAAACCAACCACGGAAAAAACGTAATAAGCTTAAAGACAGCTTGAAACTTTGAGGTACGGTACTTTCTCACTGGGGTATGTATTATCTATGGACGTGGGAAGTGTGAATAGTTACCAGACATAAGCGTTTAATGCCGTGATCGGGACATCCCTTATCTTTACGTACAGTACCCCCATGGCTTCTTTGGTGCTGACTGACAGCTCACAGCTGACTTCTAACAGCCAACATTTAGGTATGTACCTAAATTTGACTGTCAAAAGTGACAGCTGCTAAACACATGTTTTTTGCAGATCATCTGGTTCGGCGTAGGGATACGTAATTTGGGTCTGGTAACTTTTTAAAGCTGTCAGTCAGCACCAAAGAAGCCATGAGGCTACTGTATATAGGATATGTTGGTTAAGGATGCTACATTGTTCAGTACTGAGAAAGCTTTCTGATATATATAAATCCCGGATTAATTATGAAGTGGTTTGATATTTATTAATATTGTTTTCACCAAAATATAGTCGAAGCTTCTGGCCATTTGAAAAGTTTAAATTTTAAGCTTAAAGTATTTCTAAAAAACATGTGCTAGCTTATATAAAACTCTATAAAATAATCCCCCACTATCTTAAAATTCTTTATTGTAATCGAAACAAAACATGAGTTTATTTGATAGATGAACGCTAGACATATGTTTCTAACATTTTGCTTTAAACTCTTAAGTAAAAAATTTCGTGGGGAGGGTCTTTAAATTTGTTTCTAAACTGCAACCTAAAAATTTAAACTTTTTAGCCTGCTGATAATTTTCGCCTACATTTGGTTGAAAATTACATTGAAAAGTGTCAAACAACTTAATAAACAATGCGGGATTTCTATACGTTTGCAATCCTTAAATTAAATACCTACAGATAAGGGCCCCGCCCAGCACGTTGATGTCCTGTAGCTATTCACACTTTCCAAATATACCTATAACTAATAAATACCTGTGTAAGTAGGTCTATATCATAGCTGTGAGCTAAAATAAAGTACCTCAAACCAGTTTTTTGTTTTAGGCGTATTACTTTTTTCTGTAGTAGTTTTTTTTGTTTTCTAATAAATCATTTTATTTTATTCTTTTTGGTGAAGCGTTTTGTAAAACTGTTAGATAACACTAGACTAAACATGCCTGGCTCATTGTGATCAAAAAATTAACAGCTCAAACCATTAAATTGTGCTCTGACGCACACCCTTGTGGTTCCACGGGAGACTAACTTAACTAATAACGCCCCCTAGTGGTTCCACGAGAGATTAATCTAGCTAAGAATGTCGCCTTGTGGATCCATGGGGGACTAACTTAGTTAAGAACGTCCCCAGTGGTGCCACGAGAGAGATAAACTTGAATGAGAACACTCCTGAGATTATAACGAATCATTTGATGCCATGTTCGTCAAACTCGGTCCAATAGTTTAAGTAAAACGTGGTAACAAACAAACATTACACCTAACCATGTTATCCTCCTTCTTCCATAGTCGGGTGATAAGTGACGTAATGGATTAGGGCTAGCAAACAAATACTGCTTATTTTAGGGTCGTAATTAACTAAAAGGGTAATAGGTGATTAGAATCAACTAGACTCTTGAATCTGTCTTCGAGGCTAGAGTTTGTTGTTAAAATAATTGCGTCACTTTTATTTTATGTGACATTTGTTTCCAAACAAAGCGGCAATAATGTGAGATAAAACTTTTAAACACCCATTAGAATTTCTCAAACTAATATTAATGATAAGTGTTGCGTCATTGCCACTACACAATTTTCTAGATAATTTATTTGAGTAGATACACATCGAATAATATGTTTGATAACTTTTGTTTATCACACATATACATGTATCTTCTGAAATATATAACTATCCCATAAGTAAACATTGTAATAATTATATTTTGATAAATAATAAAGTTAAATCAATTTAATTTTGAAATTAAAGCATAAGAACGATCAAGTATATAGTGCACATTTACTGGCGTTATCGTAAATTACAATTAACAATTTTCATTAGACTATTCACCGAAAATAAATCTTTGGTTTCATCAAAATAGTCTTGTTTTATATTTTATAGTCATTTTGTTGTTGTTAACAGTTTCAAAGTTGCATTGTGAATTAAGTAAGAACACCATTTGCTTAATCCAACACAGTGATCTACGTTTGATTGTACGGAAGCATTTGACCCTAATTTCATAACAAACTATGTACACAATATTGTTTAGTATACGTTTAACAGTTATAACATTCATAGTATTAAAGTAACAATATCACAGAACAGATTCACACAGGGGAGATAATAAATTTTGCTGCCTCTTGGAAAACCATCTTAGACAAGATAACTTGATTAAACTTTAGCTTAAAAAAATTCCAAGGTTATTATAGTGCTTACATTTAAGGAATAAGAAAATTACTTACAATAAAATAACCCACCTCGGTGGCGTAGTTGGCTAACGCGCTAGTCGTGTTGATTTCGACTGCTGAGGACGGGGAGATCGAGGTTCGAATCTCGGTCGGGTGAACTGAGGGTTTTTTTCCTAAATGGTTTTCCACTCTCCCTCCACGCAAATGCGGGTTCACTTCCTCTAATTCAACCTTCCCAATTCCTAATCCATTAGCTTAATTAGTACTTAAAGCGTATAACACGAACGGGTAGTAAGACGCGGTGCTAAAAAAGATATATAATATATTACAATAAAATAGGAGTGTGCTGATCTTTAAAAAGTCAAAGCCAAATTTAAAGGTCAACACCTAATCGACCTCAATATCCTCAATTTTCATCAAGTCTTTGAAAATATTTTTGGGTTAACTAAAAACTTTGACTAATGTAAATCATTCGAACTGAATCTAAAACTAACATAAAAACCATTCAAAAATAAAATAAAATTCAAATCAAGTCAAATATTAAGTTAGATTTTTTTTAGTCAAGTCCAATAAAGTTTAATAGAATTTAAACCCTGAACCATTGAAATAAAATGTAATTATTGACCAAACGACCTACATAATATGCTATTAAGAAATAATTGTTTATTGTATATTTTAATAAAGAATCTGTTCCTTTTGTTTTTATAGAAAATTAAATTATCCAAAAGTTTTGACTTTCATATTTGAATTTCGAATTACATTCCATAGAATCCACATCTGAGATTTATATGGATTTTTAAATTTCGAATCTTATTAGAATATTTCAAATATTGAGATTTGGAAATTCGAATAAAATCCTAGGCTTAGTTAGACGAGGATTAGATTTTGAGGTTTCATACAGGAATATATTTACTTTCTTAGCATTTAAAACGGTTCATTGGATGTTTTTAAATAGCATTTCTAGCTTTGAAGTTAACTCGGTTAAAACATTCCATCTTCATTTGATAATATAACTGTCTGACTCACGACTGTCGGACATTTTGTAAAGTATTTTAAATTGATTTTTTGTACAATATTTGTGTCTTGACTTTCTTTCCTTTAGTTTTAAAAACAAATTTAATTCTTGCGCTAAAACATATGCATTTTGAAAGCTTTGATTTTCATTTTAACAACATTTACTATAAATCAGAGTCAATTTAAAATTAAAAGAAATGCAAATAAAAAAACAACTAATACTTTCATTGGTGGCCATGCGGTATAAATGTAATTCTAATATATCCTGGTTTTCTGGTGACTGAAATATTGGGATTGAATCCCTTCCGACAAGAGTGTACTAGGTATGGTTTTTACTTAATGGTTTCCCACTCTCCTTCTATGCTAATAAGGATACATTTCCTATAAAATCTATCTTACTAATACCTACCCTCTAATGAGTAGGCTATAAAACAAACAAAAGAACTACAATTTTTACTTTAATTTTTTTTCGCATTAAAAAAGGAAACACTTTGACTTTGCTTCACTTATGGAAAATATATATTCACACACCCCTAAAAATTAAATTAATTTGTAAAATGAGTAAACAGGTATACGCATATCAAACTTATTTAAGGCTATACTTAATTATACACTTAAATAATGGTTTAATCAACACTATAGCCTAGCTGTTTAGACCACAAACAATAAATGCAAAACAAGTTAAATTAGATCATCCTCCCAAAATAAAGGATGTTTTAAGATGTTTCCTCGAGGCAGTTAGTCGAACACAATTGGTATTTATTTGATTTGGAGTACGTGATATTCGAGAAAAAGGCAAAGAGGAGAGAGAGAAAGGATTTAGGCCCAATGGATTACAGTTATATCAAAGGCTTAAAGGAAGATATCCAGGTAGATATATAAGTTTATCACGTCTATACACAAGGATCACACACAATATTTTTAAATGGATTAAGAATTTAGAAAAGTGAAAACTCTAAATTCCATTTGATGTATACATACAGTCTTTAATTTTCATACATGGTAAACTAGACTTTAAAATGATCCATGCAAAAAGTTGTTTATTCACACTGGTTAACTAAGCTATAGTCATAGTAAACAACTTTATAAAGTTGTGCATACAGTCTTAGCCAGTATATTTTTTTTGGCCCATTCCCTACGAACGTGAAATACGTAAAATCATCTGTACTGATGAGGCACAGCTCTGACTGCTTTAATACTTCACTTTAAAGACAAGAGAACAGGAAAATGAGGAGGTGAACCAGCAAAAAATAGCAACTTTGTGGGTGGACGCAACATTTAGAAGAAATGTTAGAAGTTCGACATGGCTTTGTTTAGTCCGGCTGGGTTTATATTAATGCATACCGGACAGTGCCCAATTCATAAGAAAAATGTAAATGGTTTATCATGAAACGTAATTTATGAAGTCTTACTTAAATTGATGGTCTTTTATTAAGGATGGTGACAGACTGACGTTTTGGTCACGTTTTGGTCGCTGCGACACAAACGCTGCGGCCAGGGTCGCTCTAGTGTATTGCATTGTTTCATATGAGAGGGGTCGCTACGCCCAAGAAACGTTCACATCGACGTTTTAAAATCCGTCACGACATTCGTGTCGCTAGTCTGACCACTCTCATATGAAACAATGCAAAATTCTAGAGTGACTTCGTTGTGGCGTTTGTGTCGTAGCGACCAAAAAGCGACCAAAGCGTTAGTTTGTCACCGGCCTAATAGAAAATAGCCCAACCTCTAAAAAATCTCTCAAATACTTTACTTAAGGGTTCAGTCGGAAAACAACATTAACTAAACCGTATATTTTGAAACTTTAAATTAGCCTAGTTAAAGTTTTGCCTGTACTACTAAATCAAATTTGATTTTGGTTCGGTTTTGATTTTATTATTGTTGTGAATGTTATGGTAGACCTAATTCTCAACACCTAACAGAATAAAAAATGGTATTATATCCCCTTTATTTTCAATCATAAACATAAACACAAAAGGTAATTCCCGTCTTCTGTGTGTACTGGCGTTTAATTAGCTATAGCTTCTCCTCGCACTTTCATTGACTGATAAAAGGGCCATCTAGTATCAAGCCCATAAAAAGTTAAAGTTAAAGTTAAATCATCTGTATGCCTTGTGCACTATTCAATATTCACCATGTATCAATCATGAACGCCATAATTGAAAATAAAACGATTCAACTTTTTGCGCACTATGCGATATGCACTATTCACCCTTCTTTATACATGGACTATGAACGCCATCATAAAAATAATGTGCGTTAACTTCTTGTGCACTATGTGCTATGCACTATTCTCTATTAGTAATAAGTTGTGCATAAGATTAAACTCAACCTTACAGATATAAAATACGAAACGACAGTAATTTGGTCTTACTTGACGATCAGTTCAAAAGCCATTTAAAAACTTTCGAAAGTATCCGAGATTTGATAAAATATCTTTTTTTGGGTGGTCTGAATTCGTGTTCCCTTGCTAATGAAAAGTGGGCATAAGACTCAGTGGCCTCTCCAGTCAGGTGACAATCAATAATGATAAATAGATCTATACCGGAGTTTTGGGCAGCTTTCGACGAGTCGGTGAAGTTGGGGCCTTGTCCTGGTCGTTTTCTGTAACACACAAATATTTTTCGTCATAAAAATATTAACACATTGTATAACACTTACTTAGGAACTCGAAAAGTTCATTGCCGCACTTACAAAAGCACGCCACCTATCCCTATCTTGAGCTATTTATATCCAGTCCACCTCATTATACCCTTTCTCTTTCAGGTCAATTCTAATGCTATCATCCCATCTACGTTTAGATTTCCCCACTGGTATCTTCCCGTTATGTTTGCCAGTCCATATCTTAAACATAGTTCTAGTTTCTTCCATTCACGCCGCATGACCTGCCCACCGTAATCTACGAGACTTGAATATCCTAAAAATTCCCGGTGATGAGTACAGGGCATGTATAGCTCAACATTATGTAACAGCCTCCAATCCCCGGTATCTTAATCTCTTTTTGGACCAAACATATTTCCAAGCTTTTATTTTTAGAACATCTTCAATTTGTATTCGTCATGTAAGGTAAGAAACCACGTTTCACACACATAGACAACAACCGGTAAAATGATTGCTTTGAATATTCTGAGATCTATTGACGACAGTTGAAATGTTACAAATAACTTTCCTCATAGCATCATCCATTTCCCGACTTTATTCTTGTTCTAATTTCCTATCTAATATATTTATTAATAGTTAAAATTGCTCGTAAATATTTGAACCCACTAACCCTATATATTTTATAGTAATAAATAAATACTGGTAATGCTTATAAATGTGGTGTTGGAGGAGAATAGAAAGGATAAAGTGGACAAATAGGGTGACTAATGAAGAAGATCTAAGAAGAAGGACTGAAAATAGGACAATTCTGCAGGTGATTCTACGAAGAAAGAACGATTGGATGGGTCACACGATGAGCATAATTGGTTGATTGAGTGACGTCATGGAAGGCAAGGTGAAACAAGAGAAGGGGAACAGTAATACCACGAATTAAACTGACCGACGACCTCAAACAAGGAAAGAAAATAAAACTTCAGGGTTTAAGAAAGGAAGATGCTGCTAAAACATTATAGAGAAATTAATTTGGAGAAGACCTGTCGAAAGACAGAACACTGAATATGATAGATACAAGTTACACAATACATTGAACTTAACCTTTTGTGTAGACGTTTAATATTCACAATTAATATGAGTTTAAATATATGTTGAAGTAAAATGACGCGGGTATCAAAATTTGGGTATTTTTTTTTCCCAAGCGCCGTGTCTTACTACCCGTTCAGGCTATACGATGGGGACCTTGTTGAGGTAGAGCATAACTATTTAACTGTGTCTAAGTGTTTTTTAAATACACACATACACAGATAGATACACGCACAAACAATTATAATACATTAAAAATATATTTTTCTATACTTAAAACATTCATAATATAAAGTAATGATATCACAGAACAGATTCACACAGGGGGGGGGGGGATAATAAATTTAACTTCCTCTTGGAAAGACATCTTAGTAAGTAATGATGGTTAAAAGTTGGTGTATGTATATATATATATATATATATATATATATATATATACGTACCAGCTTATAAGATTAGCTAGTCATATACATACATTTAACTGTTCAAATGGTGGTCCAACTTCATTAAGTGTATCTACAATATAGATAAAGAAAATGGATTAGAATAAAAATAAATTGTACAACACAATCGCACCAACTTTCTCATATTATGTATTATGGCTTCAAGGAAAATTTTCAAAGATAAACTAGATTTTTAGTAAGCTATCCTTAGATATGTTCTACTCATAAAACAAAACACATCATCTTGTTAATAACAATAATCATTCTTTATACATTTTAAACTAAATTGTTCAAACATAATTAGCAAAATTCAAATTTTCAAGATTACATTATTTGTAAGATATCTTAAAATTGTTTGTAAAAATTAAAACGTATTTTATTCATCATGAACAACTATTCACAAATTTAAATTTTGAATTCAATCTTCAAGATCAATTTCCAAAATATTCGATTTTTTTAATGATGTTTAACTAACTACCCTTAAATCATTATTTTTTTAAAATAAAAATAAATATGTATTATTATTGATATGTAAAATAGTCTCCTGATACTAATTTTGAACCAAATCGCTAAATCCGCTTTTTTAATTAAAGAAAAAGTCATCAGTAAGTTACCCAGAGCAAATTTCCTCCCTAAAACCAGTATACAACTTTATTTGTCATGTTCATGTCGAACACTCTCCAGATATACATTTCAAACATTTTAAGCCAGTTTCAAAATAATTCAAATTTTCAAATATCACTCCTACGTAAACGACCCTTTATCGAATTCTTACCAAAATCAAGTATAAAGAATTATTTGTTATATCAAACAAAATCGTTAGGGCCATTTTAAAATATTTTAAGTTTTAGAAAATCAGTCATTACTATATTACCCAAAAATAAGCTTTTACACACAATGAAAACAAACCGTGTTAGTTGGTATGTCAAACACTCCCAAGTTACCCATTTGGAACCAAATAGTTAGAGCTATTTGTAAAATATTTCTAGTTTTTGAAAAATCAGTCATTAGTAAACTACCCATACATTATTTTGTACCCCCAAAACAAGTATACAGTGGTGTTGTTTTTAAATCTCAAACACTCCCAATATATGCATTTTAAACAAATTCGTTGGAGCCATTTTCGAAAAATGTGCAATTCAAAAAAAATATTCATCGCTATACTACCCTTAATTGAATGGATAAGGTTAAAAACTTTTTGGTTGTATACCATATTTTATCTAAAAACAAGTTTGAACAAAATCCATCAAACTGTTTTGGATCCGTTGCCAGGGACAGCCATATAGACAGACAGATATGGGAGGGGGACAGACAGAATTGTAAAATTCACTTTTTGGGTTTGTATATTCATAAAATATTAAAATTTGTCATCTCGACACCGTTTTTTTCACGATAACAATACGTTCTCTTGATATGAGAAAGTAAAAAATCAAAGTATATTATTTTATGCTGACATCTGACTTTATTTATGCTTTACTCATGTATATATATATATATATATATAAATAGTCGGTTTTAAAATAATAGACTTGACTATCAATGATGGGGAGATCAGAGTTTGAATCCCGGTTGGGTGTACTGAAGCTGGGTTTCCCCTAAATGACTTTCTACTCTCGCTCCACGCAAATGTTGATACACTATCTCTAAATTCAATCTTGCTAATCCCTAGCACGCACGTGATTTTTTTTTAATCATCACGTTTTAATACCTTTTAAGGCTATAGACATTATAATAATTACTATAATTTGGCAGGGATGGAAAAAGGAAGTATTATAGAGGTAATATACCCGCATTTGCGTTGTGTTGCGTTAAAAACGCCCTCAGTAAACCCGACCAGGATTTGAACCCCAATCACCTCGTCATCAGCAGGCCAGTCTGTTTAGACAAAAGTAACGTCTTTAGACCATTCGTCCATCAAAGAGGGTCGTAATTATTAAAACAACCTGAACGGGTAGTAAGACGTGGTGCTAAAAGAAATAAAAACGGATGAAGATGTGAACGTGTAGTGTAATAGCTGGTGGAGCTAATTACTGTGTCTGTGTGTGCCATTGTCCTCCTACTCTGTTCTAACTGTCCACGAGTTTTGTCGCGCACAGTAGTTCCCAGTCAGCTGACAACAACAAGGTATCCGCTCCTGCTGCTTAGAGGATCACGAAGAAACTATGCTAGCTCTCATCACAGGATGGAGGTAACACTTAACCGTCGGAACTATATTATTTATTTACTCTACTGGCGGCGTGTCGTGAAATGTTGCCAGGGTGAGCAGAGCTAGTTCAAACTGTGTCAGTGAACGTTTCTTATCATTCAGTAGAACATTCATTGGTCAGGTATTAATGTAAATACATTTTAATATGAGATATGTTCTACACAGATTTTTGTAGGAATGTGATAATACATCTGAAATACTTTTTTTCATACCAAAATCTATCCATCTACTTATAAATCTATTTATTTACTCGTATCTACCTATATATAAATAACTCGCTTCGCTCGTTGGGGGCTACGCCTCCAAACCCCCAGTGCGTTTTCTTTGCAAGTGGATGTAAACTAATGTAATTTCAGAGCCGTTTTTGATAGGTCTTACCGTTTAGCCACAAGAGACCCCCAAAGAAAGGTCCACACCGACCTTAAAGTTGCTCCACCATTTTGAATTTTTTTTTCGCGGGTTAAAAATTAAAATTTCTAATTTTTTGGAAATTTCCCCGTCGGTTACAGGCCAGAAGTTATTAGTTTGCGAAATTTCAAGTTTCTAGCTCATCTGGAAGTGGGTAAACATTAATTTCAGTGAGTGAGTCAGCCATGTGGCTTTTTAGTAGTGTAATAATAATCTATATATAAATACATACACTGATTTTTAACGTAATATAAATCAGAAAGGGGTTTTACCCTACACTATATCTGATTGGTTGAATGAGGACTGAGTGACTAGAATAATTCACAAGCTCTACTTACCCTGAAAAACTTCACAGCACTTCACTGATTACTTTACAAGAATAAATTAACTACCCAAATATATAACTTTGTGTAAACGAGCATATATAACACCCCTGTTTTTCCTTTTCCCGAGAAAAAACCGACAAATAAACCAACAATCGGTTCTGCGGTTAGGTCTCTGCAGATTGTTCTGTTCATACTGACATCTCCGGAGGCACTTCAACATCCGGAATCACCGTCAGACGAGAGTCTACTAGAGGAGGTGCGTGGTCTCAGTGAGCTTCCCCTGGACAAGCTACTTCACGTCAAACACACCTTCAGTCAGGATACAAGTTAGTTTAGAAAATGTGTAAAACTCGATCGCTATTAGCAATTTTTTTTGGTGTTTTCTCTCATTCTCTCTAATTATAATACTTCTTGTGCCAATGATCACGTGGGTAAAGGGGCCAGTCTCATTCGCGGTGACTGGGAAGTTGAGATTCAAATCTAAACAGTGTTTTTTTAAATCACCATGTCTTACTACCTGTTAAGGCTATACGCATTATATTATAACTACTATAATAGAATAGGGATGAGGGAGGAAGCATTTTGAGATTATCTATCCGCATTTGTGTGAAAGGAGAGTGGGAAACCATTTAGGAAAACCCACGCACAATAGACCCAACCGGGATTTGAACCCTGATCTCCACATCATCATCAGGCTAGTCTAACACGAGAGTGACGCCTCAGACTATCTGGCCAATGAAGCGTGTAATAGTGTGTTCTAATTTGATTTTTTCTATATCAATTATTACGTCCCGTCCACGCAAATGCAGGCACATTTGATCTAAATTCTACCTTCTTATTCCAGTGAACACGAATTGAGGAACAACTCATCCGAGTTTGGTAATACCCTTACACAAACTTTGGAGTATAAATGAAATTCATATTGAATTTGTTCAAAATGGAACATGAAGCTTAGGTTACGTTAGGCAAAGTTAGGTTAGGTTAGGTTAAATTAGGTCAGGCTAGATTAGGCCGACAGGTATACTTTATACCGCAATTCGAGTGCGCCCACTTCATTTACACCCTATTAGTGTAAATAATCTGATGGCCCTTACTGGTAATAAAGAGGCACAGTGGCGTAAGCCAATAAAAGCAGACCCACTCCGGTGGTTGAATGGTCTAAATCTGAAGTTCCCAACCTGGGGTACGCGAAAGGTTATGTGAGGTCCACGAAACAAATCTATATTCTAAAAAATTATTATTTATTTGTATTTTTACATCAGATGTAAGTTTTTCGTTTTTCACAATTTTCTCGAACATATGTTTTTTTCCCAATTACTGTCCAACTAAACTTTTTTTCTATCAATATTAAATGGGTTACGTAGAGTAATAGAAATTCGTGCGTAGGTTTTTAATTTCACCTCGTGTGGTGGGGGAGATTAGGAGGGCCACGGCGAATCGTCATTGACTTCGGAGGGGGGGGGGGTCCACGATATGGAAAAGGTCGAGAATCACTGGTTTAGGCGTCACTATCGTAATAGATTGGACTGCGGATAACGGATAGATTGAGGTTAAAACACCTATAAGGTGCATTCGGGATGGTTTTCACACCATTATTTAATATTATCCTCCTCGCAAATGCGCGTACAATTCCTCTAAATTCAATCTCCCTCATACCTAACATGTTAAAGTAGTTAGCACATAACGGATGTGGTGATGAAATAAAATAAAAGCAGCATTTATCAAGCTTACCTTAGAAAACACTTTCCCAACTTTATAAATATATTAATTTAAGGGAACAGGTTGAGGAGGTACAATTTCGAAATACAGTGGCATCCGCTTGAATATTGGATACAACTACTTGCTGAGGAGTGATTTATTTCCAGCCGAAGAAGAATTGCACGAGGATGATGTGGAGGATGAATACAGTGGGTCCAAGACGTCTCCCGAGGCTTTGCCCCTCAAATCTTCCTCTCGAAGACGCACCCATCCCATCAGTAGAGGCAGCTACGAGGAGGCAGACAGTGGAGGACATATGTCTAAGGGAGGGAGCTCGGGAGGGGAAGCGAACACAGCGGCCATATTTCAAGTGAGTGCTAATTGTTTTCGAGATTTGGCGGAATTGCTCTGGTTTCATCTTGGGCTCTAGTAAATAAATGCAGAGGTTTCAAAGAATAGCTGTTTCGGAAGGTAAACTATACAACTTTACAATATTTATACGCACGCCATATTTGAAACCAATCTTTAATTTGGACACTGAACCATCTAAGTTCATATTACTTTTGTGCAAACCTGATTTGAAACCAATCTTTAATTTGGACACTGAACCATCCAAGTTCATATTACTTCTGTGCAAACCTGATTTGAAACCAATCTTTAATTTGGACACTGAACCATCCAAGTTCATATTACTTCTGTGCAAACCTGATTTGAAACCAATCTTTAATTTGGACACTGAACCATCCAAGTTAATATTACTTCTGTGCAAACCTGATTTGAAACCAATCTTTATTTTGGACACTGAACAGTCAAAGTTAATATTATTTCTATGCAAATCTGATTTGAAACCAATATTTATTTTGGACTCTGAACCGTCCAAGTTAATATTATTTCAGTGCAAACATGATATGAAACTAATCTATTTTTGGACTAGAAATAATCAAATAATACATTATTTCTATGCAGGCCTTTTCTAAAACCAACACGATTAAAAACTAAACGATTCCACAAGAAGTTATCTGAAATTGTCTAGATTAATTTACAAAGGTTTATTATTATATAATTTAACTGCTCCCCTAAGATGAAGCTGAGAGAAAAGGACCCGTTGTTTCAGGGTACTGTAGCAGCTTTAGCTTTCCTGGCGTTTGGCGGCTATCTGGCCTGCATTGTTGTACAATCTATAAGAGCCAACAACATGAACATGATGCCTGCGATGCCTGCTCCAGGTAACTCACATTTATACAAGTATCATAACTATCATGATTGCTATTGGATGGACATCACCTCCTTTAGGAATATACGTTTTTATCCATGTTCCTTTGCTTAATACCACCATTTTATTAACGTCAGGTGTTACAAATTACATAAACTCATAATGGATTCATAGAAAATATCACACTGAAAGATTTCAACAATTATCTTTTACAGTAATCTTAGGAACTTATTTATCTATTTTACAAGTATATGAATATATTGAATCTCCATTCAATATTGCACTCACTTTATCGCTGAACTTTTTTTTAGATATAGAAAGAGGATTCCATAGAACTCATATAATTATTGAACTACTTTTCTCCTTTCTTGCTTAATCAGACACTATTTATATAATTTCTATTCTAATCTTTACTTCTAATTTGAAGCAGCCGTGATGCTTTTAAAATTTTGAATCCAGAATCTTAATTTTGCTAGAATTTGATTAGGTGTTCCGAATTTTATTATTTGAAGGATTCAAAATTTAGAGCCCAAATAGGCCGCAGATTTAGATTCGATAGAATTTAATCCATGATTCAAGGTTTACATATTTTTTTAAATAAGTAGGGTAGTGACAATTGGGAATGAGTATGGAGTTTGAAGATTTATTTATCACTAAAATTCCAAATTTGGACCTGATTTTTAACAAATTAGTTTGACTTCCAATCTTTCTGGCGCAACTTTATATTTTCATTACATTGGTTTTAATTGCCTTATTAATTCCTCGGGTAGAGAAAATATTATAATCATAAAAAAAATCGAATTCGAGATTTTGATGGATATAGAAGTTTCATGACCAAATGAAACCTAAAGACTGGTTTTCGCGATGTCATCTGTTTGTGAGTCTGCATTTCGAATAGAAAATGAATAGATAAATAATGTACGGGTAGGATGACATATATCATGGATCGGTAGTAAGGCGTGGAGAATGGACGGGTAGTAAGACATATCATGGATGAGTAGTAAGGCGTGGATAATGGACGGGTAGTAAGACACATATCATGGATGAGTAGTAAGGCGTGGTACACACAAATGTATCTGGCCTAAATGTACAGGATTAATGAGGCATCCACCGTGCCATCCGGAAACTCAGGACTGGTGATTCTTGTTGTTCAGCTAGCAGCCCCGCCATCATGGTGATGACCCCTGAAACGCTCGGCATGATCGGTGGTGGTGGGGGTGGCGGTGGCGGTGGCGTCATGTTTCCTAGCGGGATGCTACCTGGCGGGATGCTCAACGTCCCAGGTGGCAACGCCCAGGGAGGAGGGTTCAACTTCCCTAACCTCAACCTCCCACCTGGGGGTGATATCAACCTACCGATGTTACCTGACATGGGCGGTGGGAGGTTACGGAAGAAGAGGAGCTCAGGAGGTTCGACGGCAACTCCGGAAGGAGGGAAGACGATGCTACCAGAACAGGAGAATTGGAGTAACATCACTGGTGACAGGGTTGAAGACATGTACCACGCCCTGGCCTTGTTGTCCGAGGGCTACTCCAAGTACCACGAGATGTACTACCTGTGAGGGGGGACCTCGTCGCACCGCCTCGTTCGAACCAAGTGTTGACAGTCTGGTGGGGAAGGAGGGGTACAAATGGGTGAAGGGGGTGGTGGATGGGGACATGTTAACCAAGAGGGGAGAGCTTAGGAACAGTTCGGCTTCATTTGAACGATTGTGGCAGCAATGCAGATATACTTTACAACCAGATTACACTAAAATAAATTTTAATATCTTAAAATGTAGATCGTGAAATAAATTTTATTTTTTTATTTTAAATTTAGTAATACATATTAGTGTTTAATGTGGAGGTTCTTAGATTATAAACGTGTCTGAATATTTTTTAATGCCAAGCGAACCTTCAAACACGAAGAAAATCATTATTATTTATTGTCAAGTAAGTGAGACACTAATAGTGACAGTGAAGTGTCGTGTCGACAGGGTAAGCAGTGGTAGTTTAAGATGCACCTGTGAGCTGTTTTCATCACTCAGTATAACACTCATTGGTCAGGTATCAACATTTCAATGGGAGTTGTGTAGAGCAGTCTCTATGTATGATTGGTTAAATGGAGACATAGTGGTAGAGAACATATTACACGTACAGATTTAACACGCTATAATTACCCTGGTAACACTGCACGTCACGCCACCACTGAGATTCGAGCACCGGCAAGGTTTATCGAGTTTTAGGCTCCTTTCACACGTTCCGATTTTGAGACCGGCCGAGAAATAGTCGACCAGCGAACAGGTAGCAGTCGGATTGAACCTCGACTGCTGTCCGATGCCGGCCGGGCGCCACAGGGCAGTCGCCCATTCTTTTAAACGGGCATGTTTACACATGCAGGTATTTAGTAGTGATGGGCACAATCGAGTAATTACTTTTCTACATTCCCTAAAGTTCCTTCCTACCAGAGCCCCAAATAGTTCGCTACAGTTCCTCCTTGCCAGAATCCTATTATAGTTCCCTAAATAGCCCGCCTCGTTGACATAGTTAGCTAACGCGCTTGTTTCAAGTACAGCCAGACTGCCGAGGATGAGGTGATCGAGGTTCTAATCTCGGCTGCGTTAACGGGGGTGGGGGGAGTGTTCTAAAATGGTTTTCCACTCTTCCTCCACGCAAATGCGTGTTAACTTCCTCTAAAGATAACCTTCCCAATTCCTAATCCATTAGAGTAATTAGTACTTAAGCATATTGCCCGACAGGGTAGTAAGACGCGTTGATAAATAAATACATAAAAATGTTCCCTAAAGTTCTTTCTTATCAACATTCTACTAAAGTTCCTTCATATCACAATACTACAATAGTTCCCTAAAGTTCCTTCAGGCAATAATCCTACTATAGTTCCTTAAATGTATTTTCTACCAGAACCCTACTATAGCTCCTTAAAGCTCCTTCCTATCAAATCCTTAATATAGTTCTCTACAGTTCCTTCTTACCAGAATCCTACTATAGTTCCCTAAAGTTCCTTCCTACTAGAACCCTAATTTAGTATCTCAAAGTTCCTTCCTACCAGAACCTTATTATAGTTCTTTACAGTTCCTTCTTCCCAGAATCCTTCTATAGTTACTTTAAGTTCCTTCATACCATATTACTCCTATAACATCATGTAGTACCAGTCTACTATAGTTCCTTTCTACCTTAAGTTTACTACAGTTCCCTAGCCCTCTCGACTTCTCATGTGTGACAAGTAACGGCTCCACAGCGAGGGAGTGTCTCCTACTATTGCAGCCAACACCCCTCACACAGCCAGGAAGAACACAAGAACACATCGTCACGGTCGAAACGGGCAATTACCCCGACACTGTGTCACACTCTGGTGGCGGAATTATACATCTCGTAAGACTCGCAGGCAATTAACGTCAGTATTCTGGTGACATTGGTACCGACTGCGGCCGACCTGTTAGTAACAATTGAGGATTTCAGCAAAGGTCACCAATAATCGTAATTAATTGATATCTCGTGAGTTGAAGTCGGTGAGTTGGTAACACTAGTAGGTAATTCGTGGGGGAGCAGTTGATATGGTCCAGTTTTCATATGGCGGGCTTTATCTGACGTCTAGAAAAACTAATAGATCTATATTCACGTATGCATACGTCAAGTCTTGCGATATGCAGTTGTCACTGTTGACAGATATTATCAAAACATATAAATTAACAATAATAACAATATTGTTAAATTTTTTCTGGCAATTTTGGATACTAAAAGTATTTTTGTATTTCACAAAAAAAAAAGGCCCTTCCTATGAAATTTGGACTTAGCATTGATAATAATTAGTTTTAAAGCTTGATATACAATTTTTTTTTAGCACCACGTCAAATTACCCGTTCGGGTTAAATGCCTATGTACTAATTACACTAATGGGTTAGGGATTAGGAAGGTTTAATTTAGAGGAAACGCACCCGCATCTGTGTGGAGGGAAAGTGAAAACTATTTAGGAAAACCACCCTCAGTGCACCCAAGTGGGATTGAACCCCCTGATCTCCCCGTCTTCAGCAGTCTAGTCCAACACGAGAGTAGCTCTTTAGACCACGTGGCTACCGAACCGGGTTGCTACACAATTAAATTTTTTTTTATTAATAGAGATTACATTTTTACTTGAATGTGTGACTTTAAGAATTAAATGTAGTCAGACACATTGGCTCAGTCAATATCCTGTCACCCGCTTCGGTGGTCACGTGATCTGACGCACTACTCTCGTGTTTGACTAGACTTTTAATTACGGGGAGATCGAGGTTTGAATCTAGGTCAGGTGTACTGAGGCTTTAAAAAAAAAGGTAATTTCACTTTCCCTCCACGAAAATTTGGGTATATTTCCTATAAAATAAACACCTTAATCCATAAAAACCATTAGCGTAGTTAGTACATAAGCGTATACCCGAACAAATAGTAAGACGTGGTGCTAAAACAAATACATCTTGCCTGCCTACTAAGAGAAGAGTCTTAGGTTCGATTCCCACGCCAAGGAGTTATTTTTCAGACTTACGAATTTTGTACTTTGTATTTGATCGATTTTTCATTTATTTTTCATAACCTAATCGTTGATATTTTTAAAGTCATAGAAAGTTATTGTGTTAATACATACATTTGTCAAAGTTATTATTTTTTGAACGTTAGTGAAAGCTTTTTAACTGTTTAACCAGCTTTATAGAGAGGCGCAGACCTCTCTGTGTTCATCTAGTGGAAGATGGCTGTCATGTTGGTAGCTTTTCTCCTCCTACTAACAACGTCCACTTGTGGTGGGGACAGAGCGACAAGAAGCCTACTGGGACCTGAAGGTAAGCCCGGAAAAAAACTAGCATTTGTTCGCCCGCGGCTTTGCTCGCGTCAAACAACACATCAACAAGTTCGACAACTTCATATACTAGAAAATAATGAAACCTAGTCGCGAGCAGTGTTTTCATGCGCGTACGAAGATTCACGAAGAAACACGAACTCGCTCCCACTTCACACCTTCAGCTTATATCACTTGCCATCTTATCTTCACGCAACACCAGCCGTGATGTGTGTTCGTTCACTACTTACGACCCGTTTTTTCGACACTGCTTCGCTCGCGGATGAGATAGATTGTTGGTATGTAGCTTAACCAATTCCCTGCTCGTGTTAGACTAGACTGCTGAAAACGGGGAGGTTGGGGTTCGATCCCAGTTGGGTGCGCTGAGGTTTTTTTCCTAATGGGTTTTCCACTATCCCTCAACGCAAATACGGGTGCAGTTCATCTCAACAGAACCTTCCTAATCCCTAGCCCGTTAGTAAAATTAGTGCATAGGCGTATAACCCGAACGGGTAGTAGTAAGGCGGGGTGCTAAAATAAATAAAGATAAGGAGTAGGCATCTAACAGAAAAAGTCCCATCTCGATTTCATGAGTACGTTTTAAATTTACTGGCAATAAACAAACATAAACTCGAATGTACAGACATATATTAGAGCAGGTGTCATCAACCTTTTAGTAGTGTTGTGCCGAAGTAATATTGCAAAGTCGCTCAGCGTACCAACCAACCTAAGACCACCCAAATCGTTTATATTTTTATACTAGTTACTAGTACAACTCTTAAATCAAAATTAAGCTGATTTTGTAAAATATAAATGTAACAACATGTTTCTAAATCGAATACATTAAATAGCTTCTGTTTCTTGAATATTTAATATAAATATAAATCAAAATAAATACAAAAGTCATAAATGTGTTTTTGCAAAATTTGAGTTGTGAAGACATATTTTGAAATTTTGAAATAAAAAATTGAATCATTGAAACATACAACATGTTGTTATTAAAATTATTACACACATTATTGTTTTAACTAAAAATAACGGTTTTATATTATTCATATTTAAATCGCTAAGCGTGCCATTGAAAATCATTCTGTGTGCAACTTTGGGCAGGTGTGCCGTAGGTTGCTGACCCCTGCCATAGAGTTTTACTGTATGTATAGATGAGGGTGGGTGGTTGCTGAAAACTATGAAGGGTGCAAAGAGAAAAGTCCAATTTTAACTCAAATTGAGTTAGTACTGCCATCTTTTTAGACAACCATGATACATTTCTAACGTACTTTAGATTACGATTAAAAGAGGTCTCTCTCATATTTAGATTAGTTAAAAATAATATTGGCGTTCTTATGGGGTTTGAAATATATAAGTTATAGTCCTGGAAAATGTGTGTGGTGTTGCTTTCCTCCCTTTCCGCCCTGAATCCTTCACAATTGAAAGGTTGCCCGTTTTACACAAGTTCAAAGCGCACCAAGGCGCTATAACGACGTCGATTAAAGGTAAGCGTCTACTGGCCCACATCGGACGGATCGTACGAATCGGATTTATTTAGTGCACTACGTCTACTGAATTCTGAGCATTCGGATTTATGAAAGATGTGATTCCCAAAATATTTCCTTAATTTCTATCTTGTCGCCTTTTGTGTGTATCTATAATTATATCACTGGAACGGGTGGTCGTTAGGCTATAGACTATTAGATACAAATATTCTAGCTGCACCCCACAAAGCTATAATTAATATAACAGCTGGTGCTGTTGTAACTAATATAATCTGACTTTAAAGAATTATCTTTCTATTAAAAAATATGATTTTTACTTTATGTAAGTAAATTTTGCATCATGATTAAGTTTATCACAGTTATTTAGACAAAATTAACAATTTATTGGTTCGTGAGCACACTTAAATAAACTTTAACAACATTAATTCCCAAGATGGCAGAGCTTTACTATGTAACTAGTGATATGAGGGGGAAAGAATAAATCAATGACACGCGGTAGTTCGACAACCGATGGAGGACTAAACAGAAAGGCTTAGGCCGGTCGTGAACCACTGAATTACAGGCTGTATTTCTATCGTTCGCGGACGACTGAACTACAAGACATAGTTCGTGAACTATTAAACTAGATAAATGAGCTGTAGTGTCCATCTCTAAACTAATTAGAGATAATAAAGCCGGATATTCCGATTGATGCGAATGGTGGGAAGAACCTGTACTACTCAGCATTCCAGATGACGTCATATGCACGCACCACACGGATCGGATTTTACTCTGTCTCCAGGACTTCTTATCGGGATTGTCGGTGTACGATGAGTACGATGCGGATAGGTGAACGCAGTCTCGTGGTCTAGAGATGAAGAAGGTTGAATTGAAATTAAATATAGCCACATTTGCGTCGAGGGAACGTGGTAAACAATTTATGAAACAACCACCTTCACTACACAATCCCGGGATTCAAACCTCAAGCTCCTCGTCTTAAGAAATCCAATCTATCGTGAGTATGATACCGTAGACCCGTGGGAGTTGGGGGGGGGGGGGGGGGGGNGGGTGTAAAAGGGAGGGCACAATCCTTTCCTCAATCTCCACAAGTGGTGAATTGGCCATAAAAGTTTGGTGAATTTGAGTTTGTCAGCTATCACAGTAAAATAAACCTTTTTACTGACGATGTGTGTTGTTTTATAGCTTGATATTTATTGCATAACATTAGAAGCAAAAGGATTGTAAAGTTTGGCACTAAGATGTCCTAGATTTTCAATCTGAACAAATTTCATCATTCGCATCTGAGGCAGTTGTTACTGAGCAGTCAAAGTACACATTAAACTTGTTCAAACCGTGTGTGCTGTTTTATATGTTCGATTGAGCAACCTAATTTCTTAATTTTTACACAGTGTAGCAAGTTTCACTTCTCATTTGCCACACTTGTGGCTACATTAAAAGATTTGTTGCCCACCTCTGCCTTAGACCGTACGACCACCGAATCTGGTTTTAATTAGTAAATGATGACCTGCTTTGGTGGTTGAGTTGTTTAAGGAATTCATCTCGCATGGACTGGACTGCTGATGATGGGGATATTGGGTTTCAAATCCCGGTCATGTGCACTGAGGATATTTTTCCTAAATGGTTTTCCACTCTCCCTCCAGGAAAATTTGGGTAGATTTCCTCTAAATTTTACCTTCCGTTTCCTTAACACGTTAGCGTAATTAGTATGTAGGCGTACAAACCAAACGGGTAGTAAGAAGTACCGCTAAAAAAAGTCACTTCCAATAGGGGATGCCGATTCCTAGCGTGGAGTTTGTTTGGATTCTCAACTATTTATATCCCTATGCAATTAAGAAGTATTTGGATGAGGATTTATTTTTAATTCTTTCTTTCAAATAACACTAGAAAAATACAGTACTGACACTAAAAAAACAAAAAGAAACGTGAATAGCTCCCAATATTAACTTTGTCATGGTCGAAAAAGTTATGATTAGTGAAATTTGGACTTCGCCTTTCACGGTTGTGAGTTAATGGCCGTGGGGCTGGATGTTTTTTGTCTGGTATAGATTTAAGTTAGTTTATAATTCATTCGTTTATAAAAAAACAATCATTACCGCATTTTATTACCAGTTCGGGCTACACGCATATGTACTAGTTATGATAGTGTGTTCCGGACGAGTAAGATCTAATTTAGAGGAATTGTACCCGTCTTTGCGTGGAGGTAGAGTGGTAGACCCTTTAGGAAAAAAACTTCACCACACCTGATCAGGATTCGAACCCAGATCTTTCCGTAATCGGCAGTCCCAGTATACTGCGAGAGTGACGTCTTGGACCATTCAACCACCGGTATCTTGAGAAAATCTAACAGAAGTGAAAAGGAGAGGTTAAAGAACCTCATAAAAATCTTTGACCGTCTTTGTAGAGATCTCTTTGTTTGTTTTTTGTGGGTGCGCAAGGCGTGATATCCAAGGTGCGCGCGGGACTGAACATGGCGGGAAAGCTGCTAGGTCTTGACAAGGCGCAGGGCGTCGCTAGCCTCGTCAGCAGCAGTCTTCTACGAACGACGCCCGCACAGGAACCGCACCAGGATGGCCACGGTCTGTTCTTCAGGCTACTGGGGCTTGACTCCAAAAAGCTCGGGGCTATAGCCCTCAACGCTCTAATTTTCATAGCGCAGCTGGTTAGTGGTTGTTATAGTTATATCCACAATTACCGTCGATTCACACAAAAACAACAACAAAAAACAGGAGCATACCTCTATATATATAACATTGCGTCTTACTGCACATTCGGACTAAACGCCTATTTACTAATTACTTTAATATGTTAGTAGGAAGGTTGAAAGTGTATCCACATTTGAGTGGAGAGGGAACAAAACATCATTTAGGAAAAAACACTCTCAATACACCCGACCGGGATTAAATGACCGATCTCTCGTTCATCGGCAGTCCCAACCATTTGAATTTTCAACTATCCGAACCACTTTTCTCACAAATTTATTCGTTTGGGCGCTGTTCCTCTCTTATTTGTGTGTGCCCCTGAAGTAATGTTGCGTGGTATGTTTCAGATTAGCAGTGCAATGACTGGCCAGGCGAAACCCCTGGAGAGGCGTCATCCCCAGAAACTGAGTGAAGAGTCCTTGATGTCTTGGCTTCTCAACAGCCCCAACCAGCAGGTAAAAGAACCCCTAGGGGGCTACTTGTTTAGCAAAAATTGATTTAATTATGCTAAGATCTATGTGCTTATTGGGTGAAAAAGATTTTATTTTGTTGACATGTTATACATTAGTTTTTAACTATTAACCTAATAGAATATAAATGTATTTTTAAAGCTAATGTATAAGGTTTCCCCCCCTCTCTCTCTACACGCAAATGCGGCTACATTTACTTTAAATCCAACCTTTCTAATCCTTAACCCATTAACGCAATGTAAGTGTATAAAAAAAGACGCTGGCCTTAACTTTGCCCCCCAAAAAATACTTAGCTATATTTTTATGATCATGATTATTATATTTATTACTAATATTATTAGTCTTACATGTATATATTATTAATATTATTTTTATTATAATTACAAAAATATATTTTTAACATTGCGTCTTACTACCCATTCGGTTATACACTTATGTATTAATTACGATAATGGACTAGGGATGAGTAAGGTTGAATTTAAATTTGGATTTAAAGAAATATACCCGCATTTGCGTGGAGAGAGAAAGAGAGAGAAAGTGGGAAAACATTTAGGAAAACCGCCCTCAGTACACCGGACTGAGCTCGAACTACGATCTCTCCGTCGTCGGCAGTCTATTGCGAGAGTAGTGCCCTAGATCATGCGACCACCAAAGTGTTTTTTAATATGATTCATTTACCCGCGGAACTTGGCACTATCTTCGCCAACATACGGCAGCTGCTCGGTTGATATAGTTTAATTGTTGGATGACGCCATGGAGTTAAAATATATATTGTCACTATTATTATTAATTTTTTCTTGTTAAATCCTACATAAAGATTGAGTCGAAATCACTACAAATGTTCCTTATTACGCTCCCTTGACAGTTGGCCGGCCTGGTGTCCCGGGCCCAGGAGCGCTCCCTCCCGGACCAGCTCATCTCGGAGCTTAGGTTGAGCAACGCCCCTTGCGTGCAACTGTTGGTGTGCAAGGCGGCGCCCTTCGTCTGGGGGATGCAAGGGGCGCTACTGAGTCGTAAACCTTCATCCCCGACCCACAGGCTGACCGACTTCCTACCCACGGAGCAGAGCGTCATCGAGCATGGCGAGGATTGCGAGGAGAGACTTCCGAACTGCGGCCTCTTTGCCGACAACCGTTAGGATAGGGGTATAGCGGAATTTAGAACCTTCAATAAGCGGATGATCATCGAGGTCTACGAGCAGTGGGTACTGTACATGGCATCCTCACCGACAACCATTAATATAGGGGGTGAGAGGGTGTTGAGGCATTTCTAACGTTCACCAAAGGGAGGATCATCGAGAAATACGAGGAGAGGTTCTTGTACTGTGGTCTCTTCGCCAACAACTGCTAGGATAATAGGAGAAGGGGATGTTGAGGCATTTGACACGGCTGATCCTCGACTTATAGCGCCGGTCATTATGTAAAATGTCTCTGAGGATACGTTTAGTTTGAACTCTAAGTGACACACTCTCCCTTCCCCCAAAACACGCGTTTTTCGACCCCCTTATCTCTATTGGTAGCGTATTTGCCTACTAAGAGAAGGATACAGGGCTCAAATGCCAACATGGACATTTTTTAAAATTATCGGTGAAGATGGTAACTTTCCCTTTAAACAGCGATGACTGATGGATGTTAATTATGTTTCAGAATTAATTTAGTTGTAGGTCATGTTCTGATATGATCATACGGTGCAGTACGTACACGGTAAATACCCCTAATAAAATAAATAAAACATGAATTTCTAATTTGCCAACCTCAGACCATCGGTAATTTATGAAGTATATGTTTTTCTTGTTTTTTTTTAAACCTTTCAATTAAAATCGGTTTGGTGGAACTCTTGGATATTGAAGTCGATATAGATGATTGTCTTTCTGAACATTTGTTTAGTCTTTGAATATTTTCGGACACACTCTTTATGTACAAGTTTTTATTTAGAAAAAAAAATAAGAATATAAAAAATGTTCGGTAGAATCCAGCAACCATTGTCAATATATCTCTTCACATTTTAAATATATAGATGAACAGATGATTTAAAAATATAGATCACAAATCAAATATTTTAAATTTATTTTGTAGCTATATTTATTATAACCTCTTGTACTAATTTTAATAGATAATATTAGTGAATGTTGTCAAAATGAACATTTTATAACAACAATAAAATATATTGAAAGTAAATTTATTTATTCTACGCTATTAGCCTAATATGTAATCTTTACTTTATAAATATAATAATAGATGTAATATATTTATGTAAGTAAGCATAGGCCTACACTTGCAAAATCCAATGTACGTATATGACCAGGGAAAAGCACAAGATTGAAAGGGTAATTCATTAGTTATATTAGCATAAAGCCGATCCATGAGTCGCGGGCAGCTGTGGTATCAGATCATTGTTAGTTGACGATATTCATGCGTCCATCAAAGACTCTCCCTTAAGCTATGAGTGAAGAATGACCCTGAGAATTGGAGTTGAATCCTGGCTAACTATGTGATAAAGCATGGTATTCTAATTTAAGGGTCTCAGGTTCGACTCCTGTATATTAAATCCGCATGAATGAAAATGGTAATTTTAACACAGTCAGTGTAGTGGTTTATTGGCGTTAAAACAAAACATCTGAGTAGAATGTAAAAAAAAAGGTCGTGTTTTGTTGCCACTATCTTGAAACAAAATGGGGGACAGTTGAGAAAAAGGCCACAAAGTAGTATTTTGTAGCCGCCATCTTTAAATTAAATGGTGGACGTAGATTTTAATTAGCCTATATGTTAACCGGATGTTCGAGCTACGTCCATTCAAAATTTCAAAACAAGTTGTGTAGTGGCATTCGCATGAAGGCGTAGCAGTTGGGGGGCAAAAAAAAAAGGAGTAGTGTCTAGCCGCCAAAATCTTGAAACAAAATGGCAAAAGTAAATTTTAATCAACACACATGTTTATCGGATGTCTGAGCAATGTCCATGCAAGATTTCAGCACAATCGGTTTAGGGGTTTTTGCGTGAAAGGGTAACAGCTTAGAACATGGCGAAAAAAATAATATTTTCTGGTCACCATTTTGAAACTAAATGGTGGACGTGGATTTTAATTAGCCTATACTTTAACCGGACGTCCTAGTTATGTCAATTAGAAATTTAAGCACAATAGGTAAAATGGTTTTTGCGTGAAATAGTAACAGATACATACCAACTCATGTTTCTAATATTAGAAATATTTATTGGTACATCATTGATAATCTAAACTGTAAAGTGTGAAAGGTGTTCTCACCGCTCTGGGTTCCTAGCGAGTCTCCGCTCTTCCTGGGTCCAGAACCCAAGGCACTCGGGTCGTCTAGTAGGTCGCACATTCGTCTGAAACAGAACAAAAATGGGGGGAGAGGGGACATTACAATGCTTCAGTTTTTTTTACTGACGGCCGGGGTTCAATCCCAGGTCCCGGCAAAGATTTATCTGATTACCAAACCCTTCCTTCACCTCTGACAAGACATCTTGTGAATGTGAGGAATGTCAGGCTTCCACCGTGGTTCGGATTCCACATTAAACTGTAGGTCCTCCATTTCATCTCACAATCACCCTACCATTACATATTAGCGTAAGTGCGTATAACCCGAACGGGTAGTAAGACGCGGTGCTAATAATAATAATAATAATAATAATAATAACGAGTCTTACTCTTTGCGTCTTAGGCTACACGCTTATGTAATAACTAAGCTATGGACGAGGAAGTGTACCCGCACTTGCGTGGAGGGAGAGTGGGAAACCAATCTCTAAAAATCACCCCCAGAACACCCGACTAGGAGTTGAATCCCAATCTCCCTTTCATCGGCAGGATATTCTAACACGAGAGGGACGCCTTAGACCATGTGGTCACCGAGGTTTACTGTAGGAGTTATATAAATATAACCTTTCAGAAATATAAGTTTTATGTTTTGTAGTCAACATCGATAACATCTCACATTCATATTTTTATTTTAAGGTATTGCTAATAGCTATCAAAAGTGACAGCTGCAGATTACATGGCTTGACGTATGAATAAGTGAAAATAGATCTAGTATATTTTATAGATGTCAAATAAAGCTCATGAAAATTTTAGCGGGTAGGAAAATATGAAGCACTGAAGGATTTCAAAACAAATATTCCAAAATATTAAAGTGTGCTTACACGAGCAAAGTAAAGAGGAAAGAGACCAAATTGTAATCATTTATCATGTAATAATGTTTGTGAATGTGGTTGTTTTAAACTTTATTTCCTTATTGTTTTGTTTTTATAATCTATTTTATTTAGATATCTCTTTTAAATTTAAAATATTTCTTAATTATAAAAATGTTGTAGCCTGGTTAAGTGGGGTAACACCAGCATAAATGAAGACATTTAAATAAATAAAATAAAAGTTAAACCAGCCGGATACTTGCATTAAGACATAAGTAAGACGTATGCGGACTACTTTCTTAGAAAGGTGGGTAGCTAAACTAACTCAAACAAGGAAAGTAAATAGAAATATGTTCTATTTTCGATTTCAAATTAACTTCCTCTGCCTTGCAAACATTTCACCAGTCCGTTTAATTGCCCCGTTCGACCAATTGGTAGTCAATTAATTTCCATTTGACCACAGCGGGTGCAAGAGATGGACTTGCTTATGTTTAATCTGGTATTTTTGTGTCCTTTATTTATTTTCTCATCTTAAGAGAAAGCATTGTTAACGTGAATGTTTTGACCTCGATATTATGATGAATCTTTACAAATTATATCTTCCCGAATAAAAAAAAAGAGTTGATTTTACAATTCCATCTGTCTGTTTATATATCTCTGGTCTAAATCCAAAACTGTTTGATGGATTTGGTTCAGGCTTATTATTTAGATATTACATGATGATGGCTCAAGATTTAAAAAAAAAATTTTTGATCCTCGCCATTATATTAAGGGTAGAGTACAGTTGAGAGAGATTTTTTGAATTTCAAATTTTTCAAAACTGTATCTAATGATTTAAAAAAAAAATGGATATTTAAAGAGTGTTTAACCTCCCAAATAACAATGTATACTTACTGTTACCATAACTAAAATCTTTCGAAAATGTTAAGAGAAAAGAAAGGGAAGAAGAGATAATATTTTTGCACCTATTTATTAAGTAGATGTGGATCATATTTTTTTAAAATATTTTTTTATTACTGTCTGGTATTATTTTAAGCATCATATTATTCTTATTTTATTATTATTCTTAGCACCGCGTCTTACTACCCGTTCGGATTATACGCATATTCTTATTTTGCTACATGTAGGGTGGTAGAAGGGATTTATAATACACATAAAACAACTGGGGTGCAAATTTTAAGTTTCACCGTAGGGCGTATTAAACCCTTCGCAGCGACCTTGACGCCTCCTTACTTGCACCTTGTAGGCCCGTCATTACTTCCCCTCCAATAAAATATGGGTGTCAGTTGGCAGTTTGGTAGGAGAGGGGGGAGGGAAGGGAGAAAGAAGGTACTTACAAGTCAGTAGCATGCTCCACGAGCAATTCCGCCACTTCACCAGCCCGGTCCATTACCGCGCAGACCTCCTCGAAACTGCGGTCCACTAGAGGCATTCCATCCCACTCCAGCACCTGTATTATTATGTTAGAGAGTTTTATCTTGCCAGTAGAACATGTTTCACGAAACATACATATTATATCCAATTATGTTTTTAGAGGCTGAGGAATGCAGATAATTATCTAATGATTTGATAATATTTAGGCACTATCTTAAATGTGTAATATTTGAACAAAGTTTATGGGGTGAGTCAGCCCCCTGACTCCCTCCCAGCACATAGGTGCTGTTGGCGAATGATTATTGGGTTGGGGAATGGGGAACAAAACCAACCTATTATTACTTTAAATTAGAAACTAATTATATTAAATACCAAATGAATTATCTAGATGTCATATGCCTTAAGAAAAATGTTTTTGGAATATAATATTTCACTGTCTCTCTTCATGGTATTAAGAGTGCCTCCTCAAAGGCATTTCTTTCTAAAAAATAGTTCCTTAAAACAGTTCACTCTTTTCAAACTCTTAGCCCCCCGTCCTCGAAAGTATTGATACCGCAAGTAGTTCCTAAAAACAATTAGATCTTCATCAAACACTCCCTCCTCTTCTAGAAAGTATTTTCTCCAAAACTAGTTCCATAAAACAGTTCACTATTTCAAACTCTCACACCCTCTTCCCCTGAAAGTATTTTCTCCACAAATAGTTCCTAAACACAGTTCACTATTTATCATACCTCTCCCTTCCTCTAGAAAGTGCTAGCTCCACAAGTAGTCTCTAGAAACAGTTCACTCTTTATCAAACCCCTTCCCTCCTATAGACAATGCTATCTCCACAAGTCGTTCCTAGAAACAAGTAACTCTTTATCAAACCCTCCTCTAGAAAGTACTAGCTCCATAAGTATTTCCTAGAAACAGTACTCTCTTTATCAAACCCCTTCCCTCCTCTAGAAAGTGCTAGCTCCACAAGTAGTTCCTAGAAACAGGTAACTCTTTTTCAAACCCCTTCCCTCCTATAGACAATGCTATCTCCACAAGTCGTTCCTAGAAACAGGTAACTCTTTTTCAAACCCCTTCCCTCCTATAGACAATATATATCTCCACAAGTCGTTCCTAGAAACAGGTAACTCTTTATCAAACCCCTCCTCTAGAAAGTACTTGCTCTACAAGCAGTTCCTAGATACAGGTAACTCTATATCAAGCCCCTCCCATTCTCTAGAAAGTACTAGCTCCACAAGTAGTTCCTAGAAACAGGTAACTCTATATCAACCCTCCAGTCGACGAGTCGCGCGTAGTATACCTTGTCTCCTTGTTGCAAGCCTCCCTTCTCGGCCGGGCCACCGGGCACGGTCCACACGATGTAAGCGAACAGTCGACCATCGTTACCCGTCTTGCCGCCCACAACTCTCATCCCGAACCCTCGGGCTGAAACATATGAATTACCTGGCCATTACCATTAAACATCCGACAGTAATACCAAGCTGTGAGAACCACGTCACGAGCTCTACGTCACAAATTAGCTAATGTATTCACTCTCATAGGATAGTGGGGTATCAACAGATTTTAATAACAAGGACTTTTAGTAAACACCAACCCATTTTTTTCAGGCAAAATTTATTATAAAATAAAATAATTTTAGTTAACAAAGGTGACAGCTTAAGATCACGTGACTTACCGTATGAATACGTAAGAATATATCTACTAGTGGCTTTTCTTTCTGTCAGATAAGGCTATGTCAGACTGTACACTCCGATTGGACTGAAAGGACTACACTATGGTCCTATCTGGTCAGCTGTGTCATAGTGGAACTATTCAAGGTAAATTTGCTTACTTTCAGGGGGAACGAAGGGTATAATTTGTCCTTGAATTTTAGTGGAGAGAGAGAGAGGTGAACCAATTAGAAAATAAATAAATACACCTTCCGTTCAGTCAGCTAGGATTTGAAGCCTGACCTTCTTATTACCTAAAAACAGGACCATGTTGGCTTAGCTTTTAGTCCTCATTTCCACCTATGTCAGCAAATAATAGTGCTACGTAGTCAATTTTGAATTATATCTAATTTCGAATGTATAAATAATTTCTTGAGTGTGACCAATTAGTTTTAATGTTTCAGGTTTTTATTTATGTTATGAATTTTCGATTATTATTTTTTAAAAGTATTACTATTTTACGTAAGTAAATTAGTAAATTTAGCCTTAAGTATTGTAATATTAAATAAAAGTATTTATAATTAATAAATTGCTCCCACAGTATCATTATATAATATTTGATAAGCAAACACTGATTTATTACGTGTATAAAAATGTTCCAACAACTTAATAGATTTAAAGAATTTTATTTCTTATTTGAAAAATATAAGTTATATTTTACTTATTCTATATATTGTATTATATATGTATGTATATATACATACACTATGTGTAAATATGCATATATACATGTATACAGTATATGTGTATATAATGTATATATATATGTATACAGTATATGTATATATATATACAATTTATATACGTATATATACATATATATATATACATACATATATACAATGTATATTATATATACTGTATATACAAAATATATACTATGTGTATATACTATATAAAATATATATCTGCTTTCTAGGCCCTTGTATATATATAATTTTTCCAGGGGGGAGGGCGTCCGCTAACAAATGTTACTTTAGAACTACCTTTAGCCTATAAAAGTTGTTATAAGTATATGTGGACCTACCTTTAAGGTGGCTCCAAAAATCCTGAGATCCCCAACTCTAGAGGGGCTCAGGCCCCATATTTCTACGTCCTTATATATTATAATATACAGTATATATTATAATCAATGAGTAACTTCCAGTTATTATAAGGTATGAAATAGTTTTCTTTCAGAACCCATTTGAATAAGCCAAGAAAGGTCCAAACAGTAGTCTAGTTAAATTAAGATTTACTATAATAAAATAATTAAAATAACCTAACATCAAAATTACCATCCACCTTGATATTAATTAAGTATTTATTAGTTTGACCACCTCTGTCATTAATATTATTAGATTATTTTATGATAACACCAGATCAATAGGAAATATTGCCACCGTGTGTGTTTTTTCCAGTAAACATAATCATATTTATATAATTCAAGTACAGAACGTTTCGCCAGCGGCTTCGACGTCAATTTCTGCAGCGATAGGAAAAGAAATAGTGAAACTGGTAGAGGAGGGGGGGTAACTGCGTTGAGGAAGCTAAGATGGGCTCGTTGAAATGAACAGGGGGTTGTAGAACCCTCTCCCCCCATCCATTTAATCAAGATGGGGGCACAATAGCCTCCTACCTTGGCCAGACAAGAGGCGAACAACAATAGCGGGACTCTGATGGGGATCCATTTCATTCGACGGAGAATTCTTCAATACGCTTCTGACGTCATAACTCGTGTATCGAATATTGATGCGTTAGTGACGGGCGGGCTAGAATAGGAGGGTAGGGTGAATAGGGGTGTAGGTCCCATGAGTAAGATGTTCTAAAAACCCTTATACTAAAACTTTTTTACTTTCATTCAACCCCTTGGAGAAAGAAGTATTGTGATCGTCAAAATAAAAAACAGAAAATGTAGTTTTGTCTGTCCGTGTGTCTGTACCTTGAGTTAGAACAGAAATTATTTTACTGGCCAAGATGAATTTTAGTATCTAGGTTTTTAATAAGGTTCCCCCGAGGGATTTTTGGAATTAGATATCAACCCTAAAATTAAGGGTAATTTACTGAGAAGACAAAAAGAGAAAATATCTATTTTCTACAAACTTGCTCTGATAATTTTTATTAAATGTTGTGTAAAGATATTGTTTAACATTATAAACAAAATTAAAACTCTCATTTTCCCACGAAAACTACTTTAAGGGTACTTTCCATAAACAGAAATTTCCAATTTTGATACAACCACCATTATTTGAGATACTTAATAACTTTTCAATATAAAGTTGTAGTATTATTCAAAATTAAAGTTTTCTAATCTAAATATATTTTATAAAACCAATAGTTTCTGAGCTATAAGCAAAAAATATATATATATATATATATATATAAATACGTGCATCAAAAATAAAATAAATTTGCGCTTACCCTGGGTTTAACACCACTTCTATAAACTACAGTATAAGGTAATCTTGTTATTTTTCAGAATAAATAAAAATTACAGAATATTTTAATCGAACCATTAGACACTCCAAAAATTATGGCTTCCATTTTGTAAATTAATCTCTTTTAAACTCTTGAGTGTTTGCGTAGATAATTTTGTGTGTATATATATACAAAAAAAAATAGCTATGTACCTTACATCCTAAGGCGCTTCTTGTCAGAATGGACGGAGAGGGGGAAGTTGAGGGGGAGATAAAATAATATAGTTTAAACTGGTTTTAATTGTGTTTTAGTATAAACATAATTAGAAAGACTATTTGAGAACTTAATAGACTAATGTGACGAGTAGTCATGTCGATAACAAGAGGTAAGTTTCAAGTAAGAACGTTGTGTCAGCAACTATTGTTAGTGTAAATAGGAACAGACAAGGATATATCAGACCAAAATCCTCCAGTTTAAAATAGCTGCACTCCGTGAGTCCTTCAACGTGGATATAGCTAGGCACCCATCAAGGGGAATTTTTTAAAAAGAGGCAATTTTAAACATGGTTACACTAGAGAGAAGACAAAAATATCCTTCTCGAGTTAATCAGCCGGCCTCCACAAAGATTGGTTCAGGTAGCAGCCCAACCCCCTTCTTCACATAATCCTACCTTAAAAAGAGTCTAGGAAGACTGCTCATTACAATTACCATGATCTCATTTGACAAACATTTTAAAAATGAGTCGTTCAACAACTACACATATGGGAGTATTTTATCACTCAGCGTTGACATTAGCGAACCCCACTGTCAATGGACTCAATCTGTCTCAAGGAGTGCAGCGAAGCTTCCTTAAGGTAGATGATCTGGTGTATCCTTGACTGTTACCTGTCAAGGATCCACCAGATCCACCCGTGCTTGCTGATTCCCTCTCATGCTTTTGCACGGTGGTTTCATCACTCAGTTTCTACCTAAGTCGCCTCGGTGGTGTAGTTGGCTAACGCGCTAGTCGTGTTTAGCACGACTGCTGAGGACGGGGAAATCGAGGTTCGAATCTCGGTCGGGTGAACTGGGGGCGGCTTTTCCTAAATGATTTTCCACTCTCCCTCCACGCAAATGCCGGTTCACTTTCTCTAATTCACCCTTCCTAATTCCTAATCCATTGGCGTAATTAGTACTTAAAGCGTATAACCCGAACGGGTAGTAAGACGTGGTGCTAAATATTAATAAATCTACCAAAGTCCGTGAACTATAAACTGGTCGTGATACAGTAAGTTAATCCGTTAGATCTGGCCTTCACCACTAAGTTCTAACACGAAACATTGAACTTCTACTAATGAATCCCTACGGAAGAGTCTATGCACACTCGTCTCGATTAAATTCGACAAATCCCACCGGTTAATCATAGCATGTCTCTATTTAATCATCAAAAGGGGGTCTAGTACACTTCAACAGTATTGTCTTACTTAGTAGATATTTAATCGTCTTTAATTTTGATTGTATAGATAATTTATTGAGTTTTACCAAGTAGTTTTATTGTTTCGGTTTTTTATTCTTGTTATGAATTTCAGATCTTTTTGGTTAATATTACTAATTTACTATTCATATTAGTAAGTAAATTTAGTATTAATTATTGTAATATTATATTAGATTATTTATAATTAATAAACTGTTCTCACGGTATCATTATATAATATTTGATAAGCATGAACTATTTTATTATGTTTAACAAAAACATAGCAGCTACTTAATAGCTTTAAATAATTTTATTTTGTATTTAAAAAAGACAAGCTTATTTTTATATTTACCTACTTTGTATATATATGCATATATATATATATATATATATATATGTATATATATATATATATATACGTAATAAGTAGCCCCTACGTTATAATAATGTTTAAAATTAGTTTTATTTCAGAACCCATTTGAATAGTCTAAGAACGGTCCGAACATCAAAATTATCACCCACCAACATATTAATTTACATTACATCCATTACTGTTTCCAGCCTATGATCTGGGAAGGTTTTTTATTCAAACTATATATTTTCCAATACCGGCTTGCTAGGCCTGGTGTAGCTACCAATATATTAATGAAATATTTATTAGTTTGACTACCTCTGTCATTAATATTATTAGATTATATTTATGATAGCACGAGAGTAATAAGAAATATTTCCTCTGTGTGTGTGTTTTTTCAGTCCACATACTCATATTTATATGATTCAAGTACAGAACTTTTACCTCAAGAAATGGTGGTTTAGACGTCAATTTCCACAGAGCTATGAAAAGAAGGGGTAAAACCGGGAGAGGGGGTGGTGGTAATACTGTGTTGAGAAGGAAGTTAACAGTACAGTAGCCCCATGGCTTCTTTGGTGCTTACTGACAGCTTTGAAAAGTTAACAGAACAAATTATGTATCCCTACGCCGAAACATATTATCTGCAAAAACATGTGTTTACCAGCTTCACTTCTGACAGTCAAAATGTAGGTATATACCTAAATGTTGACTGTCAGAAGTCAGCTGTGAGCTGTCAGTCAGCACCAAAAGAAGCCAGTGGGCCACTGTAGTTACATCTTGTTGAGAAATCGTCTTTATTGTTTTAGTACTGATTGCTTGTGTTGCCGACATCGAAGGGTCCACTTGGACAATATTTTCATTACAACGAGTTTAAGAGTTGATTAATCGGTTAATATTCATGGGACGGCTTCAAATATAAATAATCGTCCTAACGCCCGTGTCTAGTTGCTAAGTGCTATGTAACATTGTGTAAAGAAACTTACTGCGGTGTCCTTTGTCCCCGGGATCTCTGCGTAACACGACACGCCTTTTGGAACCGGGTCTTGCACCTGTAACATTCATGAACTCATCACATAATTGCCTCTAAATTCTACCTTAGTCATCCCTACCCGATTAGGATGGATAGTAATTATCATCTATATGTAAAGCCTAAGCCGGTAGAAAAACGTGATGACAAAAAAAAAAGTTCATGACATTTTTTCTGTCAGAGAAGTTCCAATTGACGTGAACTGACCCAGGTTAGCCTCCGAGTCCACGTCGTGTATGACGATCTTGATGGCTTCTCCGTCTGCCACAGACGCTTGGCGCCTCACAGAGTCTCCTCCGTCGTGGAGGGGAGGCCGGGGGGCCGGTGCCACTGCAGATATTACTGGAAGGGGGTGAGGCAGAGCTGGTCTGAAAATACAACATTAATTTAGTACGATCTAGCACCTTCGGTAGAACACGTCTAGTCATTCCGTCAGTGTTTGTATCTGGAACTACTCATAGTGAATATTTGTAGTCATTACTTGAAGTCATTACTTGTGGGTAACACATGTAGTCAATACCTGTAGTCCATGCTTGTAATTAATACTTGTCAAGACTTGTATTACATGTTTGTAGTCAATATTCGTAAACCATGCTTGTAGTTAGTACTTGAAGTTCATACTTGTAGTAAATACGCGTAATCAATGCATGAAGTCCATGCTTGTAATTAATACTTATCAATACTTGTATTCCATACTTGTAATAAGTACTTGTTGTCAATATTGTAGTCCGTGCTTTTAATTAATAATTGTAGTCAATACTAATTTGTATTCTATGCTTTTAATTAGCACATGTAATCACTACTTGTAGTCTATTATTCTAATGAGAACTTGTAATCAATAATTGTAATCTATACTTGTATCAATGCATTCAATGATTACTTGTAATTATTAAAATAGGGCATGGTATTGACTGGCAAACACAATGGGAAAGACATTTGGGAGGACCTAGGCTCAGATGGAAGAATAAATATAGAATGGATCTAAAAGAAATAGCGTGTAATGAGGTGGACTGGATAGAACTAGTTCAAGATAGGGATAGCGTGCAATGAAGGGGACTGGATAAAACTAGTTCAAGATAGGGATAGCGTGCACTGAAGGGGACTGGATAGAACTAGTTCAAGATAGGGATAGCGTGCAATGAAGGGGACCGGATATAACTAGTTCAAGATAGGGATAGCGTGTAATTAAGGGGACCGGATGGAACTAGTTCAAGATAGGGATAGCGTGCAATGAAGGGGACCGGATATAACTAGTTCAAGATAGGGATAGCGTGCAATGAAGGGGACCGGATAGAACTATCTCAAGATAGGGATAGGTGGCGTACTTTTGTAAATGTGGCAGTGAACTTTAGAGATCCTAACGTCATAGAGTAAGTCGATATTTTAATCAATACTAGTAAACAGAATAATTAACCCCAACTCATAACATACTAATTTAAATCATGCAAATATTGAGTTCTATTTGAAAACAATGTTTGCTCAAATCAATTTAATGAAACAAAAACTAATGAGAGCATACGGACGGATATCTAAAGAAGAACGAACTACAATACACAACACATATACAACTTGCTATTTGTTATAAAATATCCAAAATATCCAAAAGATGACCAACATTTCAACAAAATTTCTGATAATAGTTTGATTGATTGAGAATTCACAGTTACAGAGAGGAATAAATGTAGCTAGAAATTATTGGAAGCCATAGGATGATTTGCTATACCTTAATTTTGGTTCGAAGAGCAGTAGAAAAAATTCAAACATATTTCTTTTCGGCCAACATTAATAATATTTCACTTCATAATTTTTGTCATTCTATAGATATTGATAATATCTATCAAAAGTGACAGCTGCAAACAACATGACTTGATGTGTAAATATATTTAAATAGTTTTAGTAACTTTAGTAACTAACGTCTAGTGTTCTTCGGGCCAAAATCATACTATAGCTTAGGATGCCATTCTTGTGTTGAGACCATGAATAATTCTAAACCCGCTTCGGTCGCACCGTGGTCTAACGCGCTACACTCGTATTGGACTAGACTGCTGACGATGGGGATTGATCTCTGTCGGGTTCACTGAGGTAGTATTTTCCTATACGGGTTTCCACTCTCCCTCTACGCAAATACGGGTACAATTCCTCTATATTTAGCCTTCCTAATCCCTAAACCATTAGTGTAAATAGCACATAATCTTATAATCTGAACGGGTAGTAAGAAGAGATGCTAAAAAAAATCTACTCTGTAGATGTGCAAATTCTAGACAGGAATGAACGGCTGGTTGCCTAATCCAGAGTTAATCCAGGACACATTTTTTAAACACCGTGTCTTACTACCCATTCCGGTTATACGCTGGACACAAATAAAATTAAAAGCAGTTCATTAGTTTCCAGTTCTTCATCAGCGGCTATAGCTTCTGCGTGGTCTAAGATTATAAACTTCTAGAACATTTTTTCCCCCCATTAACAACTTTTTTTTGTCCAAATGTTAGTTTTGTAAACATTTGTTTATTCAATATTATATAATTAAAAGTGGTTAGCAATATAAAATATATTTCGTGTCTTCATTAAGGTGGGAGTGTAGGGAAAGTGAGTTAAGGTAAGTTTTTTTTGTAGCAAAACTTATTTTGGTCATGATAAATATAATATCACTCCAAAATAAACATAGAGTTTAATTTTAGACACACGGTGATATCAACAGTTGTTGAATATCTGTCATGAGCATAACGGGATTGGATCACAACATTTTTAAATGAAGAAAACAATGGTGTCATTAAATTCCAGAACACCCTTGACGTATACTCAATAGCGGTTGAGTTCACCATGTGAAGAAAATTAAACTTTATGTTTGTACTGGAGAATTATTTGATTTATTTAAAAAAAAGTTTTAATACAAAAACTGCGATGTTACCTACACTCTTAAATTAAATGTGGGTGTCCTATCTTCACTGGATGGGCTATAACTGTTTCAAATTAGATTAGAATTTTGGAAGGATTAAGCTTTTAGAAAAGGCACGTGAATTTTTTGCGGCCGATTTTGATAACATAAAAAAAAAATTACTATTGTTATTTATAGTTATTGGCATTGTATATCAAAATTGACAGCTACAGATCACATGAGCAGCCGTATGAGTACGTGAAAGTATATTTAGTAACTTTTTTAACTGTCAGAAGTTCTTTCTATGAAAATTGGACTGTGGTTGTGAAATGCACTTACAGTTGTGAGCCTCTACGCCTAGTTCGTCTGTCATCATCCACCATCAATACAGGAGCACCCTCTGGTGACAATGGTGACTGCAAACCTACAATAAAACAACATATTGATATGCTTCAAGGAATTATATAAAATTACATCAACACTAGACAAGACAATACAATGGATTGTCGGGGCAAAATCCCCAATGGAAGAAATGCTGGTTAGTGCAGGGATAGACATAACGTCTATGTAACGTAAAGGTTCTCCTAGAATTTTTAAAAAGAAACTATTACGATGCATTTAAATAAAGGTTCACTTAACGTAAGAGTTTTTCAGGAGAGAGTTTTCTCGTTACGTGTTCTAACTAGCCAATCATGGCTATTTAGTGCTTTATTTGTTTTACTATGGTGTGCAGACGACTTCTTTGCACTGGTTCGTCTGTTCGCGTCTCGCGAACTCTAATACGTCGTAGTTTCTTGTTACACTTACCGTAATTTTGTACATCCTGTAAAGCTTCAATTGCAAGTACTTGTAACCTAATCAACACTAAATGCTAGGGTTTCATTTTAGTTATCAATTTGTTTTCAAATAGTTCAAATTCTTTTTATGTGTTTGTCCGAGTTGTTACTTTAAATTGTGTGAATCTTAATCACACACTGGTTTATTTAAGTGAACGTTACGTGAATGCGAAGTTTATCGTGATCCCGGCATAAGAGAAGAGGCTTTATTTTATAATAAATATCTCTAGTAAGTACTATTGTATCAATAACATTTCAGGGGGGTCCGAACACCCCCAAACTTCCCTTTCCACGCCATTGTTTCCCACACTAATAAATCGCTTCTTATTTTTCTGCAGATGACATTCTGTTCACCTTTTGGGTCATCCTGGTTGTTATTGTCGAAGTCATACAGCCCCGGGGGTTTCCCCGCCCGGAAAGATGGTCTGCGCCCCGGATTGGGCTCCGGATTGGCCTCCTGCTGTTGCTGGCTCCTCACTGAGGCCACGGCCGCTGCCATAGCCATTGCGTTGAGACCGCCCCCACCGCCTCCGCCACCCCCATCCCGCGTCGCATACACGTCGTAGGCGGAGGCGCGGCGTGGCAGCTGCACGGGCAAGCCTGCCAACCAATCAATGTTTCACTTCTCCTGAGGATGGTTTTCTAACACCGCGTCTTACTGCCCGTTCGGGTCATACGAATAGATATTAATTATACTGACGTGTTAGGGATGAGGTTGATTGAATTTAGAGGACGTGCTCTCACATTTTCATGGAGGGAGAGTATAAAGCTGTGTAAGGGAAGAAAACACCCTCAATACACTCGACCGAGAATCGAACCACGATCTCCTCATCATCGGCAGTCCCAGTCTAACAAGATAGTGACGCCATAGAACATTCGACAACTAAAGTGGGCTTGTGTATTTTAATCTTGTAAAATTTAAATATTTATTTATCGCTCAGCTCCCAAAATAATAAAACTAAAAAAAACCGCGATAAAATCTTTATTCCGAAGCATTTTTTTTAAAGTCTCACCTAAACCAACGTCTCCTCCTGAAGAAGGTGCGCTGCCGTCGTTCTTGAGGTCGTCATCGTAGCTGTGTTGTTTCTGCACTCGCGACTTCCTGCGGGTCCTCCCCCGGCGCCGCCTCCACTCCTCTTCCTCCTCCGGGTCTTCCGGGGGCTGTTCTATCGGACAGACCGAGCCGCTCCGGGGGCGGGGCATTTCGTCTGGAGCAGAACAAACACGGACCTCAAGTTCGTGTCACTCGGGGCAAACGATTCGATAGACTCGTACAATCTGAGAGTCTTACCTTGAGTGAATACACTATGAGCCTATATTATAAGTTACACCATAGTGGAGACATGAGGGGTACGTCACCTTTTTTCGGAGTAAATGAAGTTTACGTTAGCGTGACAAGGCTCTCGATAGACACGTCGACTAACCATGAAGCGGTTACTTTCCTATCTTATAATTTATTATATAGATGCTTACTTTATACATGTATATCATTTTATGGTTATATCATAATTATATATTGAAATTATCTAACAATATAATTATTTAGTTAAGTCTACTCAACTATTTTGTAATTTCATAAACATATGAATGTTACTTAATTCTTTTATAACTGGACATCTTACTCGGTCCAATTGGCAATTCAATTTATGGTGAAACTGACGCCTTAGGTCGTGTGACCATTGGTGTCCTTTAAAAGTGTCGTAATTATATCTGCGCTCTAATCCCCGATCGGGAGTTTTATCAAGCTGATACAAGAGCTTTAGGGGAGGCCTCAAGCACAACTGGGGTAAAAGGGGATGGAAGGTAGTCGCACCTGTCTTTAGATGCTGGTCCCCTCTGCCTCCGGGAGAGCTGCCCCTCTTGTGCTGGCGCCACTCCATCTCCCTCTCCCATCGCAACTCTTCCCGCCTCTCACCCGCCACCTTCTCCAACTCTTTGAGAGAGGCGGGCGACACGTCCGAGTGGCGGCGCAGCTCAGGTGACCTCGGCGGTGCCAGTCCGGCCCCCAACCCGCCCCCGCCGCCTCCTCCTCCTCCTCCTCCCCCCCCACCTGCCGTCAACAAATAGCCACACTGTACCCTGGCTAGCTCGCGGGCCGACACGTCTGAGTGACGTCGGGCCTCCGGGGAGCGAGGGAGAGCTAAACCACCTGGACGCACAAACAGAGAGAGAGAAGCCAACAGCTACTACAAGCGGACACAAGACAAGACAAGAACATGGGCATGCGCACAAACAGACAGAGACACATTTGGCTACAAAGCAACAGAGGTCGTCGGAAAGCCGCTGATTTGGCCCGGCCTGGTTTTAGAACCGAGGACCATACTTATTATGCTTCTGATTGAACCCGATCAACAGGGCCCAGACTTTTATTAACGAAAATCTATCTAAAAATGACCTAGAAATTTTAAACAAAAAACTTCTAATTTACAAAAAAAATCCCTTAAAGATTCTTTAAAATTAATTCAAATTTTCAAAAAACCGTCTATAAATTTTAAAAAATACTTCAAATTTATAATAGAGTCATTTAAAAATCCTGAAAAAACTTCAAATTTACCAAAAAAACCACAAATTTAAACAAATCATGGATATAATTTATGTACAAATGAGCATTGTCTGTGATGTTAAAATACAGACCCTGGTGATCACATTTTTACACAGTCAAGCTCGTTGGTCCTTTTTTTTGAATGGGATTGTACATTAAGTCCTCGACTTACGCGGTTAACTCAACCCCAAATTTCTGCACACGTTTAGAAACCGTGTAAGTAGAATGACGTTGACTTTTTCAGCTGTGGGTTAGTTTACCAAGAATTCCCTCGATTATATTTAAGGCTACGCTTGATAGATGGCTTTACTAGTCTTAAGTCAAAGTACCGCAACCACGTATTTATAGATCCACGTAATTCGAATCCGTGTAAGTCGAGTACATATTGTTCCCTCTAATTTAGCCTTCCCTTTGAAGACAATGAGCACATATTCATTCATTCATTACAATTTTTGTTTCTGTTTCATCACATATTGAAACCCGTTTAGGCTTTCCACATATTTACCCTAAGGAAGCAGTGATAGGAAAGCTATTACTTAGAATAAAGGTACACGCAATTGCATATGGGGAGGCTGATAAAGCATTTAGGAGAGAGAAAAAAACCTCCCACAAGGAATTCTATCGCCGATCTCCACGTCACCGAAAAACTAGTATATTGGTGTGTTGACACCACTACATTATTGTGTGTGTGTGTGTGGGGGGGGTTGATAGGTTGGGTAGTCAGAGGGAGGGAACAGTTTCCCAGGTACATTACCATCAAGCAGAGAAAGCCATGGCAACAACCCACGAGCCACTACTGCAAAAAAAAGAAAAAGAAGGGCGTTGCTACACAAATTGTAAGAAATGGGACTTGATAACCTGGTGGAGCGGTTTCTTTGTGGGAAAATATATCCTAAATATATAATTAACAATGATGACGGAGCTTGAATGAATTATTTTAAAGATTGTCGCCTGAGAAGGGAATTGAAGTAAATGTGTTATAGGTGTTTGAAGTGTGGACTATATTACTTGGCGTAGCAGCTGCAAAGCGCATTGGAGAACATTCTGGAACAAAGCCTATATCTAGCTGGGGTCGTAAAAGCATTTGACAATCTTCTACAAAGTTTTACTTTAATGCAAAGCGTTAAGCTTTGTTAGAATATTAAGAGCCCGTCTCACCCCCACGGGTAGCACATTGATTGCTTAGTTAGGTGATACAGCTCGAAACATATCTTGCATCTTTGTGTGGTTTTCTTTGACATATTAAAAATAATAACACAGCGGGTATATTAACAGTTATACAAAACATATTTGTTTGACAAACATACATTTTAAATCAATTAATTATTTTTTTGCCAAGTATGGGGCATATATTTAGGATCTAGGATTATCAGAGTTAAAATTATAATGTTTTTATTAAATCATACTAATTTTTGGTGCGTGGCCAAAATTGTTATCAAAATATAATTAATGCGGATTTAAATATATATTTTCATAAATGTATGCTACTTTAAATTGTAGCAAACATACTTAGTGAATAATATTTCTTTCTGTTTAAAATACTATAAGTTGTGAACTCACTTCCTTTTAACATAATACATATTGAGATATAATTAAATGATTTAGCATGTAATTAAACACACGAATAAATTAAAAAATTAAATTAATTAATTTGAAATAAATAGAAATTAAAAAGTCTTGATAAAATCATATTAAACATTTCACGTAGTTATGAATTCTTTAAAATTAATTTCCCAAAATACAAAGATTCAATATACATATATCGATATCTCTACAAGAGCGATCATATATATATATATAAAATATATATATATATATTAAATACATAACTGGTATATAAATGTATCCTATTCAAATTATTGTAAGAATAAATACATAATCATTTAAACTAAACAGTGTAAAAATTTAATTTTGATAACTCTACATGAGGAATCATATATATTGTAGAGTTATCAAAATTAAATATTTATACTGTTTAGTTTAAATAATTATGTATTTATTCTTACAAACATTTGAATAGGATACATTTGTATACCCGTTATATATATATATATATATATATAATAGTTATAGCAATCAATACCATATTGTATTTTGATAAACTGGTTCACAGTTCACGCGAATTCTACGTTTTAATCAGCGGCTCATATTTTAATAAGTCATGCAGCGGGGTGAGTGAGTAGTGACAGATTGGCGATGTACAGTAATGGGTAAGATATACATGTAGACCACATGAAACTGTACAAGACATGGTCAAGTAGAAAACAAACCATCGTGAAGAATCTACTTGGAAATATTTTATACAGACAGCACACATAAGCCAACATATATACAAAACACAGATTAAATAGAAAGTGGTGAGCACATTTAAGAATAAGTTTTTTACCAATATATATAAATAATATCTTTCTTCTAAATAATATGAGATTTAATATTTAAAAACTAATTAATATACAATTAAAATGTGTCATCGATCAAATTACGTATTAATGATTTTATTTCAGATCAGAAATAAAATAAAAGTATTCAACTCATACAACTCATACTTCAGTGGTGAAGTTGTAAATTTAGCAGTGCCGGAACGCAAGGTCGTAGCTACCCCAAAGTTGAATGGAGGGTGCAGGGCACCACAACCGCAATTTAGCAAACATAATTCCTCTAGAAGTTATTTGGAGCATTTTAATTTTGTTACTAAGGCAGAAATTTACTTAGCGTACTTCCTCTAATGTTCCAAAAATTCGCATATAGCACAGTAAATTTCAACAGAATATATTGATTCATAGTATGAAAAAAGGTTTTAACATAATATTGATATAAAATCTATTAGTTATCTTAGAATTGCATAGTGTAAAACTTTACTAAAAAAAAAAATTGAATATTTTTTCATGAAAAGCAGTGCCAGAACGGCGTTCCCACGCGTTACAGCTCCACTAAACCCCTGACTATTTATTACTTTTTATTCTTATTAGCTGTCACAGGAACAGGGTTATGAACAAAATTGTTCCGGAAAGAATTGGTGTATAGGAGTACATGAGCTAGTGAGGACGCAAGGGTGAGATGGTATGGTCATTTAATGAGAATGTTGGAGTACATGAGGAATTAGAGGAGGCAAGAGTAAGATGATATGGGCTGTAATGAGAATGTTGGCGTAGATCAATTAGTGGAGGAAGCAAAGATGAGATAGTATGTCATTTAATGAGGATGTTGGTTGGTGTATGAGATAGTAGAGGAAACAAGGGTTAGATGGTATGGTCATGTAATGAGGATGTTGGTTGGTGTATGAGATAGTAGAGGAAACAAGGGTGAGATGGTATGGTCATGTAATGAGGATGTTGGAGTACATGAGATAGGAAACATGTGTGAGATAGCATGGTCATGTAATGAGGAGGTTAATTGGTGCATGCGACAGTAGAGAGAACAAGGAGGAGATGGAATGGGCATTTAATGAGGAGGTTAATTGTTGCATGAGATAGTAGAGAGAACAAGGAGGAGATGGAATGGGCATTTAATTAGAATGGAAAATGAAATAATCCCAAAGAGAGTGATAGAGATTGAGTATATAGTGAAAAACCACAAAAAGAGACGAAAGATGAGAAGCGAAGAGCAGATGACATTAAGTGTGAGGCTGAGAGTAGAAGAATGGAAGCAAGTAAAGGAATAACAATTTTGAAAGTACAAATAAAGATGGAGGAATTTTACGAAACTGTCCATAACACAGATGGAAACATTGATGATGTTAACTATGACTTATGAAAACTATTGATAAATAAGTGTATTCTGGGTGTGTGTTAGTGGGATCCTTGAGGTTTGGGGTACGGAAAATTAAATTAAGTATTTTTGTAGTTTTTATATCAAAAATGTCTTTGGACTAACTAAATAAAATATCGCCTCAGTAGATACTTGTTTATGAATAACTATAGGAAGTATTTATCATACATACTATGCATTATTTTTAAGAAATAATCTAAAATATGCTAAATATTTAGAAAAAATAGATAAAACTTTAAAATTCTAGATTCATATAAGTAGTATCAATATCATAATTAATGCACCTGTATATGATGTGTTTACATAGTCAGATATAGCCGGTACCAAACCCTAATATAGCAGGAGGGTTGCTGATGGGTTACCAGCCCAGCGCTTAAAAACAAATCAGGTTTCAAACTACATGAGCAGCCTAAAAAAATTAAGTAATTAAATGATGACAATAACAAACGTTGATAACTTCGGTTTGAAATGTGGAACATTCTAAGCTCGCACCGACCAGATCCAACAAATACTGTAGTATCAAAAGTACACAATTTTATTCTTGATGCATTAGCTTTGTAGGAAATCAGGTGGTTTGGTGAGGGGACACTACATCAATACCGGTCCGTTACATTCTACAGAGGTTGCACGAAGATACACAAGCTCAGAACATGCCTTGAGATTAACGACCGACTAAGCTTGATGGTTCAATAATTCAAAGAGATATATAAAATAATATCCTTCAGAAAACTAAAGCAGCCGAGAAGAACAATCACATTTACCGCCGCACATGCACCAACAGGAATTAGCGAAGTAGAGGAGAATAATGACTTATACGAACATTTGGAAAAGGGGTATTGAAGCATAAATGCTAGAATTGTGAAAATTGTGTTGGGGGACTTTAATGTGAAAATGGAGAAGCAAGATGTGTATACACCAACAATAGGTATGTAGGGTCTGCATTTGGCTACAAATATTAACGGGTTGAGAATGGTAAACTTTGCGGGAGCCCAAAATCTGGTAATGAGCTCGATAGCGTTCGTACATAGAAGGATACACAAAGAGGCATGGACTTCGCCAGAACGAAATGTAGTGAATCAAAGTGACTACGTTATGATTGGGGTGAAATGTTGAAACGAGATAGAGGATGTCAGAACAGACAGAGAAGCGGATGGTGTGAGCGATCACTTTATGTTAGTAGCCAAAATGAAAGTCGGGATGTGAATTGCCCGACAGAAAGAAAAGCGATGATACCACATAACACTGGAAAGTTGAAAAACCAAGAAGATAGTGAAAGATATGCCCGGGAGATTGAAAACGGTTTTGAACTCTTAAAACAAGACAGCGGAGAAGATAAAAAAGGAACGAGAGAGAGGGAAAAATAGTAAAATATGAATAAATCANAAAAAAAAAAAAAAATTGGAAAGACGAAATCAGGCAGAAATTATAGTGGGTTGATGGAAATTGTGAGGAGGAGGAAGAAATCAAGGAAGAAGTGTCTTCAGGATACAGAGACTGCCGAAATTAAATAAACAAACTGGATATAAAGAAGAAATTCAGCAAGGATGCTAAGAATGGAAAAAGGGCCCATCTGACAACGATAGTGGAACGGGTTTAAGAGGAACATCAGATAGGCAATAACAGGAAAAGTTATTGAATATCAAGGAACTGAATGTTGAAACAATGAGAAACACAATGTGTACTAACGACAAGAATGACAGCTTGTTAACAGGCGAATAGAAGATCTTAGAAGCCTGGAAAGAATATTTCAGCGAGATTCTGAGCTTGGATGACCCCATGAAGAAATTTTAGTGGAATAACGACAGTGAAGAAAGATAAGATGAGGTGGAAGTATTAGAGACAGAGGTGAGAAAGGTCATAATACGTTGAAGAAGTGGAAATCTCCTGGGGAAGATCAGATAATGGCGGAGGTGATCAAAGAAGGGGGAGGAATACTGCCTAAAGATGTATTTTAGCCAATCATAACTATCTGGAGAGAGAAGAAAATACCTGAAGAAGGGCAAACAACGATAATATTCCAATAAACAAAAAAAGCAAGATGGAATGCAACAACTATCGAGGTATCTACTGCTGAACGTGACGTACACAATACTCTCACTGGTCATTCTGGTCAAGCTGAGGCCGCTCGCTGAAGGAAAGGTCGGAGAATACCAAGCCAATGCCTTACGGAAAGAAAACATACAGTAGATCACATCTTTACGATGGCACATCTATAAAAAAAACTTGCTGGAAATATGACAATGACATCGATATGACGTTTGTGGACTTCTCCAAAGTGTATGATGGGATTCACAAATATAGTATGTAAAGAGACTTCAAAAGATGAAGATACTCCCGGAAATAAGAAGGGTGATCATAGCTTGTATAGGAAAGACAAAAGCATAAAGGAGTATTGTCAGACAAATTGAAGATAAAAACCGTAGTAAGGCAAGGAGATGCGATATTTCCGGTAATGTGCAACTTGGTTTTAGATAAGTTAATGAGGTAAATGGACAATAGAATGCACTGGATTGGTTTTATGATTAATGGAAAGCACAGATGGTTGGTCTTTACCAATAAAATCGCACTAGTGGCTGAGGAGGATATGGATATAGTATTGATGGCCCTGGAGCTAGAGAGGGACGCCGAAAAGGTTGGGTTACACATCCGTGGAAAGAAAGCCTTGTCAAGGAGGAGGACAAAGGGGGGAAATGTAAAGGCAGGAGATATGAAGCTGAGAAAGGTGGATAAATTCAGATATCTCGGATGCTGGTTTAATGAGCGTAACAAAATTAAGAAAGAGCTGAACGAAAGAATGATGGGTGTATCCCGAAACTATTACAGTCTAAAGAATAATGAAGTGGGATGGATATAATTATCTCAAAATGGGGACTGGATAAAACTATCTCAAAATAGGAATAGGGTATGTGGACTGTATAGAACTAGCTCAAGATAGAGATAGATGGCGTAGTTTTGTAACAGCGGCAATTAACTCTCGAGTTCCTAATGCCATAGAGTAAGTAAGTAAGATTAAATACATAGTAAATTATCTACTACTTCAATACTTAAGTGATAGCGTGATTATATCATTGTGTGAGTTATTGTGCAAATTGACTGGTAGACACAAGTGTTCTACTCGTACGATAAAAGGTGAAAAGATTACACCAATTCACTAAAGAGAGGAACATAAGTGCCACAAGATAGAACACTGAGCATGTGACTTTAGTTAACAAACAACTGCTAAATCAGGTATTTGAAACTAAACACAAAACTTAGGACAACCGTGTATTTTCTTTATACTGAATTAATATTAAGGTGGGTTTTTTCCCTTTCTATAACTGTAAATATTTGTATAGTTAAGTTACACGGAATGAATATACAAAATAAATATTCATACAAGATAAAAAAAAGTTGCTCCAACATTGTAGGTTTACTATCTACGTTTGTTTAGCTACATTGAAACTTTGTAGACGTAATAGTTTCTACAAAGAAGTGTTGAACATATTTTCTCAATGTTTGTTTATGTATATATATACATTTATGTATGTATGTATGTATGTATGTATGTATGTATGTATGTATGTATGTATGTATGTATGTATGTATGTATGTATAGCGTGTATGTGTGTATATGCGTGCATGTGTGTATGTATGTAATGTATGTATGTATGTAATGTATGTATGTATGTATGTATGTGATGTATGTATGGGTGTATGTATATGTATGTGTGTATGTATATGTATGTATGTGTTTGAAAGAGATAGTGTACTCAGCTCATACCAATTATAAACTAAATCGAAACAAATTTGCGCTCTACATATTTTTGCCCCAACGTGTGCACATTTAGAAAGAATACGACTTTGTTTATTTTGTCATGCGTAGTAATGTCTTATTTATTTTTCTAACAAGTGCATTTTTGCCCATTTGCCATTAATTTATAGATACAAAAAACTTAACATTTGCTTCAATTTCACATTTACCTCGTCTTAAAGTGTGTATTTTACTCACACTTTGGATGGTAATAATAATGGGCTAAAGGGTACAAGAATACCCGTTCAGTTATATGTTATGTTTAAAAACCACATTTTGCTATACAGACAAACTTAAAAATGATTAGAACTAAATTTGATAGACTTCCTAGGAACACGATAAGGAATATAAACTCAGCCCATTATTTTTCACCCTATCTTAGTACCCGTTTGTATCCACTTTGTTGATCGCATGGTCTAAACCCTAAGGTGTCACTCTCGCAACAGACTTAACTACCGATGATGGGAAGAGTGAGGTTAGAATCCCGGTCGAGTGTAATGAGAGTGATTTTATACTCTCGTTCCACACAAATGTGAGTACACTTCCTATAAATTAAACCTTTCTTATCCCTAACACCCCACAATCAGTGTAGACTTGTTAGGAAAATACGAATACATTGTTTGCTCTAGCTTAATAAGGGAGAGGAAATTATTATTAGCACCGCATCTCACTAACCGTTCGGGTTATACGCACTTACGCTAATGTGTAATGGTAGGGTGATTGTGAGATGAAATGGAGGACCTACAGTTTAACGTGGAATCCGAACCACGGTGGAGGCCTGGAATTCCCCACATTCACAAGATGTCTTGTCAGAGGTGAAGGAAGGGTTTGGTACTCAGATAAATCTGTGCCGGGACCGAGGATTGAACCCCGGCCGCCAGCATAGAAGTCTGACACCTTACCCCTAGACCGCCAGGTCACCTAGAGGAAGTTATAGTTTGAAATGATTTGTACTCCTATTTCCAAGGAGAGTAAGGGAAATCCCTTTAGAAAAAAAACACACCCTTATTACGCCCAACCGAGATTTGAAGCCCGATATCCTTGTCATCGGCAGTGCAGTCTATTGTGGGAGTGATGCCTCTAATGAAAGGGGGGTAACTCAGTTTTCACTTTAGCCTCAGGTGTGAATTTATTCAAAACGTGTTGACTTTGACCACCAGTTTACAACTGCCTCAGACGAAAATGATGAAAATTGTTCTGATTGAAAGTGTAAGACAATTTAATGAGAAATTTGACAAGACTTTGTTACAAATTTTTACCATCACATATCATCAAGAAAATGTTTGTTTTACTGGGAGAATTGTAAAACTCAAATTCGGCACACTTTTATGGCCAATTCGCCACTTGTGACGATTGACAACAGGGCTGCCCAACCCGTGCTTAGACCATGTGGCCACCGTAGTGCGTTTAAAAATTGTTATTAGAAATATTTTGATATATTCATACGTAAAGTCATGTAGTCTGCAGATTTATCTTATAATTAATATAAGCAATGCCTATAAAATAATATATATTATATTAAAAGCGGAGTGGAATGGCCTGAAGTGTTGCCAGAGTAAACAAAATTAGTTCAAACTGTGCCTCATCACTCAATCAATACACATTGTAAAAAACAAAGAACATACATTCCCATGTGAGATATCTAGAACAAAGGTTATGTATGATTGGTCAAATGGGAACAAAGTGGGAGAATCTCACTCAGTAGATCACTCATTGGTTGAGTATCAACATTCCCATGTGAGTTGTATGTAGAGTGGAGCTTCTGTATGAGTGGTCAAATGGGAAAAAAGTGGGTGAGAACATATCTCTGAACACTCATTGGTCAGATATCAACAATCTCATGTGAGTTATGTAGAGTAGAGCCTATGTATGATTGGTCAAATGGGGACAAAGTGGGTGAGAACATATCTCTGAACACTCATTGGTCAGATACCAACACTCTCATCTGAGGTATGTAGAGTGGAGCCTATGTATTATTGGTCAAATGGGGACAAAGTGAGAGAAAATATAACACAGGTACAGTTTTAACAAACTCTAATTACCCTGAAAACGCTCCACGACAAGTCACGTCACTGGTAACATTTATCAACGTGAACAGTAGAACATAAAAGTTTTCCTTAAACTGTCTTTTCTTATCTCGTTAGTATTGTAAATAGTCATTCACGAGCTAACAACCAAACATCATAATGCAACACCAACAGTTGGTAGGCGTGCAACGGATATAGATTAATAGCTTGGCCAAAACATGATAGTTGTGAAATAAGACTTTCGTATCTTGTTGTTGATTAAACCGCTCAAATTTGAGTGACGCACCCGAATTGCCGGAGCTACCGGAACCGATCTTGACGTCGGAGTGACGTCGCTGGAGCGCCTCGACCACTGGTACGTCCAAAAGTGTGTCCATGGACTCCTGCGTCAAGATGGGCTGCGCACGACTCTGCATCTTGCGCCGACAGATGCTGCACCGCCATGATTTCTGCGCAGATAAAGAACAAAAATATTTATTATTATTTAGCATCGCGTCTTACTAACCGTTCGGGTTATACGCTTTAAGTACTAATTACACTAATGGGTTAGGAAATTGGGAAGGTTGAATTAGAGGGAGTGAACCCGCATTTGCGCGGAGGGAGAGTGGAAAACCATTTTAGAAAAACCACCCCCAGTTCACCCGACCGAGATTCGAACCTCGATCTTCTCGTCCTCAGCAGTCGAGCTAAACACGACTAGCGCGTTAGCCAACTACGCCACCGAGGCGGGTGACAATAATATTTCAATTACAAGTAAAATATGATCTTAGCAGGAAGTAACTTTTGGAGGATAAAAAAACACATCATTTTTATCAATACCTATAAAATAACAATAAAAATAACGTAAAGTATCTCCCTGTGAAAATTGAACTGTACCCTTCGTTACCTTGCCTAATTCCACTATGGTGCAGCTTATAAAATAAGCCCATAGTGTAATCAATCAAGGTTTGGCTACTACCTTAAATGTGTCCACTTTGGTGTAGGTTATAAGATAGGCCCATAGTGTAATCAATCAAGGTAAGGCTACTACCTTGAATGTGTCCACTATGGTGTAGCTTATAATATAGTGCCATATTGTAATAGTCAAGGTAAGGCTGCTATCTTGAATGTGTCCACTTTGGTGCAGCTTATAAGATAGTGCCATATTGTAATAGTCAAGGTAAGGCTGCTACCTTGAATGTGTCCACTATGGTGCAGCTTATAAGTTAGTGCCATAGTGTAATAAGTCAAGGTAAGGCTACTACCTTGAATGTGTCCACTATGGTGTAGCTTATAAGATAATGCCATAGTGTAACCAGTCAAGGTAAGACCTTCCAAGCCAAACGAAGTGTACACTGTACACCCTCCATAGTCTACTACCACACAGGCAGAGTAGCTGTGCTAGTTTTTTTTTTGGTCGATTCAGTATCTAGTGACGTTGATACACCAGCGCTACTGTAGGAGATGACGCAAACAAACACGCCCACAACCCTCCCACTCCCCCTCAACCTGCCCACACCGCCATTGAATACACACTTGCTTAATTAATTCAATTAGTTGCTAGATTGACACAATGGCCGTGTTTATCTACCTGGATCAGGGAGATGCGCCTCAAAGGGAAGATTATGTGCGTCATATCAAGAGTTTCGGAGAAAGGATCAGGTGGATTGTTATTTATCGCTTCTATTTTGTTTTGATGCTTGTTTTCTTATAACTTATCTCATATTTAAATGCGATTATGTGCGTCATATCTAGAGTTTCGGAGAAAGGATCAGGTGGATTGTTATTTATCGCTTCTATTTTGTTTTGGTGCTTGTTTTCTTATAACTTATCTCATATTTAAATGCGATTATGTGCGTCATATCAAGAGTTTTGGTCAAAGCATCACATGGATTGTTATTTATCGCTTCTATTTTGTTTTGGTGCTTGTTTTATTATAATTTCACTCATATTTAAACGCATATTTCATAGATTATTTAATGCGTTCTGTGGTTCGGATCTCACGTTAAACTGTAGGTCCTCCATTTCATCTCGCAATCGTCCTACCATTACACATTAGCGTAAGTGCGTACAACCCGAACGGGTAGTAAGACGCAATGCTAATATTAATAATAATAATAATTTAATGCGTTGATGCAATCATTTGAGAAACATAAACGTGTTTTTTTAAATATCTTCTTTTATCTTCGCATGCGTTTCTTTAAAGCTTATTTCGTGTTTGGCGCGATATTTTTAGAAAAAAAAGAGAGTGCTTATAATACTTTTTTGTTTATAAAACAACCATTTAATAAACAAGGGCTTCTTATTTTTATTGCTTATTTTAATTTTAGATGCGTTTTAATAACTTCTTTCGTGTTTTGATGCAATCATTTAAGAAACAAGGACGTGTTTTATAGTAGCTTCTGTAACGTCCCTATACTACTTCTGACAAAACTGTGTAAGTTCTGTGGTTTTATCTGGGCGCCCGGTAGCCCGCCCTACTACAGCACTACCGGGGCACCATAGGGGTTGGGATAGATGGTTCGTGGGGAATGAGACTGGCGAGTTAGTCCAATAAGATGTATTTATTAATCTAGTCAGATACTAAACTACTACATGAGTCACCGGATAGATCTCCCGTGACGAGGGAGCAAGCACGACAACGGTCTCGCAACCTATCTGTAGACCCACGATTGACCCTCCGTCGGGGTAAACCACCAGATCACATTTTATATCGTCATATCGTCAGACGTGCTAGGTACCACCACACATGTACTCAGCGTGATTCCCACCATTCAACAACCATGTGTTATTCTCACACACAAAACTTGCTGATCTCGTTGTTCACAAGCCAGGAAGGTCCATCGGTCGCACCGTGCTCGCTCGTCAACAGGATGCAAGCTATATGAGCTCTATGGTATTCTCAGCAGGATGGCAACCCAATACCCTTGACTTCCAAGGAAATGTACAAGCGTGGGCTAAACTCCTGCCAGAATAAGCCCTAAAATAATTATGTTCTTACACTTTTTTCATTTATAGATGCGTTTTAGTAACTTCTTCCATGTTTTGATACAATCATTTAAGAATCAAGAACTTGTTTTATAGTAGTTTCTTTCATATATAGATGCGTTTTATTATAGCTTCTTTCGTGTTTTGACGCGATCTTTTGATTGAATATAGACTGATTACTAAAGATTCTCTCTTGTTTTTAGTACGGTCTTTTTTAGAAATAGGAATTTGGGTTTGGAATGCCGACTGGGCGTACCAAAATGGTTTGCCCACAAATAGTTTATTAATATTCCGCCTCGCGAATGGAAGTGTAATTTCTTGAAATGTTAAGCTACTCTGGTGATGTTGCTCGTTGTCTAAGCCACTTTTAGTGTATTTTGTGAGGTGAAATGATGATGATGAGTCCTCTGGTTGTTGGGTTCCACTTTATAATATTGTTTTTATGAAGGTGGTGAAGGTAGGGGACTTTCGGAGCTCGGAGTATTTTTGTGTTACGGCTTGTTAGTGTTAGTAAGAGCTGGGTTCTTACTGTATATTAATATATGAAAGCTTGCTTTTTACCAATTTAATATTATTTATTTATTTATTTATTATATTTATAAACTTAACCCGATAAGGTAGCTCAATGACTGGTTTTTTATACTCGAACAGTTTTTATTTTTGAAAATAGGGAGATTAATTTAACGCGGACCGTTCCCGTATAATGCCGCAGGACAACTGTGGACGACTGTGTAGAGAAGAAGCCTTTTTACGTATATCTTTCGAAGGAAATTGTTCCAGAACCATCCAGTTTTTTTAAGTTACACCAATGTCTATACTTCTAGAAGCGAAAGAATGAGGTTGAGTGAAAAAAAGAGACAGAACATGTCTTTCAGCCATGTTTCACAAGTGTTTACAATAGGGGTGGAGTTAACTCCGAACGATGAAATTTAGTTAACAATAAAAACATAATACCATATTTAGTCACCCAACTTGGAGAGGATTTCCTAACCCTTATGGATGCCTTGAGTTTTATATTTTGGAAATATTAATTAATTTAAAATACATGAATGGTGGAAATTTTTGAGTAGAAGTATTACCAAAACTACATATGTTTGTTTATTTATGCATTCTAATAACCTAACATAACTTTAGTGGCCTAATTAGCCTAAACTAATTTTATGATAGATATGAAAATAAGATTCAAAATAGTTCATTTATTATTTAAAGAAACTTAACAACAGTCAAGTTTGGCGTAGTTGGATAACGCGCTTGTCGTGTTGAGCTCGACTGCTGAGGACGGGGAGATCGAGGTTCGAATCTCGGTCGGGTGAACTGGAGGTGGTTTTTCCTAAATGGTTTTCTACTCTACCTCCACGCAAATGTGGGTTCACTTCCTCTAATTTAACCTTCCCAATTCCTAATCCATTAGAGTTATTAGTACTTAAAGCGTATAACCCGAAAGGGTAGTAAGACACAGTGCTAAAAAAAAAGTCAAGTTACACAATGCTACAATGCAAACGTTCACCGGGAATAGAATCCAGGACACTTGAATCAGTAGGAAAATCTCGTCTGAACGAGATGAGCGAATGTTACACGACGTGTTTTAACCTACCTCATCCTCGTTGGCGTCCATCTTGGAGTAGGAAGCGCAGTCCTCGCACACCTTCTGCTGGCACTCGAAACATATGCGGAAGTAGTCCTCTGGTTTGAAGCTCTTGAGGCAGACTCGACAAGTCCCGGCCCTGTTTATTGGCTTAGTAGGATCCACTTTCCTGTAAAAAGATGGTAACAAGACTGACAACTCTAAAACCACACCTGACACGCTCCTGATTAGAAGGCCCCAGTTTCCTGTGAGAGAAGTAACAAGGTTGACAATATTGAAGCACACCCAACACACGCCTGGTTAGCAGGATCCAGTTTCCTGTAAAAGAGGTAACAAGGTTGACGGCTCTTGAAGACCACCCGATATGTTCCTGGTTGGCAGGATCCAGTTTCCTGTAAAAGAGGTAACAAGGTTGACAGCTCTTGAAGAACAACCGATAAGTTTTTGGTTGGCAGGATCCAGTTTCCTCTAACAAATGTAACAAGGTTAACAACTCTTGAAGCACAACTGATATGTTACTCCTAGATTTGTGGGCTACAGTCGTGAGTGACGCCAGCGCTCCAGTACGCAAGTAAAAAGTTCAAGTACCATACTTAACTCTTGGAAGAGCAGAACACCGTCACTGATTGCGAGCCAAATAACTGATACACATTCTTAGTGGTGACCCCATCGTAAAAATTTAACTTCTATTCACCCTTATTAAGTATATTTATTGTGTTCTCTTTCAAATAATCAAACAATATTAAAAATTATCCTTCCACTACAAAGAATTCATTGTTTTGTAGGTATGGTTTAGTATAAAAACAGGGCATATGACTCAAACTTATATAACCTCATCTCGTTTCCATTATATTCATCCCTTTTTGTACCAAATATTTTCTTGAGCCCCTTGATTTCAAACACCCTAAATTTCTCCTCCTCATGTAAGATAAGAGAACAAGATTCACAACCATGGAGGACAACCAGGGGTTTATTCTGGGACCACCATTATTTTCCCTATTTATTAATTACCTACATTCTTCTCTGTCTGATTTTAAGTATCACCGATACGCAGAGGATCTGCAACTATATTTGTCTGACAATAGTATTAACTTATTTTCAACTGTTGATAAAATAAATGTGGATTTTAAATCAATTCGTGAATGGTCAGTTAACATCAGTATAATAATTAACCCCATTAAATCACAGTCAATGCTTATCGGGTCATATAGACTTTTGTCTAATACAAATTTCTCTTTTATTCCAGATATATTGTTAAAGGATACTATAGTCCCTCTATCTTCGCACGCAAAGAATTTAGGCGTAATAATGAACATAAATTTGACTTGGGTGGATCATGTGACCAACATTTGCAAAAAAAAAGCTCCACTACTATACACACTCTCAAAAGACCTACACATGCATTACCATCTGAACTTAAAGCTTTTCTTGTACAAAGTCTGATTCCGCCTCATTTTGATTAATCTGACAGTGTATACAATGACCTAACAGAGGAACTATCTAATAGACTCCAGCGCTTACAAAACCAATGTGTCCGTTTCATTTACAATCTAAAATACCTCGACCACATAACACCGTACTTCAGGAAACTGGAATGGTTACGACTAAAAGAGCGACGTTAACTTCACTCTCTTACTTAAGCTTCCAAAATTCTTAACTCATCATCCCCGGAGTATATCTCATCCCGTTTTCAGTTCATGAAAAAGAACATCAGCTTAATACACGTGCTAACAATTCTTCCGTTCTCTTTATACCCTTACACAAATCCCGATCCTACTTTCAGTCATTCACTGTAGCGACAACTCTAGCATGGAATAAGCTGCTTACCAACACTAGGAATTTGACTACGCTAACTGCTTAAAAAATAGCTATATTCACTAATTACAATAAGAACTTAACTTCTAACTTTTGGTCTTGAGTAGCTGGGAAGCTAAACTGGATAAATATTTGTGTATGTATTTTTGTAAAATTAATTGTTTGTAATGAAAAACATCGATATAAATTTTGTAGTATGAATTATTATTATTATTATTATTATTATTATTATTATTATTAGCACCGCGTCTTACTACCCGTTAGGGTTATACGCACTTACGATAATATGTAATGGTAGGGTGATTGTGAGATGAAAATGAAGGACCTACAGTTTAACGTGGAATCCGAACCACGGTGGAGGCCTGGCATTCCCCAAATTCACAAGGTGTCTTGTCAGAGGTGAAGGAGGGGTTTGGTAATCAGATAAATCTGTGCCGGTACCGAGGATTGAACCCCGGCCGCCAGCACAGAAGTCTGACACCTTACCCCTAGACCGCCAGGTCACCTTGTAGTATGAATGATTTATTAATTAAGTGAATATTAATGTTGTATGAATGAGATATTTTTTTAAAATAATGTATCATGTAATAATGTTTGTGAATGTGGTTAGCTTAAAATGTATTTTCTAATTGTTTAGTTTTTAAGATCTATTTTACTTAGCTATCTCTTTTAAATTTAAAATATTCCTTAATTATAATTTTGTAACCTGGTAAGGTGTAAGAAAAGGTTTAACATCTTAACTTTGCCAGCATAAATGAAGACATCTAAATAAATAAATAAAATAAAACCATTGAAACTATTATTTAGTATATTCTGAATTTTACATTTCTTGACAACAAAGGAGATGTTAACAACTTAATGATCGAGTGATAGTATGCATTTCCCGAGTGTCTTCTTTTCCTAATTTCCTCTCTAATATGGCATCCAAACGATACGAAGTTCTAATCACATGCAGATAACCAGAAGTCTTTGGTTCGAATATTAACCAGTTTTAAATACGTCTGAATCATTTTAGAATCTAGTTAGTTGTGGGTTGATAACTGGTTGACACGAATCAAGTTACAATTTGTTCGGGTGCCAGTTAGGGTTGCTATCCGACCAATAAACTATGATGATTTTATACATGAAATATGTATCACAACTAATAATAGATTTTTTCTTAAAGCACTTTGATGATATTTAACATAGGAAGTATTTATATTAGTCGATTTGAAGTGATTACTTTACTCCCAAAATATTAGACGACTGCTTGAAGACGAGTGTCTTAATACACATATTACCCATTCAGTGGCGTGACCACGAGTGCCTAACACACGTCTTATTTCTTTGATTGCGTGAACACGAGTGCCTAACACACGTCTTATTTCTTTGATTGCGTGACCACGAGTGCCTAACATACGTCTTATTTCTTTGATTGCGTGAACACGAGCGCCTACGTCTTATTTCTTTGATAGCGTGAACACAGTGCCTAATATACGTCTTATTTCTCTGATAGCGTGACCGCGAGTTCCTAACACACGTCTTATTTCTTTGATAGCGTGAACACGAGTGCCTAACACACGTCCTATTTATCTGATAGCGTGAACACGAGTGCCTAACACACGTCTTATTTATTTGATAGCGTGAACACGAGTGCCTAACACAAGTCTTATTTCTTTGATAGCGTGACCACGAGTGCCTAACACACGTCTTATTTCTTTGATAGCGTGACCACGAGTGCCTAACACACGTATGATCTATTTGATAGCATGACCACGAGTGCCTAACACGTCTTGTCAGGGGTGAAGGAAGGGTTTGGGAATAAGATAAATCTGTGCGAGATACCATATTTTTATCATCATTATTATTATATATAAAACTATATTTTTGGATTAACAACGTATATAGCTCTGCCTTTTCTCAGGAATTTCTTAACCCCAATAATGTTTCTAAACCTAAGATATATCAGCCCATAAGACTATTAAGATTATTAAAGACAACATGGCGTATGCCAAGTTCTACTGACTCACTGCGATTTCGGCGCGGTGTCCTCTTGTTTTGGTACAATGCCCTTATCTTCTGTGGGCGTCGATACGCTCTCTGTGGGCGTCTGTGATTGTCGAGGAGACAGTTTGGTCACTGAAACAAACAAGTGGATCATTAGAACATCGTGATACATTTTACACTGCTACTGGAGATATTATGATTCTGTTGCTGTCACCAACAATTGAACCGTCGAGTAGCATATCTATATATATAAACTGTGAACTGTATAGCACGCATGTAATATAATATTTCACTGGAAGTTAGTGCAATAAGGCATAAAAATAAAAACAAGTTCTTTTCTTTTTTTGGAAAAAATGTTCTTAGCAAAGTATATAATTTATATGCATTATATTGTAGCCGATATATTGCAAATCAGATGTTGCGCTTTGGTTAAATATTGACTAAATCTTTAATAGTACTTGAGTTTGGTGTTTACTGGAATAAACACAAAACTATTTTATATTACTCTTTATATATATACTCTTCAATTAAAAGTTGACATTTTACACGAATGAAAAATAAAATAATCCACATATTTTGGTTGACTATTAAAACCTAAATGTCCAGGAAACGACAGGTAACTTAAATACGAGCGTAGAATGGATCTTTGTGAATCAAATAATGTCGTTTGGTATAGAGGGGGGGGGGGTCTACACACATTATTGTATTGTAATTTATATTTCATTCCTACCCTGTTTGTTCTCCTACTGCTGGACAGCTCTTCTCAGGATTGGTATAGACCCACATAGATTTTGGGCGTTCATGAATTTCTTTTCGACTTTCCTGGCACCTAAAATAATTTGGGGTAGAATCAACTTTTATTTAACTTTCCAAGAGTCCTTAGATCCTAAAATGAATGAACATCAGAATATCTAGCAGAAAAATCAGATCGTTTCTAACCCTTCTGGTGGTATTTTGGTAATAATAGTTGAAGACACTTTGTTCTAACTTTACCAGCAGTTAGACCCAGACGAATACCTTCTGTAAATGTCAACGTCTTCTCTCGCTCTCAACATATTTCATCCCTCCCTCCCGGTCTGTTCGTGAAAATTGGTTCATTAATCAGCAGTGGGCAGGCTAAGAAGAGGACGTTATTGGAATCTCGCCAGACCAACTGTGTTTGAAGCCGTGGCGATGTCAGTGACTAGTATCGTCCACCGCACCCCTCCCCCCACCAACTCCTAGACTGGACACGTGATATGACGTCACGGACCTGTTGATTGACACGTGTTGCTTGCTTGCCACAACAGGTGGATCCCTTACACGTCTCATCAGAGGTACAGGACAGTGACATAGCCCCACATCGGTGGACGTGCGGATAGAGGAGTCAAGCGTGTCTTGAATGTTGATGGGGAGGTCGACTTTAGAATTTTGGTAAGAGGAAATAGGAGGGGAAGTATTTGCTCCAATGAAATAGGGTGTAAAGAGATGGAATTGATATAGAAATAGCTCGATATAGGAATGGGTTGTAATAAAGTTGGCTGGATATAGCTCAAGATAGGGATATGGTGTAACGAGGTGGAATGAATATAACTAGCTCAAGATAGGGATAGGTGACGTACTTTTTTAAGTGCGGCAATTAACGTTCCAGTTCCTAATGCCATAGAGTAAGTAATTAATGGTGTGGGGAGGAGTAAGGTAAAACTTAGATGATGGAATCGTTAGAAATTACTTATTATTAAAAAAATCAAACTCTATACATCCCGAATAACTTTTCACAAGTGAGCCAGGCTAGATGAGTTACACGTATAGTATACGTGACCCTCAATGCGGTAGTTATTTATTTTACAAACGTACATTATTTAAGAATCAAATAGCCAAAACTATTATATTATAATATAATTATGAAATTATAATAATTGCACAAGTGGCAGCAATAAGCCAACTACCGAGTCGAAGGTGGCTACGTTATCTGATAGCTCGTGATCTTAATAAATTCACACACTTGTAGCCGATTATTTCAGCACGTCCATCATAGACTCTGCCTTAAAATATGAGTGAAGAATGACCCTGGGAATGGGACGATTCCTGAATAGCTAAGTGGCTAGAGCAATTGCGCACTAAGCCAAGGGTCCCGGGTTCTATTCCTGTGTCCAGGTTTCGTTTTTCAATTTCCAGAGTACATAATTTAGATAAGTCGGGTGTATCATGCAAGACAAATTAGGTAGCTCGTCTATAAGATTGGACGAGCTCAGGAGTCAGAAAGTCCCCTAAGGCAACCAATTAGACAACATCTAAGGAGTATGGGGACCTCTGCCTCTCTCTCCTCCCCCCAACCTTCACATCCCAACCATCCTTAAAACTGCCGCGAGGCAATAGCGTAAGATTGGTAACAACATTAAGATAGTGCGAAATTACCTGGTGATGACGCAATACGTGGTCACGTCAACGCACGAGCTTATTCGAATAAGTAACCAAATGTATTTTTTCATATAAACTTAGGTCTATTCAGTGGCGTCTCGGGGAGTGTTGCCGGGTCAAGAAGAGCTTGTTATAACTGTACCTGAAATATGTTTTCACCCACGCTGTACCCATTTGACCGATCAGTCATAGGCTTTGCTCTACATACCTCACATGGTGATGTCGATACCTGGCCAATGAATGTCCTATTGAATGATTAGAATAATAATCAAAGGTACAGTTAAAACTAACTTTGCTTACCCTTGAAACACTACACGCCACGCCAATAGGTCAATTATTGATCATTCACAAAATAATGTAATCCAACTGTATTCAATTCAATTCCCAACCGGAAGACTTGAAGAAGGGAATTGCAATATATATTTTTAAGAACAAAGGCAGGCAGAGGTGTACGAGTTATGTAGGGTGTTCCGGGATAAACGGCTAAACTTTGGGAAGTGATAGTGGATACAAATACTAATTAAAAACGTATTTTGGAGATATTCTAGTTTTCGCTTTATTTTCGCGCGAACAGCAAAAAAATAAATAAATATTTATACATAGGTTTTTTTTCCTTTCAAATTCACAGCCTCCAGCCTGGAGACAAGCATTGCACCTATCAACGACAGAACGAGTGGATGACTGACGCTTCTTCGAACGATTGAGTTATCCTCTATCGTAATGATTGAAGGTCATTAACAGGAACTACATACCCTTTTTTGTCATACAATAACAAAATCTAATCGCGTTAAATCAGATGAAAACAGAGGCCAAGCCACAGGTTCAGCACGACCGATACATCTTCTAGGAAAATTAATATTAAGCCATTGCCGAGGACCTCTGCAGAAAAACGTGTTTTTATTTAGTCTTTTGCTGTTTGAGTGAAGAGGAAACTAAAACGAGCGAATCTCCCAAATACATTTCGAGTTAGTTTTTTGAGTCACTATCACCGCCCAAAGTTTATCCGTTTAACCCGGGAACATCCTGTAGAATAACGCTTGATGCATACGCTCACCGAAAATAGTAGAATCTGCCTGAGTGACGCAGAAATTCACACGCTCTATGTTGACCCATGATGCATTGCAACGCCAACTTAAAGCAGCTGATTATCAACATATTTTATTTTATAGTGGATACACATACATTTTAGATCATTCTCTTGATGGATGTTTTCAAATTAGGATGCCATGTCATGACACAATCCAACACATTAATATTCACGCTTTCCATTAACGGATTATTTCATATCTTCTCACAAAAGCCACCGAAGCTGTCTGTTCACTTATGACTGTACAGCGCATGCGCATGCACACTGATTCGAGATGGCTCGTTTTCTAGTGCCGGAAACCTCAGGCAGAGCGTATATAGTATAGACTAGTGGAACTCTAGCAGAACTTGTTGCGTCAATTAGACGAAAATCTAGTGATTGGCTTGGAGCTCGTCACCTGACCACATTTTTGCTTTGCGCTTGTTTTTCGGTTAATGTGTAAATCCACATTAATACTGCCGATGTTCCACCATTCAAAAATATAAAAGAAAATAATAATTATAATGAAAGGAAGGTGGAGAGAGGAACAGCATGAATTTAGCATAGAGGTCTACGATTAACTTGATCCTCGTTATAAGACAGCTGATGGAAATAATTTGGGATATACTTGGTAGTGGTATTTATGGATGTGGAGAAAGAATATGTTAATTTGTGTATAAATAAAGTCTGTAAATCGATGGAGGAGGCTGAAGTGGAAAGAGGAATTGTAATGAGAGAGAAGAGTATGTCTGAGGATAACAAGAGTCCGGGGGAGGGGGGGAGGGGATGGAGTGGCGCCAAATAATAAATAGAGTGAAGCAGGATAGGGCTCTCTAACCACTCCTATGTATTTGTAATGGTAATGAAAACGGTCATGAATAAAGTGACAAGGAAACTCAGCGAGGAAAGAATGAAAGTCACGGTGTCTGCCGATGACTTGGTGCTATGGGAAAAGGAAGAGAAAGTACAGGAAAAAAAAGTACAGAAATGGATTGAGGAAGAAAGAGTATGCAATTAAATTTAGCATGGTGCGGAGTGAATTGATGGCAGTGTCAAGGAAGAGGATAAGGCCCAGTAAAGCTATAAAGTTGGCCAGAATACAGCTGAGAGAGGTACACATAGTGTAAAATATCTTGGAAGCGTGATTGAGGCAAATTATGGTATTAGAGAGGATATAATAAGAAGAGGGGAGCAGGGGGAGTTGTTTAATAGGTGTGTGTAAGAGATCTAACATGAAGAAGAGAAGTGCCCTTGAAGTGTAGGGAAGTGCTGTATAGGGCGTACTTTGTACCCATTGTCACATATGAAACAGAAACATGGTCTTTGAATATAGAAATGACTAGGAGAGGGGAGTAAATGGGAATCAAGTTTGGGAGGAGCATGTTACAGAGATAAACAGGATTAGGAAATAAGCTATCCGAGTAAGAGTGGGGGTACAGGGACTACATGGAATAGAAGAATCAAGGGTGAAATGGTATGATCATGTAATGAGAATGGAAAAGGAGAGACTATTAAAGAGAATGATGGAGATTTAGTATGAAAGAAAAAACCTTAAAGGAGCAGCAGTAAACCAAAAGTGTGCAAGTGAGAAGAGACTAATGGAAGCTATTAAAAGGATGTGTTTTACTAAAATGACCCAGCAATAGGCTGGTAACAATGTTGTGCCTCATTGTTCAGTCAGCCTTTGTATCATTCCTCAGCACTTGCACAGGCCACACCAACCACCCTCTCTACTGCCTGGACCGCTCCACACTTCATGTTATCTAGGACATCCGTGACGAGATCTCCACTGTACTCAGTGCCCATGAGAACTTATCCATCAAGGACCACTTCCGGAAGCTGGCGCAGTCCTTCTACGACATACTTCCCGGTACTACCCATCCTCATATCCAGGGGCTTGGGAATTACGTCATCGACCCTGGAGGGTGCCATTGACTTCTCAAAGACCTGCTCGAATAATCAAGGTGTGACAAACAGTGGTTTGGGAGGCTCTCACCCAACCCCCCATAAAGTAGTATCCCCACACGTAACTCTAAAAACCCTTATTCGGCTTCCCAACATACCTTTTGTTTCCTCCCACCAATATTAATAATATGTTTTTCTTAGTTTCAGAAACTTCGCGAAACGCGATAACCCGCCAGCTAAATTCAGAAACCACACGGTGTGACCAATTGGTTGGTACGTGTTGGAACTTGCTCTCGTGCTCCTCTTCAGGGTGCGGTGCACCAGATCATGCTAATGTGATGTGAAAACTTCTCTTTATATTGGCTCGTTTGGCGGCCACCATCACTCACGTTTTCCCACGCCAATGGAAAGCTCCCTTTTTCTCCTATTAAAAAAGGCCAGGCAGGAGTGGAGGGTTTTAACACGGTGGTTCATCGGTCAGAGGCAGTCGGAGAGTGGCTACTCAACCCGGGTGAGCCACCTGTCTGAAAGAACTATTAAATTGTCTTATGTTACCAAAGAGCAATAATGTTCAACCCTCTCTCTCTCCACCGTCACCCTATCTCCCACCGTGACTTACGTTGCCGGGACATCCTTCTATTCCACCATGACTAACGTCACAGGAACACTCTCGCAGACATTTTTACTACTCCTATCAACACGTGTCTGAACACATTTTTGCCGTCGTCGCGACATCAACCAGTTAACCCCCAAAACTGCAAGAAAGGGATAACGACAGTTGATGATGATGATGTATTCAAAATTATTTACAAAATTTAGGTTTTAAGGGTTCATGAAATGACTACATAAAATCTTGAGTTTTTCCTACGATCACAATACTTCTCTTTCTGAGGAATCGCGAGAAAGTAAAAATGGAATATGTGACCATATAAATAAATAATATATATGATAGTAATAATAATAATAATAATAATAATAATAAAGAATATAAAAGAAAAATAAGATCAAATAACATTTTACATAGAACTGTAATCTACCCATTATTATTTTCAACCAGAAATTTGGAAACTTTTATCTATAGCTATCTATAAATGTGAAAAGCAATATATTGGTGGATAAGGCAGTATGGGACTGTATTTACAGTTATAATCTATCATAATTTTACATATTTTACTGATTTCTACATATTTTATAAGATATCACATAAACCTACCTATTTTGCGTGTTTTTTAATCGTGATATTATGTTTATGTCTTTATTGGGGAAAATACTTTTAAATGACATGTCATTAATTTTCTGGCAATCTGTATTATCATAAATTAATGTATTTAATGAAGCGGTGGCAATGAGTAATGTTCAAAAAGGTATGCTGGCTCTTGGCAGCCGTAACGCAGCTTTATGTCTGACGTTTCTCGTGCTGTGAAGGGGAACAGAATGCGTCATTGCCAGATAGTGGTCTGGGGAGTACATTTCTTGCGTGGCCTGTCGGTTTATAAATACAAGCAAGTTGACGAGCTGTAAAAACAATAATTCTTTAATCCAATTAGCTCAATTTTCCACTGTTGTTTGGTCGGGAAAAGAAACGGATATAAAGCGGCAAGGTAAAGAACAAACGATGAAAATAGAAGCCAAAATCAATCAAGGAAATGTAATTTGTCACAATATTACGGCGCGTAGAACGATCTTTTTAAAAGAAAACAAACAGCTACCTCGCGGTCTAGGGGTAGGGTGTCAGACTTCTGTGCTGGCGGCCGGGGTTCAATCTTCGATTCCGGCACAGATTTATCTGATTACCAAACCCTTCCTTCACCTCTGACAAGACATCTTGTGAATGTGGGGAATGCCAGGGCTCCACCGTGGTTCGGATTCCACGTTAAACTGTAGGTCCTCCATTTCATCTCACAATCACCGTACCATTACACATTAGCGTAAGTGCGTATAACCCGAACGGGTATTAAGATGCGGTAATAATAATAATAATAATAATAATAATAATAATAATAATAATAATAAAAGAAAACAAGACCAAACTTGTCTAAGTGTGAGTGTAATATTAATACCGGTTACTATGTAGAGATAAATATTTAACCTCGGATAGAAAAAAAAAATTCTAGGAAACTGACTTTAAAATATCTGGAGTGGTCTGAAGTTCACTTATTTTCAAAGGTCAGACACTAGTGGCGCAAGAAAACATCATTAGTTGTCAATCAAGCGAATTTCTCAAGAATTCCGTGTGACAGACCTTCATACACATATTGCATTCCTACCCACATCTCAGGCCCAATAGCTGCATACCTGTCGCTAGTTCCCAAAGTATCAGATAATAGAGTGTAAATGATAGCCGAAAGGTGTAATATTGTGTAACGTCGGCCTTCATAAATGTGTAGCTATAATATTAAATTTAGTTTCAATAATATATATGTATAATTAACGTGTGGAAAGAAAGTTTATATAATGTTATATATTTTCACATTATCACATATTTTAATAAATATTTTAACAGATTTTGCTACATATTTATGTACATATTTTGTAGGTTAATAATACATAATACCCGGGCTTGGATGATGACAAATTCGTGTTCTTAAGGGGTCCGCCTTGGTAAGCGAGATACTACCGCGCAGACGTTCAGCTCTAACGCAATATTTAATTAGACGATGTTTTATTTCAAAATATGGTTCATGTCAAAATAATGTTTAAGGATTCTAAAAGGGCTATTTTCCCTCAACAACCCTATAGTTTGAGGTTTATTAATAGAAAAAACAGTGTGCATATGTAACATTTGCTCATTTTTAACTACTTGTAAAGCATATTTGTGAAGCTATGAGACATACCTTAATGAATAAGAACTCTAGATTTAGCCTTCCTCTAACAAATACGGTAATTTATTGATAGGCTCACAATAGTGAATTTTAAGATAGTTGAGAACTAGTAGTGAGCTTTCTTCTTTACCTTGAGATCAGAAGTTTCATAGTTTTCTTTCCCTTATTTATTATTGACATTACAAAAAGTGGCCGTAGGTAAAGGGCGAAAGAGAGTATAAGGTTACACAGAATAGAAAAGTAATTCCATAAAAAGACATAGAGCATTGTATTTTAAGTTTATGGCTTGACTACGATTGATAATTTCTCGCTGACTGAGGCGGTCAGCTTAAGTTGTGATTTGTTTTGTGTTGGTTCCTTTTCATAAAATAAAAACATTTCACATATTTAACAATTTATTGGAATCGACTTCTGATTAGTAAAGAGTAAAAATGTTGTAAACTAATCTCAAGTTCTAGTTAACCTTAAATATTAATATTAATCACTTTCCTAATATCCCTACCCAAATACTTAGTTGTGTATTTTTACAACGTTTATAAAAATAAGAGGTGAGATGCATTGATTTTGGTACACCACAAGGTCCTTGGGCCACACATAATCATGGACAAGGTCCAAAGCTTTACATACTCTGGTATAAGGCGTAACTTTCGTAATAAACTGGAATGACAATAAACGAGGTTGGAATCCACGTCGGGTGTAGTGAAAGGTTTTCCCCCCTTAAATTATTTCCCCACTTTCCTTCCACGCAAATGCGGAGTACACCATCTATTGATCAAAACCTTAATCATCCCTAGCACATTAGTTTAATTAGTACATATGTGTGTACCAAACCACCAACAAATGCTTACGCCTGGAAGAAAACAAAAACATCCCACAAATAATTATATAAACATAATGAATTAAATATAAATTTATTATCATTAGTTCTAATAATTAAATATAAATAATGGTCTTGTAAATAAAAAATAAGATTCAACCTTTAGAAAAGGACTAATATTAAACCTTATTATAGTATGTTTTCCATATGGGGGGGTCGATTGGAGTTCCATATGCGGGGGTTTTCNAGAAAAAAAATAGGAGTTGTTGCTGAGCCCATTCAAAAGAAACATTACCTATATTTTTCACAAATTTATTGAACAAAACAAAACGAAAAAAAAAGTGCTGAAGAATGAATCGGAGATCTATAATTTATCGTTTTTATCACGGTTAAATCGGATATTGATGATTCAAAGTTGTTAATAGCAAATTGCAACAGAATCCAAAATATAAAATTTTGATTTTTCAATAAAAGATTGACAAAAAGTAAATATGGTAAAGTGATCAAGGGTGTTTAAGCGCCTCTTAACCCCATTTATAGGCTTTCATGTGCGTATAATCCAAACGGGTATTAAGACGTGGAGCTTTTTTTTTTCTTTTCTAAGCAGCTGATAAACCACAGAATCCATCATTTTAACTGTTATACGAAACTCTCATGGACGCTCCACTCAAACTTTTGGACCAACGGAAGTTGTCATTTCTATTCCACCCCTCTATCCTCTTTTTACCTCACACCCGCGTCCTAATGGAAAGATGGACGCAGCGCGCTCGCTCAAAATAGTCTCCCCCTCCCCCTTCTTTGCTCCTTGCAGCTGACCATGCCAGGCTCTGCCACGCCGGAAATCGATTGTTTCATCCTCCTAGCGATGATGCGCGTCGCGCCACCAGGCCGCAAGAGCTGTGCGCAGGTCCCAGGCGATCAACAGTCACCTGCAACCGTCTCGCCCGGACACACACACACTCTCTCTTCTCTCTCGACATGGTCCATCCATCCGTCCCTCCTGTTTGACGTTGTCGTGGGAGCTGAGGGTCGTCAACGGCTGGGACCTCCACACCAACTTGTGTACAACATTGAGTCACTAAATAGCCCGCCTATCCCCTCACGAACTAGTCACCTATGAGAGAAAGGGTGNGGGGGGAAGGTCAATGATCATCAGTTTGGAAGTGCTGCTCTTCACCGATCTTGACCATGGTTGAGAAATTTATTTTAAAAAAATATAGATTTATTACAGCCAACATAACAGATATTAGTCAACCGAGCGTAGTTAGGTCCTTTTTTAACTTGGCTGTCTAGAATTTCTTCTGTACGTATCTTTGTTCCACGATAACAAACTATCGAATACATGGGCCAATTCTAACTAAATTAGAAGGCGAAATTATATGAACCCAGGCCAAACAAAGTATTTACAGTACATGTTATTCTTTAAGTCTGGTCATCAGGTACAATATGGCTGCTGTTAAAATTATTTTCCGTTTAATAGTAGCTCATTTCAAGTGATATGAATTTTATAACTCAAAGAAATAGATTGAGTAAAGAGATAAAATAATTTAAAATTTTGACATGTATTACGAGACTGACGTCTTAAAACTCGCGGAAAACTGTTATTTTTCAGAATATAATGTACTATTTAATAGAGTATCTATTTGTTTTCTGTCTGACTTGATCACCATAGAAAAGTATCTAGTTAAAATTGAAGGAGAAATTATAGGAGACATTTTAACTTGAAATTTTAAGACTGTATAGAGATAATGACATAGAGAGAGTGAGAATAACTGTTCACATAACTACGAGTGGATTGTAGTAGCTATAATAACTTGGAGGGAACGAGGTATAATGTTTATAAAACTACTATTAAGACTGTAGTAACGATAAAAACATGGAGGGAGCAAGGTCTACTGTTCACAGAACTACTAGTAAGACTGTAGTAACGATAATAACATGGAGGGAGGGAGGTCATACTGTTCACAAAGAACTACTAGTAAGACTGTAGTAACGATAAGAGCATGAAAGGAGGGAGGTCTACTGTTTATAGAACTACTAGTAAGACTGTAGTAACGATAATAACATGGAGGGAGGGAGGTCTACTGCTCATAGAACTTCTAGTAAGACTGTAGTAACGATAATAACATGGAGGGAGAGAGGTCTACTGTTCACAGAACTACTAGTAAGACTGTAGTAACGATAATAACATGGAGGGAGGTCTACTGTTCACAGAACTACTAGTAAGACTGTAGTAACGATAATAACATGGAGGGAGGTCTACTGTTCACAGAACTACTAGTAAGACTGTAGTAACGATAAAAACATGGAGGGAGTGAGGTCTACTGCTCATAGAACTTCTAGTAAGACTGTAGAAACGATAAAAACATGGAGGGAGCGAGGTCTACTTCTCACAGAACTACTAGTAACGATAATAACATGGAGGGAGAGAGGTCTATTGTTCACAGAAATACTAGTAAGACTGTAGTAACGATAAAAACATGAAGGGAGTGAGGTCTACTGTTCACAGAACTACTAGTAAGACTGTAGTACCTATAAGAACATGGAGGGAGTGAGGTCTACTGCTCATAGAACTACTAGTAAGACTGTAGTAACGATAAAAACATGGAGGGAGAGAGGTCTATTGTTCACAGAAAAGACTGTAGTAACGATAAGAACATGGAGGGAGTGAGGTCTACTGTTCACATAACTACTAGTAAGACTGTAGTAACAATAATAACATGGAGGGAGCGAGGTCTACTTCTCACAGAACTACTACCATAGAGGGGTTGAAACTGGAAGCGCAACTAGACGCGTGTTCACGTAACACCCGATGAAATACGAGATGATAAGGATGGAGATGAGGACGATGACGTCCGTGTTGGAGGCGAGGGAGAAATATCGTGTCCCGGTAGAAAGCATTGGGCTGCTGAAAGGAAATATGAGAGGCTGACGTGGGAAGAACTATAGTTACCCTCTAATCAAAAGGTCAACGCTGTACACCCTAGTAGCTAGGCGTGGGCTTAAACCCCATGGTAGGATATGTATAACCTTTTAAACAGCGTATTTTTTGTCACCGTATATTACTACCCGTTCTAGCTATACGAATATGTGTTATGGATGATAAAGGTTGAATTTCAGAAAATGTACTCGTTATTAAGAGAAAGGAAAGTGAAAAACTATCTAGGAAAAGTAACTTTTGTTATACACGACCAGCATTCAAACCCCGATCTTCAATAAGGTAAACTATTTTCCCCATAAATAGCTAAACACTTTCGTTATTTAAGTGATTTGGGTGTTAAAGTGCTTATATATTCAAAACTACTTTTATAATTATCTTGGTCTCGTTAATTATTCTTATGCTTTAAACAAATAACTGTAAGACATTAAGTAGAAACAATTGCAATTTTATTATTATATTTAATTATTGGATTGAACCCAACTTGAGAACTTAATAGTAATAATAATAATGTATACAATTCGTTAGAAAATTTAAATACACCAATTAAAACAATATTTGACAAGACATATTTTAACAAAACCTTTTTTTAAGTATCACATAGCATGTCGACATTTTAAAAATCAAATTTAAAATAAACAACTTTTTTAAGACTAAAAACTAAACAACTCTTAACTAGTAGCTTCTCTGTGAAAGAAAAAGAAAAGGTGTAATCTTTCTTCTTTGATCTCGTGAGTCTGTTTGAAACGTTAAGAATGGGACACATACAGAGAGTTCTTTGAGAAGAGTAAAGTCCTTAAACCAGTGAATTCCTACAGTTCTTAAAAAAAAAACTATTAGGTTTTATTGGTTCTTCTTCTTCTTTACTATTGTATTTATTGTCTCATATCCACCTTTATGATTATGTTGTTGTTTTGTATGTGTATTTCAGAGATGACTTTAAACGTGTATATTTCTAAAGTTTCTTGGTTTTAAAAATACGAATTTATATTTAAATAAAAAGGAAATTAAAATGTTTTAATATCACAGTTATAAATGAATGAATAATAATCTTACCCAACTTTGTCTACGATAATTTATGGTTAATTTTAGTGGTTTTTGTTCCTTGCGCTTTATTATCAATTTAACTACACTAGTTTTGTAGGGATGAAAAGAGTTTATAGAAAATGTACCCACATTCACGTGAATAAAATATAAAACCATATTATTATTATTATTATTATTATTATTATTACTAGGTGTTCTATCTTAAGACAGGCCCATTCTTTTTGTCAATGAACTTATACCACTAATGCACCCTGTCCTCTGCCTCCTCCTTCAGCTCCCAGAATGTTCTTTTTTCCTTCAAGTTATCTAATGTTTGAATCCCCCTTCTTCCTAAGCTCCTCTTTCCTTCAACCTCACTTACTTTCTATGGGGGACCTGGTGGTCTAGGGGTAAGGTGTCGGGGTTCAATCCTCGGTCCCGGCAAAGATTTATCTGATTACCAAACCCTTCCTTCACCTCTGACAAGACATCTTGTGAATGTGGGGAAAGCCAGGCCTCCACCGTGGTTCGGATTCCACGTTAAACTGTAGGTCCTCCATTTCATCTCACAATCACCCTACCATTACACATTAGCGTAAGTGCGTATAACTCGAACGGGTAGTAAGACGCGGTGCTAATAATAATAATAATAATAAT
>CABFOW010000240.1:241245-262008 GCA_902141385.1 Timema californicum
AAAAAATGTCTAAAAATTATAGAAAAATGTTAAGGGTGGACAACCCTTATCACTAAGGGGTATGAAAAATAGATGTTGGCCGATTCTCAGACCTACTCAATATGCTCACAAAATTTCATGAGAATCGGTCAAGCCGTTTCGGAGGAGTACGGGAACGAACATTGTGACACGAGAATTTTATATATAAGATATAAAAAAAATACGAGTGGAGAATTGAGGGGGGTATTGCGGAACATTTGATGAGTCTATCGGGGCCTAAGAATATTGCTTACCCGTATTTCTAGTCTATTGTGACGCCTTAGCCCATGCGACCACCGATGCCGTCATATTATAGTCCCATGTGTAGCCCCATTGCATGTCATGTATCGGCTCATACTCGCTACTGCGCTCTTAGCATTGATTTTGTTGTGTGTGTGTGTGTGTGTGTGTGTGTGTAGGGGGGTAAAGGGAGGGGGCAGAGGGAGCGCTAAAGCTCTCCTACATGTATTCAGAGACAGGGGACTTGTAACATGTAACATATCAGTCTTTGTTCAAGCAGAGAAACGGAGTGGAGTATAACAGACTTTACTTCACGGATGGAAGAGTTAAAGGAAGAGACAGATACACCTCAATTTCCATAGTAAAAGCCTTTTATATCTCACAAATATAATATATATATAAAAGGTGGGGAAAAATTAATAGCAATTTACTATTATTATTATTTTATTGTTATTTTAACCCGCCTCGGTGACGTAGTTGGCTAACGTGCTAGTCGTGTTGAGCTCGACTGCTGAGGACGGGGAGATCGAGGTTCGAATCTCGGTCGGGTGAACTGGGGGTGGTTTTTCATAAATTGTTTTCCACTCTCTCTCCACTCAAATTTGGGTTCAATTCCTCTAATTCAACCTTCCCAAACCCTAATCCATTAGCGTAATTAGTACTTAAAGCGTATAACCCGAACGGGTAGTAGGACGCGGTGCTAAATAAAAAATAATAATAATATTGTTATTTTATAGGTATTTTATGTTGATAATGATAATGATGATTGTTATTTTTTTAGTTATTGATAATATATATCTAAAGTGACACAGCTGCATATTCCACGACTTGACGTATGGCTACGTAATAGAAAATCTAGTAACTTTTATAGCCACCTCCCTCTAAAAATTGGACTGTATTCTTCCTTCACAAACAAACATGCTTTAGACCTGAACCAGTGGAGTGGGCACCTGGTCTAATCGTCTTTCTCACGCACGATGGGGAGATCGGGCCTCGAATCCCGGATGGGTGTACTGATTATGGTTTTTCACTAATTTTTTTTAAACTCTTGTAAATGCACCTGCTGGTCTAGAGGTAAGGTGCCGGACTTCTGTGCTGGGGGTCCGGGGTTCAATCCTCGGTCCCGGCACAGATTTATCTGATTACCAAACCCTTCCTTCACCTCTGACAAGACGTGTATTAACCACAGCTTGTGAATGTGTGGAATTCCAGGCCTCCACCGTGGTTCGGATTCCACGTTAAACTGTAGGTCCTCCATTTCATCTCACAATCACCCTACCATTTCACATTAGCGTAAGTGCGTATAACCCGAACGGTTAGTAAGACGTGGGGATGATAATAATCTTGAAATTCGGGTAGCTTTCCTTGAAATTCTACCTTTATCATATTTAACGTATTAGCATAATCATGACATAAGCGAACATCCCAAACGGGCTGTGAGACGTGGTTCTAAAAAATAAAGGTGATGTATTGATAAAATCAAATGAATATTTTTTTCAAAATGTTACTAAGGTGAGATGGAAGAGAATCAACGTTAGGTCCGTATATTTTACTTTCTCTCGACCCCTCGGATAGAGAAGTATTATGATTTTTATAAAAATTGAAATCGATATTTTGATAAATATCGATATGTCACATGACCCTCTGAAACGGAAAAGATAATTTTCACTATACCTACCCATACCGTCTGTCCATCTGTTTATATCTTGGACTAGAGATGAACCCATTTTACCGATCTGGATAAAAATTGGTATCCAGGTTTCCATAAAATCCACGAGGGTTTTTTGGGAATTAGATACAGGAAAAAGCCCTACAATTACAATTAAGGGCAGTTTACTTAAATGTAAAAGAGATCAAATCGATTATATCGAAATCCATTCAAATGAATAAACAATAAAACTTTGTATCTAGGCATTATTCAACATTACAAACAAAATGGCTGTTTTCGTTTCCCCATGAAAATTACTTTCAGGATACTTTAAATAATATGTGGAAATTTCCAATTTTAACCAAATCCCCGCAAATATTTCAGATATGAAATAACTAACATTTCATTGTAGTTGCAGTATATATTTTATGGCACTTTTTAGAAAAGAAATTATTATGCTCTTTGGTGGAAAAAGATATTCCATTTTTCTCAGTGTTGTTGTAACAGTTTATATGATTTAATTTATGTTCCTTGGTGGAGTATTTCTATAATTGAGTTATTATTTTGTTTCACAAATCTCACGAATTTTTAGTAACTGTCTCTATTTTAAGATTTAGAGAGAGAAAGTATGTACGGTGCAGTTCATGTTCCAATGTCGCCATGCTTGCGACAGATGTCCAAGAACTGTTGAAATTAACATGTGTAGAAAAATAAACTAAGTGAATCTAATGAAGCAAAGTTTTATTAATTTTGACAAAAAAAAAAGCGTTCTGTTGCAAAAACTGCAAGAAAACAACTAATCTGTTCCATTCCACTCAACCTTAAGCCCGGTATATGCAAATAAATGGCACAGTGAACCACAAAGACTTTCTAGCTCCTTTACCTATAGATGGAGGTATTTACTTAAAACTCTTAAGATTTATGTGAAAAGAAATACTCATTGTTGCAGAAACATAATGAAAAAAGCATCAAATTCCACCAAAGAGCATACATGAAATAATATATACGTTTACTGTAACATATTGAAAAAGGTAACCTCATTTATTACCTAAAAGCACAACAATTAACTTTCGATTTACACTAAAAAAATATATGTACTTATATTTCGAGAACTATTGGTTCTATTAAAATATATTTCAAATAAAAGTTGTTATATTTTTATTGGTCCTACAACTTAGTAATGGTTGTTATTCCGTATCTCAAATAGCTACGGAGATATGATCTAAACTAGATATATTCATTTATGTGATGTACTCTTTAAGTCATTTTCCCAGAAAATATTAGATGTGCCTTTTTTATGTTGAATAATACCGAGATACGAATTTTAATCTAAATCGCTAAATTCGATTACAAGTAAATGTTTTTTCCTCTTTTTTCATCCTTAAGTAAATTACCCTAAATTTTAGGGTTGGATAGCGAATCAAAAAAAAAACTTCTGAGAAACCCCATTAAAAATTTAATTAGCAATTTTTAGCCCATTCGGTAAAATGGACAAATAGAGATAAGATATCACAAAAATAGCTTTTTGGTTTCAGGGGGTCATCAAAACCTCATGTTTTTTTACGATCACAATACTTACTCTCTCCGAAGGTTCGAGAGAAAGTATAAAAACTGGAATGACCAGTAGTGTTTGAATAGCTTTTTTTCTTCTTCTCTCTTAATCGAGATATTATAACCGGTCATCCATCTCGTTCATTACCTGTGTATAACAATGGAAGTTGGTTCGGAAACAGTCAAAAGGGGGAGGGAGGGGTTTGTCCTCCACTCTTTCTGCTCCATGAGCTGTTCACACGTCACTGCGTATTTAGGAGTGACGCGGGAAAAGATAAAAGCTCGAACTAACCTGCCTCTAGCATTCACTTCACAAAGAACGAAAGCTTCTTTCATTTTACTCTCCCCCCCCCCCTTCCTCAACCCCCCAAACCCATTCTTCCCTCTGCCACAAAATCACGCACTTCAGCTTTGTCAGGCGACATTTGCAATCACCACCGCTAGGGGCGTTATGAAAGGTGGCGGATCAAAATGTTATAAAAGTTTGTTTGTGTATGTTTTTAGCACCGCGTCTTACTACCTGTTTAGGTTATAAGCTTATGTACTAATTACGCCAATGATTTTCGGTATTTTGAAGGCTATATCTAAAGGAAATGTACCCACATTTGCATGGAGGGAGATTAGAAAACAGTTTTGGAAAAACTACCCTCAGTACACCCAATCGAGATTCAAACCTTGATTTCCACGTCATCGGCAATCTAGTCTAATGTGAAAGTAGTGCCTTAGACCATGCGTCCACCAAAGCGGGTTTTTACAAAAGGTTTAATAAATTGAGAGTTATGCTATTCCCTAAATCTAAAATATATCTTTTCTTTGACGACGTTGCCTACTTGGAGATTTATAAACTATTTTACAGAGAGGGTTGCATCTTAGCTTGACGCACTTAAGCAGTTTAAGCATTATACCACTACAGATTAGGGCTTGGCAACCTTTTAGATATTGCGGGACACATGGGTTTAAAAAAAATTGGCGGGCCGTAGCACTTAAGGAAATATCGAGCAAAAAATTTCAGTTCTATATATCTCTTTCTAAGAAATTAGCTATAATATATTTTTACGAATGCAATAATTTGTTCGTTTGCTTTTTTTTAATAACACTTATACGAAAAACAAACGATTTTATTCATAAAAATAGTCCTTTGTTAAACATTTTACAACTAAAAGCAAATTTCAGAAATTATAGATTTACCTTGTTGACAATAAAAATAAAAATAAATTATAGCTAATAAGTTAAGGATTTACTATTTAAAACAATAAAAATGTTACTGCAATGAAATAAACGTTTGATTAAAACTAATAATTAACTGTCCTTAGCATTGTTTTGCCAGCACAGTGAGATTAGCGTCAATATTTTCTACACAAATGCGCCAATATTATGTTCATCTTAGTTTTGATCTTACATATTTAATTATGGAAATTATTTACTCACATACATAAGTACTCCAAAATATAGTAATCATTTTTCTTGCAAGTACTTTCAAATTTGGGAATATATAATCAGACAAATTTAAATAAAATGTTAAAATATATTGTTGATTAAAATTATTTTAACAATAGTATTGGCTTGTGAATCTGCAACTTCTAACGCTAATTAATGTTCTTGTAATTCTGACAGTTCAATTATGAAAGTAATGTATAATAATTTTAAATGATATTCCTATTTAGAGAAATCTTGAAACATAAAGAATCTTTAAAGAGTGATAAAACTGGACAATGAATGGTGAACTGAGATGTATATAGTAGCCTACATACATTTTCTAGAAATATTTTGTGGGATATATAAAATCATTCTGCGGGTCAGATATGGCCCATGAACCGTAGGTTGCCTACCATTGCTCTATAATTTTGATGAAAGTGTACGAAATTGAAATAAAGGGGACAAAAAGAGCAGGTAAACCTGCAATGTATCTTGTCCATGGCCTTGTAAACGTTTATCTCTTCCGCTGACAAGTATAAACACTTACTCTACTGTTTGCGCGTTTACAGCATTGACTTTAATTTCAAAATTAGACTATATTTTCTTTTTTTCTATTCTAGATAGACAAATGCTTCCACAAAAGTTTTTAATTTTTATTTTGGGAGGAGGATTCCGGCAAAACAATTTTCAGGAGTGAACCAAATAGCCTGAGTTGTAGACGTTAGAAAAGTACGTTTTCAAAAAATAGCTAATTTTTTTTGCATTGTAAGATTATTTTTATATAATTATTTAAGGATTTATGGATTTTGTTTCAATGAAATATGTATTCACTTGACGTTACGTCACAGGTAAGCAAAGCCGTTAAACTAATAATTACAATGCACACCTGATTCATGGAATGGATGTCAATCTCATCAAATCTTTTTTATCACCACGTCCCATTACGTGTTCAGGTTGTACGCATGAATGATAATTACTTTAATGATGTAGGGATGAAGAAGGAAGCAATTTAGAGGTAATCTACCCGCTGTTGCTTGGGAAACCATATAGAAAATAACACCCTAAGTATAACTGACCAGGATTTGAGCCTCAATATCCCCGTCATAAGCAGGCCAGTCAACAATACCTTAGACCAGGGGTCAGCAAGCTTTTTGGTACACAATCGATTTATAAACTTAACCAAACGTCTCAAGTCCATTATACTTAAGATTAATTTTTTCGTATATAAAATCTTATATTTATTGCTTAAATTTAATCTTCCCTCTAATATTTATATCCCCAACCTCATAGAAATAAATATAGAATAGATAAAGATATATTTTTGTATATTTAACTATTTAAATTTCTTCTAACATTTTGGTCACGCTCAAATACTATTTGAAAGTACTTAATACAGTTTATTTGCGAGCTCAAAATAAAACTTTCAGTGACAAAGTTATCCTCTTACACGATAGACTGAAAATTGCTGTGGGATCGACCAGTTTACGATCCTGCCTTAAACCATCCGGCCACTGAAGAGGGTCTCATTTAGTCTTTTTTTTTGTCGATGACGGGAAGTTGTGGCTGGAATCATGACCAGTTCTTCCAATCCCCCCGCCCTTAATGGTCATCCCACTTTTCCTCAAAATGTGGATACATCTTTTATAAATGGGAAACTATATAGGAAAAATCACCCTCATTACATTCAGACGAGATGTGAACTCCGACCTCCCCTGCATCAGAATAATGGACTAGATAATCTTGACGTTTATTCCGCTTGCTCACCGACGCGGGTGATTCACACTTTTAATATAATTTACTTCTGATGTGATTGGATTAAATACTATGGAATATCGACCATTTTCTTCTACATCATTAAATCTTTTCAATTCATATCGAATATTAAATGCTAAAATAATGTCTAAAACTTAACAGTAAGTAGACATAAAGCGTTTTTGCTTGCAATATAGCTTTTTTTTTTATGAGTTGAAGCTTGTCGCTGCTTTTCACTAGAATTGTAAAGAAGCTAGACAATTCTTTTTTTTTAATCTCCCTTCTCGTAAAACAAGTAATGCATGAAGTGCAGAGCAAATATCAATCTCATGTTGACATTCAGCTTCAGGTAATAAAGTGTCCGTCTACGACAAGGATAGAGAACTCACGGCCCGCGGGCTGCATGCTGCCCTCTAGACATATTGGACCGGTTTAATTGTCTTCAATAGTTTTATTTTACTATCCGGCCTGCAGTTATGAAAGCAAAAAAAAAATGTTTAGTATTAGTTTATTCATAATTTTGAATAACAACATTTTTTTAGAAATATTTCAAACCGTCCTATATTTTTGTTATCCCCTTAAACACTAAAATATGGGAATTTTTATTTTATTAGAAATATATATATGCTTTGAGTATTTAGTGTACTCACATAAACATCTGGGAAAATATAAGTTTATACAATTTTAAATATATATTAATGATTTTAAACACATAGCATAAAATAACTCTCCTGGTCTAGTTTTCCAGTGTCGTGGAGGTCAGGGTTAGAACTCCAGCAGGATCAATGGTGGGTGGTTCCTCATATTTCCATCACTAAAATTCTGTTACATTTCCTCTAAGCCATAACTTACTTATCCTTTACTAATGATAAAAATTAGTTATTAAATTGCAATTAAAGTGGGTTTAGTCTGGGAGGGTAGTAAGATATGCTGCAAATAAGAAGGACTTCGGCTTGAGGAAGCTGAGCAGCTTGTTCGGCGCTTTTATTATAAAAGTAAACAAGTTTTTATAAGTTGTGGACCCTAAAACGCCCCTAGTTTGTGAAGCTAGACCTTTGACTAATTTTAGTTTGATACGAGTTGTCTACGAGCAATGAAAGAACCTCAGTGTAAGAATATGATAAGAGGTAGGTTATAGTATGGTTGAGTATTACTGCCCATTCAGGCTATCTGGAAATTTGCTACTCTTAGAAAAAAGTAACATGAATTCATTTTTTTTAGTGTGGAGGTGGGAAAGACAAAATTAAACTTATACAACTTTTCTCTGTAAAACACCACCCTTTGGTGTGTTCTAAAACAAAGTCCTTAGGAAGCTATTTAGTCCTTTAAGAAATGATGATACTCGGAGTGTATGAGGTAATATATTTATGAGTTATATATCCTGTACTCACCTTGATAAAATAATCAATTCTCACATATTATGGTGGGCAGAACATGCAGCGTGAATATAATAATCTAGAACCGTGTTTGGGCTATTGATTGGTAAACCGAATGGGAATATACAATTGAATAGACACAAATGGGAGTAAAACATCAGAATTGACCTGAAGTAGAGAGAGTGTAATGAGATGGACTGGCTATAACTAGCTCAAGATAGGGATAGGATGTAATGAGGTGAACTGGATATAACTAGCTCAAGATAGGAATAGGCTGTAATGAGATGGACTGGATGGAACTAGCTCAAGATAGGGATAGGGTGTAATGAGGTGAACTGGATAGAACTAACTCAAGATAGGGATAGGCTGTAATGATATGGACTGGATAGAACTAACTCAATATAGGGAAAGGCTGTAATGAGATGGACTGGATATAAATAACTCAATATAGGGATAGGCTGTGATGATATGGACTGGATAGAACTAACTCAAGATAGGGATAGGGTGTAATGAGGTGAACTGGATATAACTATCTCAAGATAGGGATAGGGTGTAATGAGGTGAACTGGATACAAATAGCTCAAGATAGGGATAGGGTGTAATGAGGTGAACTGGATATAACTAACTCAAGATAGGGATAGGCTGTAATGAGATGGACTGGATGGAACTAGCTCAAGATAGGGATAGGGTGTAATGAGATGGACTGGATAGAACTAGCTCAAGATAGGGATGGGGTTTAATGAGGTGAACTGGATAGAACTAACTCAATATAGGGATAGGCTGTAATGAGATGGACTGGATGGAACTAGCTCAATATAGGGATAGGCTGTAATTAGATGGACTGTATATTACTAGCTCAAGATAGGGATAGGCTGTAATAATATGGACTACATATAACTAACTCAATATATGGATAGGCTGTAATGAGATGGACTGGATAGAACTAACTGAAGATAGGGATAGGGTGTAATGAGGTGAACTGGATAGAACTAACTCAATATAGGGATATGCTGTAATGAGATGGACTGGATGGAACTAGTTTAATATAGGGATAGGTTGTAATGAGATGGACTGGATGTAATTAGCTCAAAATAGGGATAGGGTGTAATGAGGTTACCTAGATATAACTAGCTAAAGATAGGGATAGGGTGTAATGAGGTGAAATGGATATAACTAGCTCAAGATAGGGATAGGGTGTAATTAGGTGAACTGGATATAACTAGCTCAAGATAGGGATAGGGTGTAATGAGGTGAACTGGATAGAACTAACTCAATATAGGGATAAGGCTGTAAATAGATGGACTTGATATAACTAGCTAGAGATAAGGATAGGATGTAATGAGGTGGGCTGGATGGGACTAGCTCAAGCTAGGAACCAGGTGTAATGAGGTGAACTGGATATAACTAGCTCAAGATAGGGATAGGCTGTAATGCTATGGACTGGATATAATTAACTAAATATAGGGATAGGCTGTAATGAGATTGACTGGATATAACTAACTCAAGATAGGGATAGGGTGTAATGAGGTGGACTGGATGGAACTAGCTCAAGCTAGGAACCAGATGTAATGAGGTGGACTGGATATAAATAGCTCAAGATAAGGATAGGGTGTAATGAGGTGAACTGGATAGAACTAACTCAATATAGAGATAGGCTGTAATGAGGTGGGCTGGATGGAACTAGCTCAAGATAGGGATAGGGTGTAATGAAATGGACTGGATGGAATTAGCTCAAAATAGGGATAGGGTGTAATGAGGTGAACTGGATATAAATAGCTCAAGATAAGGATAGGGTGTAATGAGGTGAACTGGATAGAAACTAACTCAATATAGGGATAGGCTGAAATTATATGGACTGCATATAACTAACTCAAGATAGGGATAGGGTGTAATGAGGTGGACTGGATGGAATTAGCCCAAACTAGGGATAGGGTGTAATGAGGTGTACTGGATATAACTAGCTCAAGATAGGGATAGGCTGTATAGCTATGGACTGGATATAACTAACTAAATATAGGGATAGGCTGTAATGAGATTGACTGGATATAACTAACTCAAGATAGGGATAGGGTGTAGTGAGGTGGACTGGGTGTAATGAGGTGGACTGGATGGAACTAGCTCAAGCTAGGAACCAGATGTAATGAGGTGGACTGGATAGAACAAGCTCAAGATAGGGATAGGATGTAATGAGGTGGGATGGATGGAACTAGCTCAAGATAGGGATAGGATGTAATGAGGTGAACTGGATAGAACTAACTCAATATAGGGATAGGCTGTAATTATATGTACTGCATATAACTAACTCAATATAAGGGATTGGCTGTAATGAGATGGACTGGATATAACTAACTCTAGATAGGGATAGGGTGCAATGAGGTGAACTGGATATAGCTATCTCAAGATAGGGATAGGGTGTAATGAGGTGAACTGGATAGAACTAACCCTAGATAGGGATAGGGTGTAATGAGGTGAACTGGATATAACTAGCTCAAGATAGGGATAGGGTGTAATGAGGTGAACTGGATAGAACTAACTCAATATAGGGATAGGCTGTAATGAGATGGACTGGATGGAACTAGCTCAATATAGGGATAGGTTGTAATGAGATGGACTGGATGGAATTAGCTCAAAATAGGGATAGGGTGTAATGAGTTTACCGGGATATAACTAGCTAAAGATAAGGATAGGGTGTAATGAGGTGAACTGGATATAGCTAGCTCAAGGTAGGGATAGGGTGTAATGAGGTGAACTGGATATAACTAGCTCAAGATAGGGACCGGGTGTAATGAGGTGGACTGGATGGAACTAGCTCAAGCTAGGAACCAGGTGTAATGAGGTGGACTGGATAGAACTAGCTCAAGATAGGGATAGGATGTAATGAGGTGGGCTGGATGGGACTAGCTCAAGCTAGGAACCAGGTGTAATGAGGTGGACTGGATAGAACTAGCTCAAGGTAGGGATAGGATGTAATGAGGTGGGCTGGATGGAACTAGCTCAAGCTAGGAACCAGGTGTAATGAGGTGGACTAGATAGAATTGGATCCAGATAGTAATAGTGTGCTATGAGAGGGGCAGTATAAAAAATAGCTCAAAGTAGGAATAGGAAGTGTACTTTTGTGAGTGCGACAATATACTTTTTAGTTCCTAACGCCATAGAGTAAGTAAGTAAAACAAAGCCCTTTTATGGATGAGGTATTTTGAGATTCTGTTTGAAGACACGCACATAAGTATGACATCACTTTTAATGAGAAGACGAAACTCAATGCAGATACACCTAATATATTTAAAAAAATCCATTTTATTTTCTTATGGAATTTTTCTCAGAGATACACATATTTACACTTTAAGGTGGGATATAGGGAACAAAGAGATAAGGTCAACATTTTCTACTACTTTTTATATAATTTTTTTTCCAAAATGAATAAAATTCTGCTTTGGTGGATACGTTTAGTTTTAATTTCTAAGCAAAATAACATCAACATTTATTTTATATTTATCATAAGCATAAATCCCAGACAAGTTATGTACTAGTTACTCAACCTTAAGGGAGTTTCGCTACACCGCTTCAGTCAGGTTGAATCCTTGAACATTGGGGTGTGCTAGTGGCAGTTCTGAGTGATAAGAGCAATGACGGATCGTGTATAGGCACTGTGGAACTGCAGCATCCCCTATATGCACTTGATATTATCGATAAGATTTAATATAATGATTACTTTTTTCTTTAATTCTCTCATTATTTTTGTAGTACACTATATATTCCTTAAGCTTAATGTCAGTACTTCAGTAGCCATCCCTCAGTTTATCAAAAATATACAAAAATCTTTGTATGTAACTGTGCGCTTCACAGTGCCAGCAACATGGCATTTGACTGTTGTGAGCATGCGTGAGGAGGAAGGCGGGACTGCCAAGCAGAGAGAGAGAGCACTGTTGCTCTCACAGTGCCGGCTCTCCCTTCTCAACTTACCTCCTTTCACTTAGTAAACCTTTCCAGACAAGTAATTAGTAGACAGTATTTGAAGATTGCTTACAACCAGATAATTTGCAAACATTTATATATTTTTATTTTTAACATTGCGTCTTAGTATCCGTTTGGGCAATATGCTTGCAAACATTCTCTTGAACAAATAAATGGTACACACACATGGACAAAATCTCACTAACTTTCTAATATCGTGTGTTATAGCTTTGAAAAAAATTGGATTTTTATTAAAATACCCTTACGTATATTTTACTCATAAAAACAAACACATCACAATAAACATCACAATAAAAACTCTTGAGTTATAAACTTTAAGCCAAATTATTCAAATAAATCTAAAAAATTTCAAATTATCAAAAATAATTTATTCGTAAACTACCCGTAAATGGTTTATAATTTGTAAAAACAAAACGTATTCTTATTTGTCATGAAAAACTATTACCTGTTACCCATTTTTAACTCCCAACTTTAAGGTACTTTCAAAAAATGTAATATTATCTTTAATTTGTTGGACGTAACCTATCATTAAATTAATTTATTTTAGAAAAATAAAGATATATTATAGGTATTAAATTCCAAATAAAATATTTTCCCGAGACCAATTTTGAACAAAAACAGTATAGATATTTTCAAAACTATTAAAAATTTACAAAAATCTATCTTTTTTACACCAAAAATACGTATAAAGTGTTATTTTGCACGTTAAAATCTCTAAAGATACCAATTTGTAACCAAATTTATATGGTAATTTTAAAAATATTTCAAGTTTTTTTTCAAATCCATCACCAGTAAACTACCCATAAATTATTTTTACCCCAAAAACCAACATAAATTGTTATTTGTCATGTCAATCACTCCGAATATATCCATTTGGAACCAATTAATTTGAGCATTTTTTAAAAATATTTCAAGTTTTTTTAAATCAGTAAATTACTCAATAATGCGTCCCCTCCCCCCNGTCCAATTTACCATGACAAATACTCCCAGTATACCCTTTAGGAACAAAATCGTTAAACCATTTGTACAATATTTCAATTTAAAAAAATCATTCATCAGTAAACTACCAATTAATGAGCTTTTACTCTCAAAACAAGTATACACAGTTCCCAGATATACATTTTGAACAAAATCGTAAGAGACATTTTCTAAATATTTTGTATTTTCATAAATGTCTCATCAGTATGATACCTATCAATTACTACCCAAAAACTATTAAACCATGCTATTGGTCTTGTCAAACAAATATTAGCTCTGCATTTTAATCAAAATCATTAAAACCATTTTCGAAAAATTCAGAATTAAAAAAATCATCAACCATTAAACAACACTTATTTTTTAGGGTTAGGATACAAATAAAAATATTAAAATCCCGAGGTTTAGCTATATAAAATTTACATATAAAGTTTGAATAAAATCCATACAACCGTTTCTGATACGTAGACCAGCGACAGAGAGAGAAAGAGAGAGAGAATTGTAAAGCCAGTTTTTTTTAGGTTTGGGTTCATATAAAACGTAAATATTCATCATAATCTCAAGATTGATTTTTTTTAAAGATTACTTTACTTTCTCTTGATATGAGAAAGTAAAAATGACCATTGTATTATACGTTTTAATCGTAATTATAGAATTCAATGTGAAGGAAAATTAATAAAACTTAATAACAAATTGGAACTCTATTATTCTATTATTACGATTAAATATTGTTTACTTATTAAAATTCATTATGTTTTTCAAAAATTATACGTTTTGTTTGTAATTTGCAGTCTTATTAGTTTCATTGATTTATGGGAAGAAGTGGGGTCGCTATCTGAGGCTAACTTTATGAAAACCAGTTTATTGACACTAGAATAAAGTGTCTGTCTGGTTTCTAATAAAACTATCTTTAAAGTGAACTTGTTTTTTAATGCCTGCTTGAAGTGATGCCGCCACTTGGGACTCCATGTAGTGATCCTCGCGTTGAAGGACTCAAGCACTCCTAATGAGTACAACCATTTTACCCTGAGAGGTATGGTTCTAGAGCAGGGGTGTCAAAATCAAACTGGTGAGAGGGCCGCATTATACGATTAAGAGGGCACTGCAAAATGGACATGGGATTTTTATTTACTATATAATACATTAAAATTTTTATACATAATTAAAAAGCCTATTTTTTCCCTCGACCCCTTTCCATTCTTAAATCACACTGATATCTACATATATATATATATATATATATTTCCTTTTACTAATTAAACTTAGACCACAATTAATATATATATATATATATATATATATATATATATATTTCCTTTTACTAATTAAACTTAGACCACAATTCAAATATTTTTCAACTAAAACAAAATTTCAGTCTGCTAATTTATAAAATCTACGGTATGTTGAAAATATGTCATCGTTTCTCACTTACTGAATGATTAAGATCTGGTGAAGTATTTTGACTTGAAACAATCCTCATTGTGTTTTGTAAGTGTTCGTTTGTAAGCTGACTTCATAGCTTGGATGCATTCAATTTTAAAGGGAGAAAACCTGTTCACAAATAATTGTACAGTACTTACTAACATTGATTGTATTTTAGCCGGGTATATTTTGATTATGAGATAGCTATCATCTAAATACTTAGAGTAAAATTCTGGGGTGGTGAAGAAAAGAATTACAGTAAAAACCAATAAATTCATATTACAATTCTTCTTTAACAACTTCAACATCAATTGAAAATGGAGTTGTTGATAACTAAAATCAAAAATTCTCCTGTTGAAAATCCCCAAATACTTCTTCAAAGTTTTTCCGGAAAGCTGAAATTGGTGTAAAATATTATTGAGTGTATAGGTGTCCACACTTGTTTTGAGCTTAAGGAAGTGAGCAAAGTTTTTCTTTGCAACCTGGTTTTTCCCACAGTATGAGTTTGGTTTAGAGGGCTCTAACATGGTCAGATAACTATGTGATGATTTGGTTCTTTCCCTGAAGTTGAACATTAAGTGGATTAAGATATGTGTAATATCAACCAATAAAGTTAAATCTATCACCTTATACTTGTCAATAAACTCCTTGATAAAACATTTTTTTCAGTCATAAAAATATTTCAAAAGAATCCTTCATTTCAGAAAATCCTTTTAAAATTGTGCTCCATGTCAACTACCTAACTTTGGAATGATACGAAAATTTTCACACAATTCTTCCTAAAAAGCAGCAAACTGACGGTGATTACACGCGGGATCATGAATAAAATTGACAGTTTGTCCAACCTCTTGTGGCAAATGGTTTATTTTTAATGTTTTTTGCGCACGATGTACAGCAGATGGCCGCCTCAACACCACTAATTTCTCTTTTGCAGCCACGCCATTTTTTAACCCACCATAAAAGGAGCTGTGCCACATCTTTTATAGCTGTACTTTAGTCAATGGCTGTATACAAAGCAATAAAACTCCCAGCCCTATTTAGGTGTTCTTTAATATTACTTTAAATATCGGTGATGCGTGCTGCAACGGTATTCCTTGATGCTAATGTTTGAAAACAATCATTTTTGATTTGGACATGTCAGCTCTGCAGCAGTATCTAAACAGGCTTTTAAAAAATTCACCCTCATTGAATGATTTCGACGCACATGCAAATCCAGTCCCAAACTAAAAATACATCACGGGCTGCATTACTATTCTTCTTCCATATTGTTCGAATCTCTGTCGGGTGAACTGGGGGTGGTTTTTCATCAATGGTTTCCCACTCTCCCTCCACGCAAATGCGGGTTCACGTCCTCTAATTCAACCCTCCCAATTCCTAATCCATTAGCGTAATTAGTACTTAAAGCGTACAACCCGAACGGGTAGTAAGACGCGGTGCTAAATATTCTTCTTCTTCTTTCATATTTCAGTGCGGGGCTGTTCAAACGCTCCCGCGGGCCGTATGTTTGACACCCCTGGTCTAATGTATACCTTGTATGTCACCTGGACACACCAGAACAAAAGCATTTTGAGCTAAGAGAAGGAAATTTCTTTTTTTAAATCCCAAAATGGTTATTGAAACATAAAAATATATAACTTAATCATGATCAATTTCAAAATATCCCCTTATTGCAAATAAAAATAATAAAAAGTGGAGGCTTTTAGTGCGAGCACGTTTGGGATTATATAATTATATTTGAATAGACTAAAGATAAAAATTTGAATATAAAGACATAAAATATGGAAGTAAAGACGAGGGTAAAACATCTGTGCCGATCAATATAAAATGCTAATACGGGAGCCAAAGCGCTGGAGTTAATGTACTATTATAATAAAGATAAAGTAGCAGAGCGTGCACATTTTGGCTACTAAAGAAAATATGCAGCCTCACCAAAACACTTAAGAGCCCGTCTCATCCCACTGAGAGAACCTAAATTGTAGAGGTAATACAGCTTGAACTAGGCACTGTGTTGAAGTTTCTGTATTTTACTTGATAAAAAACACAGTGAAATTGAAACCAGTAAAACAGTTTTAATATAATTTAAATAAAGGTTACGGTGTAGCACATATACTTTCTCCCTCTTTTATCAAAAACTGTATATATTGACTAAAAATTCGCAAGATATGTAAAATGAAATAACATAAATTAAATAATATACAGTAATACAAAAACATATTGAGAATATAGGAACATTTAGCTTCATCAAAAAGCCTAATAATTAAATCCTAATTTCCCAAAACTCCATTTAAAAATAGGTTTTAAAAACTCTCGGAAATTGTTAAGTTCTATGAAAATAGATTTCAAATAAAAGTTTTTTTATTTCTAATAGTACTACAACATTGCAATGACATGCTATTTAGTAACTCAAAGATTTTCGGAGATATGATCAAAATTGTTGATGAACGCTTGTGTGAAGTACTCTCTAAATCCTTTTTTCCGAAAAATGAGATCCGCCTTTTTTTCTGTAAACAGTGCCTGGATATAAATATTAATTATTATCGTAAGAACCTATTTCTATAAAAATCGATTTTTTTTATTCATCCTTAAGTTAATTAACTTTAATTTTAAGGCTGGATTTCTAATTACACACACACCTCTGGGGAACCTTGTTAAAACCGTATATACCAAGTTTTAACCAGATCGGTTTAATAGTTTCAGATCTATGATACGATAAAGATGCAGACGGCATCCTGAAAACTACTTTTTCGGGTTCAGGGGGTCATGAAATTTCAACATTTATCAAAATCTCGAATGCAATTATTTTGAGGTTCACAATACGTCTTCCTTCCAAAGGGTCGTGAGAATGTAAAGATATAATAAAATTTAAAATATATTTTAAAATGACAGCACTCTTTTAAACTGGTTCGAAATTCCCCGTTGTTAAATTAATTAATTTAGGAAACCAAATATGGATACGTTAACTTATTCAAGCGTAATATTTTATATAATTTCCCGTTTAATCGGTCATCTGATGGGCTCTTAAACACAAGTGAAACAACCAAACTATAAAAATATGAAAATGACTTATTTTTATCACTCAAGAGATAATTATTTTAATATGAATTATATGAAATAAAAATGTATACTCATTTTAATCTCGTTATTTTATAGTTAAACTGGTGACCTGGTGGTCCAGGGGTAAGGTGTCAGACTTCTATGCTGGCGGCCGGGGTTCAATCCTCGGTCCCGGAAAAGATTTATCTGATTACCAAACCCATCATCTCACAATCACCCTACCATTACACATTAGCGTAAGTGCGTATAACCCGAACGGCTAGTAAGACGCGGTGCTAATAATACTAATACTAATATAGTTAAACTATTTTTGAAAAATTCATTTTACAGTTGATTTATTTTTTCCCTCCGTATCACCACTACCCATACGCATTTAGAGGTGAGGAAGGTGGAATTTTAGAAAGTAGTCGCATTTGCGTAGAGGAATAGTGGTAAACAGTTTATATATTAAAAACAAACTCTTGCTTGACACTACAATCAGTGGGGATTCAAACCCCGGCCACACTTTCACTTACAAACTAGACTAGATAATCCCACCAAATCAGCGATTTGGGTTTTTTAATATTTATTTAATTTAAACAAATAACTTTATAAACATTATCCGCAATATTTTCTGTAATTTTTCAATTGCAAATGTCATACTAAGCATTAATAACGCTCATTAGCCAGATATCATAAAATGGGCTCTCTTACGCGGCATTTAGCTGACGCTGTGAAACAGGAAACTGTTTTTTTTTATAACCGTAATTACAGCTGTGGCGTATAAAAAAAATAATTTTCTAAAACATTTTCAATCTGAATAATGCGCCGTTGTAAAATGTTATCCGAGTGAAAATGATAAAGGAGCACCGAGGAAATATTAATAACTGTGAGCCCCACGCAACATCTGGACCTTGTTCATTTCAACATGGTACCTACAACAACAGTTAGATGAGGGATTTCGGAAGGGAATTTCCCTCACCATATAATATACATATGATTTATATTATATAAATACACAATAAATAAATTATATAGATACAATACATATCATAATTATTATATAAAGGTACAATATATACTAATAATAATTATTATTACTAGAAGTTAGTTCTTATGACAGGTCTATTTCTTTTATCAGTGAACTTAAACCGCCAGTGCGCAATGTTCTTTTCTTCATACTTTAGCTCCCAGAATTGTCTTCTTTTCTTCAAGTCATCTGGTATTTGAATCCACCTTCTAAAGAAGCTCATTTTTCTCTCAACCTTTTTTTCTTATAAGACGTCTTGCAGAAGACAGTTCCTGCTAAGGATTTGCCCGATCTAATTTGCTTTGCACCGAGGAATCACATCCAAGATGGATCTCTTCTCACCTACTCTTTTTAGGACTTCTTCCTTTGTCATCCTGTCTGTCCACCTTATCTTCTCATTTCTTCTCCAGCAGCACATTTCAAATCTCTCCGAGTATTTCTTTTCCATTTTCCCAAGAGTACAACTTTCTATTTAATACAGATAGACGCCCTCAATGTAGCATTTCATCAGTTTCTTCCTCAGTTCCAAACTCAACTTGCGGGTAGTAAGGAGCGATAATAATAAAAAATTATTAAAAGAAGGGTAAATGGAGTGTACAAAGTTTTTTTTACATCTATTACGGTTTCCAGCCTATGGCCTGGGTCAGTTTTTCTTAAGACTAGAATAGGCACAACATCCAGTCCCCGCCCGTTAATTTAACTATTTAAAGGGTAAACTCATATTTTCAATGACACATTTTTGGCCATACCAGGAATGAAACCTGGAACCCTTAGCTCAGTAGGTATACACGCTACCAACTGACAACATGTGTTGGGACAGTGTACAAAGTGTATAGCTGTATTATCGAAACAGTAGACATGGATAACCCGCCTCGGTGGTGTAGTTGGCTAACGCGCTTGTCGTGTTGAGCCCGACCGCTGAGGACGGGGAGATCGAGGTTCGATTCTCGGTCGGGTGAACTGAGGGTGGTTTTTCCTAAATGATTTTCAACTCTCCCTCGGCGCAAATGCGGGTTCACTTCCCTAATTCAACCCTCCCAATTCCTAATCCATTAGAGTAATTAGTACTTAAAGCGTATAGCCCGAACGGGTAGTAAGACGCGGTGCTAAATATTATAGTAGACATGGATGGTCACGTCACGGAGCCCGAAGAAAGAAAAGAGAAGAAAGTGTTGGTGTTAAATTAATGTCTCAGTCATGAATAGGAGGGTCGGGTCGACGTTTGACATTATTGGTAAATGAGGTCACGGCTCTCTCTGGTGATAAAACTCATATTTTTTTTCCAACAAAATATGTATCAAACAAATTAGAAGTGAGACGTCTACTTCTAAAATAAGTTGCCTTCTCTACAGTCTAACTTATAAACAATTATAGTTAATGTGTTCTTAGCCTGACAAAAGATAGATGATAATATAAACACGGACGACATTGTTAAATTCTTGGTTTAAATGAATAATTTTAATAATTTTAATTGCAAGAAAGTTTTATTTAATATTCATTAATATATAAACTCACATCGGTTGTCACATCGGTCTAACGCATCACTCTCCCTTCAGACCGGATTGTCAGTGACAGGAATATTGGGATTTGAATACCGGTTGGGTATTGTTGGGTAAATGCGGGTACATTTAATCTAAAATCTACCTACCTCACTCCTACTCCATCTATATAACTAAACCAACGTTGGTGGCCGCGTGCTCTAATGCGCTACTCTCGAAGTAGACTAGAATCCCGATGACGGGTAGATCGAGGTTCGAATCTCGGCCGGATATAGTGATTTTCCCAAAATAATTTCTTCTCTCCCTTCATGCAAATGTGGTCACATTTCCTATAGTATAACCTCCCTAATCCCTAAAACCATTATGTAATTAGTACATAAGCGTATAAACCGAACGGGTAGTAAGATGAGGTGATAAAATAAATAAATAATATTATCAAGAGGATAGTACGGACAGATAGTAAGCCTGGGCGCAAAAAAAAAGGAGCCTTGCTTTATTCCTACAAATTTCAATACATTTGCCTTCATGCTCTGGCAAATAAACAGCTAACAGAGGTTATCCTATTTTACCCTTATCTCTCTCTTAAGAGATCACTGGTCGGTGACCTGGCGGTCTAGGGGTAAGGTGTCAGACTTCTATGCTGGCGGCCGGGGTTCAATCCTCGGTCCCGGCACAGATGTATCTGATTACCAAACCCTTCCTTCACCTCTGACAAGACATCTTGTGAATGTGGGGAATGCCAGGCCTCCACCGTGGTTCGTATTTCACGTTAAACTGTAGGTCCTCCATTTCATCTCACAATCACCCTACCATTGAACATTAGCGTAA
>CABFOW010000240.1:279051-290852 GCA_902141385.1 Timema californicum
TTATTTAAATTTTTATAATTAAAAGACCTAAAAAAATTTTTTTTCTTTATAATTTTTGAAAAAAAAAAAAAAAAATCCCATATAGATAAATACAAACTTTGTAGTTTCCCTTAGTCTTGGTTTAAAAATAATATTTTCGTATATATAAAAATAGTTTTTCATTTAGCAAAGCATAGGTATGAGTAAAAACACTCAATAGGTAGAGGGGGAAACTATTGTTTCCCACGCCCCCCATTCAGTCATATACATTTAATCATTAAAAGTGTATAGTTCCTTGAGACTCGACTATCTTTCATACAAATGTATTGTGCAGGTTGCGTTCAAATCTACCTCACGGCGCTATGTTTGATATCAAGTAGCAAACTGTTTTATTTAAATTTATCATCTAAAAATAAAGTATTGTGATCGTGAAAATTTCTGGCATTGAGATTTGACAAATTTTTACGTTTTATTTGGCCCCAAACACACAAATAATATACAATTATGTTAATCTGTCTGTCTGTCTGTCCCTGGCCACAGATTTGAAACAGTTTGTTGGATTTTGTTCAAATTAATATTTAAATATTATGCGGTTCTTCCTCGAGACCTCTATTTTTATTTTTACTCCATCCCTTAAATTTATGGTAATGTATCTGATAAGAGATTTTGATTAAAATTGTTATCTAAGGAGTGTTTGACTTACCAACTAACAGTGTATAGGCCTACTCGGTTTTGGGGTGAACACTCGTTTAGTTATTTGATGTAGTTTAATAAAAAGTGGTATTTGAAAATTTTAATTATTTTGAAAATGGTTGAAATGAGTTGGTTGTAAGACATGTTAAATAAACATGATTTTTTTAAAGGGTTGTTTACTGATGGCTGTTTCTTAAAAATATTATACAAATTGTTCTTAGATTTTTTTGAAAATTTTTAAAATTGAAAAAAAATTACACCTATACACAAAAATCGAACCAGTATCGAGGTGTCACTTTTCAATTTAAGGAATATTATATTTAGATGCAGCTATAACCATTATTTGTGTAAAATTGGATCAGTGGAAAGCTTTAAAAAATACATGATTTGATATAATAAAAAAAAACATTTAACAGTACTCTACAAATATTTGAATTTTGAAAATAATGAGATTTTTTGAAAATAAATACAACTATTTTGATTAAAATTGATATTTGGGGGCTATTTAATACGATAGATAACAATGTATGCTTATTTTACCAAGAAATAATAATTTAGAGGTGGTTTAATTATGAAATTGTTATAAAATTAAGATTTTTCAAAAATGGGCTTGATGAATTAAATCAAGATGCACATTTAAGAACTGTTTTTCTTGATAAATAGGAAAATAATTTATTTAAAAAATAACAAATAACCTATTTTTGAAAATTTTAAATTTTTAAAAATATTTGGGAGATTTTTAACATGTATATATAAAGTGTTTTTTCTCATGATTAACAAGATAAGGTGTTTGTTTTACTGAGGGAAACTTATTTAAATGTAGTTTATCAATAACTTATTTTTGATAATTTTGCTCCAAGCTATAATTCACCATTAGTTTGTGCAATTGTTTCGTACTATTTATTTAAAAAAAATAGTTTTGTCATGCAGTATCATCATATACATATTTACTATATATTTTATTTTCTTCTTTAATATATGTTAAATAATAAAATAAATTAATTGATTACTAAATAGTTACATAGATCCCAAATAAAGTGTTAAGACTTAAGGCATGTTTACCACGCTTAATAGACTGAGATTACACATAATCAAAACACTGGTAGCTAAACGTGTTAAATAGTGCATCAAAAAGTAAATTAGATATTGATCAAGATAAAATATAAAAATATACATTTTGAACAATAAAATAGGTTAGAAACCAAAAGGTGATCAACATATTTAACAGGATCTGTTCAGAATTGAAAATGCACAGATAAAATAACGCACAGATTGCAACTAGGAATTGTAAGTCATAGGACGGCTGTCTAGTTTACGATGATGTTCCTAGACTTTAACAAGGGCTTCTGTATTGTGGGCATGTACAGTACAATTTCAAATAGAGATGAACAGCCGGTTTATGACCCAGTGTATCTCCGAGGACAAAGTTACTAAGCAGCAGTTTAACTGCGTCCTGTACTTCATAAGAGGATGTAGTTAAATATAAGACCTCGGCCGGGATTAAGCATATAGATTACTAAGGGTCATGTTCATAGATATCCATTTGATGGTTTTTGTAGGATAGTTTCTGTACACTCTGTCTAACCTGAAAGGTAGCAGTCTTATCTAGACCAATTTATAATATGGCCTTATCTTATAAGTGTATGCCACTGTGTAAACCGACAAGATAAGACTGCTACTTTTCACAGTAAACGGAGTGTACACAACATTCCCTGCCATTAAATTAGTCAGTTACAGATTCGTACATCTCCCGTGATTATTAAATGTGTGCGTACTATCATCCTTTATGAGGCAACCGGTCAAACCATATATATATATATATATTTAAAGATATGTTAGATTATATACTTTTAGATCTAAAAATAATATTATAATCCACTTTTAAAGATGATGTTTATGATATACAGTTTGTAGGTTTTTTGCTAATTTTTTTCTCCATCATCTACTAAGTTATTAAGAACCAAACATAAAACAATCAACACAAAATAATTTTTGTTAAAGCTTAATACAACATTTCTTGGTAAGTATGGTGAGAGATGTTGACTTCGTTGAATCTATTGATGCGTCTAAGTGATTTGTTGCGTTATTTTAATTAACTTTTGTTTAATTTGTTGTTGTGTTATTTTTAACATCACGTCTTACTACCCATTCAGCTTGTACGTTTATGTACTAACTACGCTAATAGTTTTAGGGATTATAAAGTTTAAGTTTAGAGAAAATGTACCAACATTTGCGTGGAGGGATAGTGTAAAACCATATAGGAAAAAAAGCCTCAGTATACCAGACTGAGATTCGAACCTTGATCTCCCAGTCATCGGCAGTCTTGTCTACTGCAGGAATGACGCGTTAGAACCCACGGTTACCGAAGCGGGTACTGTCTTTTGTTGTTTAAATGATTTAAAAAATATATAAAAATAAAATTATTGTTTTATATTTTATACAAAACTGGTTTCTGGTTCACAAGGCGCGTACAAAAATTTTCCCGCCTCAAATAAATACATATCTTAAGAGAATTCTTTGTTTTAAATATCAAAATAAAAAGATTTGTAAAACTATCAATGATTAAAATGTAAGTGTCCATCAATTTTTAGGTCTGAATATTATATAAAGTCCTCCTTACCTTCTTCATGAAAGACATAACATTTGTAGGTAACATTTTGATCCTCTTTGATTGCTGTTGGCTGTAGAGATTATTTAGGTTAAGTTGGCTCAGGCGGCTGCCGATTTGGGAGATTCGTAGCGCCTCCTCTTCATCTTGGTCACCGAGAGTGCTAGTTGTAAATATTCAGCCTCATTTCGCAATCAAACACCTGAAAGTGGAACACAAATAACATTAGTCTTATTACTATTCGACATTTTGCATATAAAAATAATATCTCTTTATTAAAAATATGTAAACAATAAGGACGTCCCATACTCGGAGATTTCGAAGCTATTATGTGAAGCGGATTGCATCTTAGCTTGACACACCTACATACTATAAGCACTACCACACTTAGAAATTAATTTACGAAATAGAAATATAGGGGAGAAAATGAGTAGTTCACCCTGAGAGGTATCCTGTTCATCTACTGATAACACTTCCCTTCTTCCTCTGACAAGTATACGACCCTAATCTAATATTTGCGCCTGAATAAAATGACTTGATTTTTAAAATCCCTTTTACATTGCTCCCTATTTTTGATAGACATATTATGACTCCACGGGCATTTTTAAATCTGCATCATGGCAGACAGATTCCAACTATCTGTTTTCACGAATAAATCAAATAGCCCGAGTTATAGACAATTAAAAATAAAGTACAACTTCCAATTTCTAAACAATAATTTTTGCCACAATGTAAGACTATCTTTAGAATTATGTATAGATTTTATTTCAATATTGTATCTTTAAAACTAGATTAATAAAACCTAAATCCAAGAACATAGTTTAAATTTAGGTGACATCCATAAGCAAAATACAGTGAAATTATTAATATTTTAATACTGAAATCTTTCACAAACATTTATTTAAGTGTGATCGAAATATGAGACCATAGCACGGGAATCTAGCTTACACTTTCTGAACCGACTGATTATATCAGTACAAGATTTATAAACTAACTTAAAACTAGAACAGACACAACACCCAGTCCCCTGGCCGTTAATTCATCACTGTGAAAGGGAAATATCACATTTAACCAATGATAATTTATTGGCCGAGCCGAGAATCGAACCTAATAGCCCCATCTCGGTATGTAGACACGCTACCGGATACCAACATAACTAAGGGGTCTGACTACCCTAAGTAAAATCATAACAACACAATAAGATTATCATATTTATTTTAGAAACTTTTCCGAATTGAGAATTTAGTAAAACTTTCTAGTAGCAATGAAATGTGTTTAACTGGAAACGTTTACCAATATAACTTTATTTTGTCCTCCTAACTTGTACACAAACTCACTAAACCAAAATGTTTCATGACCGCCGTCCAATTAAATGTTCAAGTACCGTAACTAATTGAGATAAAATCTAGCTCGATAAGCCTCATCGTGTGACAAATTCCCACCCTTCCCTCTCATAACCCCCCGCCCCCAACCTCTCGCCCTACCAGACAGCGCAGCCTCCCTCCCTTCCCCCTAACCGTGCATTACCTTATTACTGCTCGCGCCTAGATTATTGATATTCGATATCAAGTCGTGTTTCTCTGTGCGACCAAGCTTGTAACCAACATTGCTAAAGACGGACGTAGACGGAGACACAGCCAAGGGCGGTGGATACAGGGGGGGGGGGTCATTCAAGTATAAACATAATATTATAATTAATAATAATTTTAACAACAGTAAAATTGCTAGTTTATATAAAATAATGATAACTAAATATTATAATAATAAAAATAGGACTTGTGAGAAAAACAATTTTGGCTAGCAATTTTTTTTAAAATGACACTGTTAAAATAAAAGTAATACATATGAGCCATAGTTAGCCTTGAAAGGTATACCCTGATTTTGGTAGGAAGAACGGTATCTGGCTAACGTTACTAAAATAATTTTAATATATTCATACATCAAGTCATGTTATATGCAGCTGTCACTATTGATATATTATTATCAATACCTATGAAGTGACACACATAATGTAGTAAAATGTTATATATGTTGGGTGCAAATAAATATGTTTGAATTTTCTAAACTCTTCTTCCTGCCAAACTCAAGGTACAGCGAGCTGACCTGCATGTTGCCACTATGACACAGATTATAAGATGAGGCCAGAGTGTGGCACGTCGAAGTAGACTAAGGGTGCATTGGCCTAAAATGTTTTAGTGTTGATAGAAAAATATGTATTTTAATACAAACGCTTGGCAATCATACTAAACTTAGTAATATAATTACTGAAAAATTGTAGATGCAACCCGCCTTGGTGGCGTAGCTAGCTATCGTGCTAGTTTCTTGTTTAACTAGACTGCCGAGGATGGGGAGATCAAGGTTCGAATCAGGATCAGGTGAATTGGAGAGTTCCTATATTGTTTACCACTCTTTCTCCACGCAAATGGGGGTTAACTTCCTCTATATTCAACCTTACTCATTCCAGGGCTCATTCAAGTATAAACATAATATTATAATTAATAATAATTTTAACAACAGTAAAATTGCTAGTTTATATAAAATAATGATAACTAAATATTATAATAATAAAAATAGGACTTGTGAGAAAAACAATTTTGGCTAGCAATTTTTTTTAAAATGACACTGTTAAAATAAAAGTAATACATATGAGCCATAGTTAGCCTTGAAAGGTATACCCTGATTTTGGTAGGAAGAACGGTATCTGGCTAACGTTACTAAAATAATTTTAATATATTCATACATCAAGTCATGTTATATGCAGCTGTCACTATTGATATATTATTATCAATACCTATGAAGTGACACACATAATGTAGTAAAATGTTATATATGTTGGGTGCAAATAAATATGTTTGAATTTTCTAAACTCTTCTTCCTGCCAAACTCAAGGTACAGCGAGCTGACCTGCATGTTGCCACTATGACACAGATTATAAGATGAGGCCAGAGTGTGGCACGTCGAAGTAGACTAAGGGTGCATTGGCCTAAAATGTTTTAGTGTTGATAGAAAAATATGTATTTTAATACAAACGCTTGGCAATCATACTAAACTTAGTAATATAATTACTGAAAAATTGTAGATGCAACCCGCCTTGGTGGCGTAGCTAGCTATCGTGCTAGTTTCTTGTTTAACTAGACTGCCGAGGATGGGGAGATCAAGGTTCGAATCAGGATCAGGTGAATTGGAGAGTTCCTATATTGTTTACCACTCTTTCTCCACGCAAATGGGGGTTAACTTCCTCTATATTCAACCTTACTCATTCCGAAACAATTAGCATAATTAGTACTTAAGATTATAACCCGAACAGATAGTAAGACGTGGTGATAAATATTTTTCAGATATAAACAATAAATTCGAATCTGCTATTACCAGTCTTTGCAAAAGAGTTAAACCTTGTTCACTTCTACCGGAACACATGAAAGAAAAGAAGTAATGCAAGACCTGAAAGTTGTTCTTTAGTCATTATCGTACGCAGTAGACAGAAGTCAACTCTTTGCAAGATTACGGTATAAATTTAAATATGTTTGATTATTTATGAATGGCCCCAAATGCCCCGCTCCTTCCCTCTCTGGATCTACCACTGGGTACAACTTGAAAAGAGGATCTTATTACGATTTTTATTTTTAGCATTGCGTTCGGGTTTCACACATATGCACTTTTTCACATCAATCAAAGTTTCCAACCTGTGCTCTGAGTTGGTTTTGTATTAAAGCCATATATTTTACACTTCCGGCTGGCTAGGCTTGTCGTAGCTTCATATGCCTTATAATATAGCTTAAGACTAGGACAAGCACAGTATCCAGTCCGTAACAGTTAATTTATCACTGTGAAAGGGTAGGCCCACTTTTTACCAACGACACATTTTTCGGCCATGCCGGTAGTCGAACCAGGGACCATTAGCTCAATAGAAAGACATGCTGCCGACCGAGTTAAGGTGTCGGATACACATAATATGTACTAATTACTCTAATGAGCTAGAGATAAGGAAGTTTTAATTTTAGAGGAAGTATAACCCCGAAATTGCACGGAAGTAGATTGAGAAAATTCTCAAGTAAAAACTATCCTCAGCACAACCAACCGGGATTCTAAACCCAATCTCCCCGTAACAAACCCTCCAAGTCATTTGAGAGAGTGACTTATTAAGACTAGACTAGGCGACCACCGAAGTTTTCCATCAGTTCTGTTAAAACAGTCCTTTTGTGTTCGCAGCACACTTTTGAATAAAAGCATATTTTCTTTAGGCACATTTATAATAAATGGTACGGTTTACCCTATAGACTTTCTCTCTATTTAATTTTATAATACCGATAGTTATTTCACTAAAAAACTAGTATTTTTCACGAAGCAAAATAATACACACTGTTGCAGAAGCACTCCAGCATAATTTTAATAATATACACTGTTAAAGAAAAACTGATAGACTCTTTTCACCAGTGATAATAACAATCAATTTAAATTTCAAAGACTTAATACAATAATATTAATACTTATCACCACGTATTACTACCCGTTCGGGCTATACGCTTAATTAATAATTACGCTAATGCACTAGGACACAGTAAGGTTAAATAAAGATAGAAGAAGTTAACCCACATCTTCCTGAGGGCAGAGTGAAAAACCATTTAGGAAAAAAACCCAACCAGTTCACCCGAGCGAGCTTCGAACCTCAATCTTCCCGACCCCGGCAGACTTGCTCAAAACTTAACTAGCGTGTTAGCCAACTACGCCACCAAGGCGATCACAACTATTTTCTCTTTGAGGGGTCGAAAGAAAGAAAAAGGGAAATTTTTAAGAAAAAAAAACCACAATTTTTCATAAAATGTAATATAGATATTTAAGATTTTTTATGATTGTTTTTTTGTTTTTACATTCTTAACGTAATGAAAAAATAACAAACAAGTGTGACCCGCTTCGTTTGCATAGTTAGCAAACCCGTTAGCCGTGTTGAGCTCGACTTCCAAGGACGGGGAGATCGAGGTTCGAATCTCGGTCGGCTGAACTTGGGCAGTTTTTTCCTAAATGGTTTTCCACTCTCCCTCCACGCAAATGCGGGTTCATTTCCTCTAAATCAGCCTTACCAATTCCTAATCCATTGGCCTAATTAATACTTAAGCGTATAACCCGAACGGGTAGTAAGACGCGGTGTTAAATTAAAAATATATATATATATTTATATTAAAAAAACGAGTCTAGTAATAAGTCAAACTGTAATTAAATTATTAGACATTTAATTCTAAATTTGAGCCTATAATTATGTATTTTTTAGCAATTTCAATATTGTTAGGATATATCATGACTTGCGAGATTTGATTACCCTAACAATGTTTGAAAATAAGTACAAAATATTTTGCTCATCATTATGTAAAATCTTCCTCTATTTTTTTATATTCATCTAATTTTTGAACTTAATATATTCCTAAGCATCCTGTTTTCAAACTCCCTAAATTTCCTCTCGTCATGTAAGGTAGAGACCACGCTTCACAACCATAAAGTAAAATCAGTGAAACAATAATTGTTTTGTTTATTTTAAGTTTCACAATTCTTAACAACAGGTGATATTTTAACAGTAACATAACCCGCTTCGGTGTCCGAATGATCCAAAGTGTCACTCTCTTGTTAAAGTGTCCTTCTGATGACGGGTAGCTCGGGGATCGAATCCAGGTTGGTTCTACCAAGGGTTTATTTCCCCCTAAATTGTTCCCCACCCTCCTGCCATAGAAACTCGGGTAGATTACCTCTAAAATGCTTCCTACCTCATTCTTACTCCGTTAGAGTAATTTCCATGTATGCGTATAACCTGAACAAGTCGAAAGACGTGGCAATCGACAATAGACTAGACACACTCGATGGCAATCAACAATAAACTAGACACACTCGACTGCAATCGACAATAGACTAGGCACTCTCGAAGGCAATAGATAATAGACTAGACACACTCGATGGCAATCGACAATAGACTAGGCACACTCAACGGCAATCGACAATAGACTAAAAAAAACCAGCAACATACACTTTACCACAGCGTCTTACCACCTATTCATGTTGAATGCATATGTACTAATTACGCTAAAGGGTTAAAGATGGGGAAGGTTGAATCTAGAGGAGGTGTATACGTATCTGCGTGAAGGGAGAGGGGGAAATCGTTTTGGAAAACCACCCTTAGTACACCCGACTGGGATTCAAAACTCGATCTCCCTGTCATCTTCAGTATAGTCAAGCACGATAGTAATGCCTTAGATTATGCCACCACCGAAGCAGGTTATTTTAAATTTAAAATAACTGAAGCACGGTAGTAATGCCTTAGATTATGCCACCACCGAAGCAGGTTATTTTAAATTTAAAATAACTGAAGTCTAACTGGGCCAACTTAACCTAAGTCAGTTATTATTAAAACAATAATTGATGAATAATCTGTTACAAACATTAATTATTATAAGTAAGAAAAATCACCAGTGCTTGTATCGGTAAAACTAATTTATTATTTAGTGAAATATCGATCTCTAATGGTAGAAAGTATTGCTATTATTTTTGTTATTTTCTTATTTCAAAAATACGCTTGTTAAAGGAATTGAATAGAAATTGGAGATAGCTTAGAACAATTTAAACCATAAAAGAACCAGATCGATCAAGTAATGTTTTGTGTACGTCTCTTTTTATGTAACTAGCCTACCTGGCAGGACTTATAAGTCCCAATAAAAATTATTCTTTTTTTAAAAGTATATTTTATAGAGGTTGTTTGGTGACTCCACATTGCTACTTGGTCTTTATAGAATACCATTAGGTCCAAACTGAATTTATATATTTTTATCTGAAACCTTAGATCAGTTGGTAGCGTATTTTCCTACCGAGCTTGAGGTCCCGGGTTCAATTACCAATTCAGCCAAAAAAATGTATTATTTAAGGAATATTTCCCCTTTTCACAGTGATGGCTTGGTGGGTGAGAAGGGGGTCCTAGGTGTTATGTCTGCTATAGATTTAAGCTAGTTTATAAGTCGTGTGCTGATATATATTATTTAGCACTGCGTCTTACTACCCGTTCGGGTTATACGCTTTAAGTACTAACTACGCTAATGGATTAGGAATTGGGAAGGTTGAATTAGAGGAAGGGAACCCGCACTTGTGTGGAGGGAGAGTAGAAAACCTTTTAGGAAAAACCACTCCCAGTTTACCCGACCGAGATTCGAACCTCGACCTCTCCGTGCTCAGCAGTCGAGCTCAACACGACAAGCGCGTTAGCCAACTACGCCACCGAGGCGGGTGTGTGCTGATATAAGTCGGTTTAAAACGTATACTTTAAATACCTCAAATTAAAAATAAATACATCATTTTATCATATAGAGAAAGTGTTGTTACCATGACAATTTTTGACCTTGAGATTAAAGTGGGTTCTACATTACTATCTGTCCTCATGTATTTAAGCGTGTCTGTTTGTCCCTCTGTATGTCTGTCTTTATCTGGGGTTGCAGCAGAAATGGTTTGATGAATTTCGTTCATATTTGATATTTAGTTACTATATGATCATAGTCCAGGTAATTAACTGTTGACTTTAACTATTAAAAATTAGAACTATTTTTTTCGAAAATGGTTGTAACGATGTAATTTAAAGTGGACATATAAGGAATGTCTTACGTGTCTAATGACGCTTCATACTTGTTTTGAGGGATATGGAAAAGGGGGGTGGGACCTTTAAGATTAGTTCATTGACTACTTCTCTTTAAAAACTTGATTTTTTTTAATACGGCTCTAACGTTATAGTTTAAAATACCTACCTTGGAAAGTACTTTACATGATAAAGTAATACATGCCCGCTTATATATATTTTTTAGGGTAGTTTACTGATAACTTAGTTTAGAAAACTAGTAAATCTATATAAATTGATTTATTAATTCTGTTAAAAATTTATGTGTAAAGAGTATTTCATACGATTATCAAAATAATGTTTGTTTTGCTGAGAACAACTTACTAAAGACTAACTTACTGATTTTTGAAATTGTTGTTACAAACGATAATACACTGCATGAGAAAGTATGTAACATTGTAACATTCTTTTATAGTTTTAATAAACACGATCGAATGTAAATACCAAAAGGTGGGAGGGGGACTAACTTTTTTTATTGGTTTCATGACAGAGAAGATTAAGTTGTTTAAAAGTTAGTTTCCCGTATCAAAATGTAAATGTCACGTGTATATTTCTCAAATTTTACACAACACAGTCCTTTATCATGTTTTAACATGACACCCAACACGCTATAAACATTTTATTCGAACTAAATACTAGTTGAATGTTTTGTTAAAATGCCCTAACATAAAATGGGATGAAATGGCTGTAGTGGGGGGTGGGTTTTTAGCAGGGATGGGGGACGGTAAAGAGGAGAGGTTTTAGTAGCCTCGTGTCATGCAGGTAAAGAGGGCTATGGGTTCTATAATGGCGGATGTTTACAAGGCCCGGTAGTGAGCATGGGACAATTAAGCGGGGAATATAATAATAATATTTAGCACCGCGTCTTACTACCCGTTCGGG
>CABFOW010000240.1:292609-323624 GCA_902141385.1 Timema californicum
CGTCTTACTACCCGTTCGGGTTATACGCACTTACGCTAATGTGTAATGGTAGGGTGATTGTGAGATGAAATGGAGGACCTACAATTTAACGTGGAATCCGAACCACGGTGGAGGCCTGGCATTCCCCACATTCACAAGATGTCTTGCCAGAGGTGAAGGAAGGGTTTGGTAATTAGATAAATCTATGCCGGGACCGAGGATTGAACCCCGGCCGCCAGCATAGAAGTCTGACACCTTACCCCTAGACCGCCAGGTCACCCGTCTATGTATTAATGTTAGGGATTAGGAAGGTTTAATTTAGGAGTTTACCCGTATTCACATGGATGGAGAATGGAAAACTATAAAGGAAAAACTTCCCTCACTACATCCGACCGGGAATGAACCCTAATATCCTTGTCATCGGCAGTATATTCTATTGAGATAATGATGCCTATAGACAATGCGACCATCGAAAGGGGTTAAAACTTTATTCATATTTCGACCAACCATTTTATACTTTACAAGCTAGCAAATATTTAAAAAAGAAAATATGGATGGTTGGAAAGGATATATTGGTTTAACCATGGTCACAAAATGGGCACGTGACTGATAATAGTTTGGGAAACGATGGTTTTGGGTGTGACAACAACTTGAATATAAAAATTTTATGGTTATATACCAACATTAAGGATTAATAGATGACATTTATTGATTTCCTGATAACTTTTCAACAAGAAATACTTTCATATATATTTATATAAAATTGTTAATCACTTGTAAAAATACCCGCTTTGGTAGCCTCGTGGTCTAAGGCATCACTCTTGTAATAGATTAGACTGCTGGTGTTGGGGACACAGGGATTCTAATCTCAGTTGGGTGTTTTACTAAATGGTTTTCCAATCGACGCAAATGCGGATATATTAATTATAAATTCAACCTTACTCACTCCTAAAACATTAGCGTAATAAGTAAATAAGCGTATAACCCGAGCGGGTAGTAAGATAGGGTAGTAAAATAAATTTTAAGAAATCGCAGAGTAAATAGGAAATATTTATTTAAATAACTGAGTAATGAATACATCTAAACCGAAATTTATGGAATTAAAATTGCAATAATTTTAAATATCCAATGAGATAGAAAATGTCAGTAACTGCTACTTCCAGTGCGATGATCTGATATGATAATATTACGGGAAACGATCGTAAAACATTACTCTACTAACGTTTGTTTTTTAACATTATTTTTAGAACGAAATTGTGAATTATCCGATCACTGTAAACTGTAGCAACGACCATCAATTACAAACGTTACGTTTAAACTGACAAAAAAAAACACTGGCTTAATCGACAGTGATACATTCCAGCAATAATTGAACTCAGCAGAATCCCTCCTCCTTTTCCCTCAGTGAGTACCCCTTCACCAATGGGCAATTAAAATGTGACCGTATTTTTTATATCGATTATCGGGTAGCCTCTCGAAAATTAATCACCAAACTGAATTATATCCTAGAATGGTAATGTATTAAGTTTAGGTTATTTTATTTATATAACGGCTCTTTAATTAAAGGGAATAGGATTATATATATATATATATAAATGCTAATGTTTGTGTGACTTTCTAAACCCTAAAGAAGCCCCTAAAATACCTAAAAAGCTGAAACTATGTGCACTTATATTATGGACAACGGGACAGAACCTAATAGAGCTGGATTTTAGATTATTGTTTCTGCTTTCTGATTAATTTTTTTAAATAATATTTTTAATTTTTTTTATATCAAAAGAGCTGAGTGAGGGGTTTACATTCTTCAGCTTATACTAGCAAGATAAGATGCATCGTAATTATTCTAACTTAGTTCATCTGCTTCTGACAGGCGTATATAACCTGATAGTTATTTTATGAACATTCAATATGCTTTTGAAAAGATTGGTAATGATAGCAAGCATTACGTTAGTGTTTTAATTTTTTGGCATACTACAAGTAAAATGAATGCCCCCAATTTAGTTTATCCATGGAAATGGCCAGTAGGAATCTTTTTGCCAGGATGCAGACTATCAAAGTCCGTGGAAGCACGTGTAGATCAAGTTAAATTTTTTTTAGCCTATATACAAGTCAATTATGTCCAGGCATAAATAGTAAAGGGAGTGTGTATACTCATCATTGATTTTTTTTAAATAATATTTTTAATTTTTTTTTATATCAAAAGAGCTGAGTGAGGGGTTTACATTCTTCAGCTTATACTAGCAAGATAAGCTTCATCTTAATTATTCTAACTTAGTTCATCTGCTTCTGACAGGCTTATATAACCTAATAGTTATTTTATGAACATTTAATATGCTTTTGAAAAGATTGGTAATGATAGCAAGCATTACGTTAGTGTTCTAATTTGTTGGCATACTACAAGTAAAATGAATGCCCCCGATTTAGTTTATCCACGGAAATGGCCAGTAGGAATCTTTTTGCCAGGATGCAGACTATCAAAGTCTGTGGAAGCACGTGTAAATCAAGTTAATTTTTTTTAGCCTATATACATATTCAAATTATGTCCAGGCATAAATAGTAAAGGGAGTGTGTATACTCATCAGAGAAAGAGGGGGTAAGTGATATCAGCAGGAAAACAAAAGGACCTCGCATTGTGAAACGCTAAATTTCTTCCTTATCTTTATATTTAACACATTGGCGTCTAAGTGTTATAGTGAGCCGTGTCTACGAAAGTAGGGGTTCCACATTCAATTCCCGGCTGGTGCCTTGAGTATATTTTTTCCGAAAGGGGAACTACCCCAACGATCACCAGGGTTTGGATAGTTAGGTTTAAGTTAGGTTTAAATGTTTCCACTGGTTCCACAACCTCATACTCAATAACACCATCACCTCATCTCATCGGGACATGAAAATTGCCTCCATGTAAAGGATGTACGATTAGTACATTCGGGCGTCCCTTGGGCAACGGTACGTTAGTACTCGCTAAGCTTTCCACAAATTGTGCTACAAATGATGTAGTCCAGTCGCGCAATATTATTATAGTGCTTAGAGTGACTAAGTGTGTCAAATTAAGATACAAGCTGCCTTGCAAAAAATCTTCGAATTCATCTGAGTAGATGACGTCGTTAATGGGATTATCTTCCCGCTAAGTTAAATTTGCCCCTAGCACAGCTGAATACGATAAAATAGTCAAATACAAAATATTATTATAGTAATCTTTAAATTATAGATTTCAACTATATCATAATGTAAGTTATATTATAGTTGGTTTCCACATTTTCTAAGCTGCTCCCTCCTTTTCTTCTGATTAGACCGTAAAGTTGATTTTCTCTTCCAAGAAACATTTTAAGTTTTTCACGTCCAACAAGCACATTGAATCATTCTTTTTTTTTCGTCCTTGGTACGAGCAGAAGCAGTATTCCCCCTTCCTCCTTCGCACCCCCACAAGGTCGTTATATCGATCGCAAACCATCCTTTCAACCCGTACCCCGCCGGCATTTCCCCGGCCAGCAGTGGGGCCACTAACCAAGCACACAATAAGAGCTCTTCTTAGCAACTACCTGTAGCGTTTCTTCCATCTTCCTCTATCTCTTGTTCAGATCACCTCTTAGCTAAGAAACATCTCTTTGTTGGTCCAACATCGCACTCTACTCCTGACACAGTAAGCTGCCTTCTAAACAACTACCTGTGGCGTTTCTACCATCTTCCTCTATCTCTTGTTCAGCCACCTCTTAGGTAAGAAACATCTCTTTGTTGGTCCAACATCGCACTCTACTCCTGACACAATAAGCTGCCTACCTGTAAAATTTCTTCCATCTTCCTCTATCACTTGTACAGCCACCTCTTAGCTAAGAAACATCTCTTTGTTGCTCAAACATCGCACTCTGCTCCTGATACAATAAGCTGCCTTCTAAACAACTACCTGTAACATTTCTTCCATCTTCCTCTATCACTTGTACAGCCACCTCTTAGCTAAGAAACATCTCTTTGTTGCTCAAACATCGCACTCTACTCCTGATACATTAAGCTGCCTTCTAAACAACTACCTGTAACATTTCTTCCATCTTCCTCTATCACTTGTACAGCCACCTCTTAGCTAAGAAACATCTCTTTTTTGGTCCAACATCGCACTCTACTCCTGACATAATAAGCTGCCTACCTGTAAAATTTCTTCCATCTTCCTCTATCTCTTGTGCATCCACCTCTTAGCTAATAAGCATCTCTTTGTTGGTACAAAATCTCGTTTTACTCCTCACACACAATAAGCGCGATAAAATATTTATTCAGAGAAAAGACAATGCTTTCTGTTATAATAATTAAATCCTTGGGGATGCTTGTCTCTCTCTGTGAATAATTCATGCGTTGAAAGATGTCTGCTCAGCTTCATGGGGTAGGTTGTATACTATGCGAGCACGCGATTCGTAAATAAACACTTTCTTCAATATTAACGAGTTGTAACAAAGCCGTTATCTCATCGAATATTCATCGGGGCTATCCATACACACACTCTGAGTTTACTATGGTAATTACACCCATTTAGAAGTACTTTTGTCATTAACAAATTAATATATGCAAGCTTGTTATATACGTGTGACTAAAAAGCGTTTTTTCTCAACTCCATGTCTAAAAAATAGTTAGATTGTCGTGGGTGTTTGTACGTATTATGCCCTTAATATTTCTACCAACTCGAGCTGGTTACACCTTATTAATATCTTGAGCTAGTTATATCCAGTCCCCCTCATCACACCCTACCCCTATCTTGAGCTAGTTATATCCAATCCACCTCATTACATCCTATCTCTTTCAGGTCCATTCTACTGTTATTCTCCCATCTGCTGTCTTCCCACTTGTTTCTTTCCATTCGTTGGGTTCGCCATTCAATACCTTAAACGCAGTTGCAGTTTTTTTTTACATTTGTGCTGCATGTCCTTCCCACCTTATCATTGAGATTTGACCACCCCTTCAAAGTCTCGTGATGAGTACTGGGTATATTTGTCATTTATCCTATGCGATTGAGATACAAATCCAAACAATCTAGTCTAGAAATCAAAACATATATATTTCACGCCAAAAAACAAACAAATATATATCCCAAATTGTCATCCTTAGCCGAAATTTAATCAAACTTTGCGTTTATATTTTTCCAACTTATTCTTATCTACCCGTGAGGTTTTAGTCCTACCTTTTACATTTTTCCAGAAAGAAGGAAGAGGGATGCTAAGCCCTGATTTTTATAGGAATATATTTTTTGACCACCAAAATTTGTTAAAAGTCATTGAAGTTTGACATTCTAGAAACATGTTTTATTAGATTTATTAAATTATAAAGTTTAGCGTTAACCTAGACTGCCAATGGCAGAGGGATAAGGGTTTGAAATTCGGTCGGGTGTACTGAGAGTGGTTTTTCCCTTTCCCTACACATAAATGCGGGTGCCTTTCCTCTAAATTCAATCTTCTCAATGCCTAACTCATTAGCGTAATTAGTATAAATGCGTAAACACTGAACAGGTAGTAGGACGAGATGCTAAAAAAAGGTTCATCTTAACATTTATTAAAAGTTTCCAGTAATACTTTATCATGGATTACTGCGTAATTCATCTTTAAATCGTTGATTAAAAGGGCTAAGACTGTATTTACAATCATAATATATTTTTCTACACCATTGTGGCATAACGAGTTTACAGTTGTAAAATAAAGGGCTTCCTGTAGCATTCAGATTGTACATGAGCACCCTACTTGTGATTTATTGGATCCTTCTCCCTCAATATGGCGGAAGTAAGCTTCACTAACGTGAGAAAAAGGGTCTTCCGACTCCTTCAAGGTGGACTCAAACACTTTTGGTCAAAATCGTGTCCAAGGGAATCTGTAGTAATTGCAAAGGGCGTCGATCTCATCCCCCACCAAACCACTTAGAGATCAATGTTTCGCCAACTGTGAAGCAACACCGAGATTTATTAAATCATAACATATTTGTTGTTGTTGATTGTAAATTTGATAAATGCTCATCATTATAATAACCTCCCCATATCCAGGTTAAACTTATGAGTCATAAAAACAGCTTTACAACTGAGTAAAACACTTGTTATTTACATCTTAAATATATATCAGTAAAATTCAGATTATAAAATGTCAAAGAGGCATCATTGTACAAGTAGGTTTCAAGGTTTGCTACCTAAAACTGTTATTAATATTAAATTGTACTATTGGCAGCAAAAAGCCGCCTACCGAGACGAAGATGGCTGCGTTATCTGATAGCTCGTGATCTTAATCGATCAATCATATGTAGCGGGTGATTTCCGCACGTCCATCACAGATTTTTCCTTAAAAAATCAGTGGAGAATGACCCTGGGTACGGGAAGACTCCAGCATGGCGAGCACGGATCTCTATGACGCGTCACCACTATGAAATGTCATCCGTAGCACGCCATATGGCTGAAATGCGAGTATCGATATTTTTAATGGCGTCATACGATCGATGACGCCGCCATTTTCTCGTCATTCATGTCATAGCTTACAGTCGCACTCAGAGGGCCGTCTTAACCATCGCCATAGCAAATATATTTTATAAATAATTACATTTAGTGAGTGCTGTGGCTGTTCAAGTTGAAGCATTAATTTATTTTACGTTTATACATTCGGTAAGTAACAATAACAGTGCTTTATCAATATGATTACCTAACGTATTTGTATTTATTTATTTATCAGTTAACTCACTGAGGTGTACATGTTGGCCCGTTTCTGCTGTATAATAGTTTATCCTTTTATAAATAATTTATTCTAATGAGTGTTATATTTGTTTAAATTCTTAATTATTTTCATTTTCGTTTGTGCAAATGAAAAGTCAGAGTATTAGTGCTGTACTAATATAATAATTACTACTTGATGAAGTGTAATCATAACATTATGACTAGACCTACAAACAATGGTGTTTCTTTTTAAGGTTATGCCAACCGCTTAGATTTAAAATATTTGGCTAGGGACATGTTTTCATAGCTTAAACGTTGTATGAATGTAATAATGTTTCAGGTTCTTACAGCTGTATGTTTTCCCCTACTGGCATTTATGAACAATTGTGAAAGATTTCTCTTTGGTGGTTTGTAAAATATCTCTTAGTGTGCGAGACATGTTTCTACAGTTAGAAATCATTTTGGCCCTTACTTAAGTGCATAGATTATGTGCGGTTGAGGACAAGTTATTAACCAAACATAAATATCGTGGCTAGCAAAATGTAACATGCTTCAAACTAATGTGGGATGGATTACCTAAGGTTTTGATTTTAATATATGATACATATAAAAAAGTATCACTAAAGATGGCACTTTAAATGTTTACACTATAAGTTATTGGAATTGGTTTTTTCTAAGACACTCATTTGAAAATTTAATACGATAAATTTTCCTTATTTAAATCTAGGCATCATTAAAATATTCACAATTTGATTTGAGTTATTCATTACAATACTTAATATTCACCAAGCTTAATTTTTAAATACCCATTAAAAATGTAAATAATAGGTGGCAAATTAGACTAATTCAAAATTCATCGAGTCCTTTAATGGCATACTTTCTGGACAATTTTCATCATCTCTGATTTAAAGTTTAAGTTAGGTACGTTCACATTTTTTCTATGCAATAAAACCAGTCAAAGTATGCATTTATAGAAACAATCCTACTTTTACTTAAAAGTATTGCTATGATTAAAAAAGAAATTAGTTTAAATGTGTAGGTGAGGTCACGTAAATAATTTGAAATAAAACAAATCGTACCATTTTTTCACTTTCTATATTCAATGTCATAATTAGTTAATAATTTTAAGCAGGCTGAAATAAAATTTGACAAACTGTAACAAAAATGTAAATTCTGGAAACCATTGTATTTTTATTATTAAAAATTGTTTATGTGATTTTGATGTTGATGTTACAATTCATTATGAGCTATTTCATATGATGATGTCCTGAACTGCATATAGTTTTATCTCCAATAATGATAAGAAAAGAAAATAACACTAGAAAAAATTATATTGAAAAATAAAGAGAACATTAATAAAAATGGCATTATCAGCATAGGCCTTGTTTATGTATCCAAATTAACACGAAAAAATATGTGCTATCATAAAAAATTCGTCAAAATCACTTTAGAAAATCTGAAATATTAAGACAAAATACCAACTGACAAGATAGACACAGTTATATAGTTGAGGGTAGTTTCCTTAAACCACTATACTTTCACTAATTTTAGTTGAATTGAAGAGACTGAACATCTCTTGTATTGTTAGAAACTATTTTTCACTATTCTTAAGCTGTGATCCAAATACAAAACAGCCATTTCAGGGCCCAAGCTTATTTCTGATTGATCTTAATCTGCATAACCTAAAACTAGTTTGCTGGTGAATTGGCATAGATGATATTCAAAGAAAAAGTCAAAACTTACCTAGAAGTAGAATTTAAAAAATACCCCATAAGCTGTGGATAAAAGCCTCACTCGTTAATAAACTCTAGTTATTTACAATAACATATGAACTATGTATGTTATCTCCTCTCACTGATGCCAGTTCTGTCCGAGCCAATGACAGATTCTTATGGACCTGTTTGTTGCCTTCCCAGTGATGAGGGGGAAATCATGTATGTAGGCCTAGTCCACAAGCTGCTCCCAATCACTCTCACACTTATAACTGTGGTTAAGTTGATAGATAATTGATAGGCTACATGAATGGATACAAATTATTGTGAATGCATTAAGAAACTGATGATTAGGTCTACTAATATTTATCTTTGCCCATGCCCGAAGGAGGAAGCAAAGCAAATTGAATATATTGTATAACCATACTTTTAATAGAAAACTGAATTTGATATAGGCCTATTGTTAAATTATTAGCTACGAGCTTTTTTTTTATTATACTGTATCTATAACGTATATAATTTTCATAACTATATAAACAAAATATTTTATAATTACACCTCATACAATTTATCAAATTCATTATATTCTTTTTTTATAATTTAGGGTCATTACATTAACCATTATAAATTCATTTTATCGTTAATATAACCATATTTAACTATATATATATATTTATGATTTAAAATGAAAATATTAATTATAAAGATTATTTACGTTCATCAAGCTCATTGAAACTCACATGGCGATGTTTTGAAACTTGCGGCAAGATAATACGTATTTTGATCGGAGTTCAAATAACTATTTCATGGTGCTATTATTATTATTATTATTATTATTATTATTATTAGCACCGCGTCTTACTACCCGTTCGGGTTATACGCATTTGCGCTAATGTGTAATGGTAGGGAGATTGTGAGATGAAATGGAGGACCTACAGTTTAACGTGGAATCCGAACCACGGTGGAGACCTGGCATTCCTCACATTCACAATTCATGGTGCTACCAACCCTATAATATACATAGCTAAACCAGCTATCATGGTTGCCAACTCACTCTATTCACACACTAGCGCCTATCAAAATTTACATGTCATCATACGCGCCATAACGGTTATGACAGCGTTCCATGCTCGCAGTTATGACGTCGCATCAGAAGATGGCCGTCATGGCGTATGACGTGCAAAATGAAAAGATTCGTGCTCGACCTGCTTGGTTAGCTCAGTGGTTAGATATTTGACGTACTAAACAAAAGGTCCCGGGCTCGATTCCCATCTACAAGTTTCATTTTATAGTTTAAGGAAAGTGATATTTAGATGCGGCAATAACCGTAATTTTCAAATAGAATAGCTCGACTATTTAATCCATCACAAGAAAATATTTTATTGCACAAACATATAAATCAATTCTAACATATTGGAATTTAGTGATACTCTTTTTAAATGGTTTACCATAGGGGTTGTTGGCGTAATATATTTAACTCTTGAATTAAAGGTAGTTTACTTCAGGGTGACAATACAAAAAATACTATTTTCTTAAAATAAGATCTAAAAATTTTGATTATAAATCTTATCTAGGCACTGTTTGATGTTACAAACTAAATGGCGCGTCTGATGTTGCCAGTGAAATAACTGGAGGGTACTTTACATTTGTGGATATTTCAAATTTTGATTATATCTTCGTAGCTTTTTGAAATACAAAATCACTTACTATTGTAAAGTTGAAGGACTCTTAGAAATAAAAAAACTTTTATCCAGAGTATATTTTTATAAAACCAATATTTTCCAAGATATAAGTAATTATAATATTTGATGGTCTGGGAAATTGGTAGTTGATTGTTTTGCTCTTTGGTGGACCGAGATGTTTTTATTTTTCTCAATCTGTTTTTATAACATTGTATATTATTTCATTTATGCTCTTTGTTTAAATGAGATGCTTTCTTTTCCATCATGTTTCTTCAAAAATGTATTTTATTTTGTTTCACATATCTTATACGAGTTTTAAGTTCATGCCTCCACTTTTAGGTAAAGGAAAGAGAAAGTCTCTGGGGTGCACCGTACTAATAATTTAATTTTCCTGATGATGGTGTTAACATCGAAACATAAAGCTTCCACCCACAAGTAGATGAATCTGTTATCTCATAAATTATACCTTAAGAAGCAAAGCACCAAGGAAAACTAAGGATATTATTTCAATCAAATTGTTACACGTCAATATATTATAATATTTTTTATATAAATTTTCTAATAATATTTTAATAAATTACATGTAATAAATTTTAAAATTTTGTTTAGTGTTATGTCTTACTACCCGGTATATGTGCATATGTAATAACTACGCTAATATGTAAGGAATTAGTTAGGATAAATTTGTAGGAAGTGCACGCGAATTTGCGTGGAGGGAGAGTTGTAAAATCCCCCTTGGTACACCCGTCTGTGATTCGAATACTAATCGTCCCGTCATCGGAAGTCCAGTCTACTGCGAGACTTCAAATGGGGTCACGACCCCCAGGTTGTAAACCACTGTTTTCAACTAATATTTTAATCTTCTCATTGGAATGGAGCTATGGTCGTTCAATTTTCCGTGGTAGCATGGTAGGTAGTTAGGAAGGGGGGTAGCGGTTAGATACGTCGGTGGAATACCTTGTTAACGGTTACGGCCCGTTATTACATTACCGTGATGTCTAGTAACCGCCAAGACTATTCACCGGCCAGTTAGCTGTTAATGTCTCTGTAATAACACGTCGCATTGTTAGGCCTAAACGTCATTACCCTTCCGAAGAGGAGCAGGGGGAGGTTTAACAAGAGGGTGGCAGATCAATATTAAACAGGGGGATGATATAGAGCGATGTTTCTCAAACTATGGTACGCGTAGACCCCAGGAGTACGAGAAGACTTTCAGAGGGTATGTGACGTATCATTGACCCGCTTCGGTGGTCGAATGGTCTATTCCCTAAGTGTCACTCTAACAATATACTGAATTGCCATTTCTGGGGAGATTGGATTTCGAATCCCAGTAGGGTTTACTGAGGGTTGATTTCTATAACTAGTACCCCACTCTCCTTCCGTGAAAATTAGGGTATACTTCCTCTTAATTTAATCTTCCCCATTCCTTAGCGTAACTAGTACATATAGTAGCCTGAACTGGTAATAGGACACCGTGAAAAAAAATATCATTGTATTTTATCTTAAAATATATTTTGGTGGCAGTTAAACTTGTAATATATTTTTAGCACTGAGTAACACTAGCTATTCAGGTTATATGCATATGCACAAATTACTTTAATGAGTTGGGTATGAGGAAGGTTAAATTTAGAGGAAGTGTACCCACATTTGCTTGAGTAAAGAGAATCAATTCACTCTGAATATACCCAACCAGGATTCGAACCGCAATCTCCCTGTCATTGGCAGTCTAGTTTAACACTAGAATGACGCCTTATACCATACGGCTACCGAAGCAGGTCATACATGATATTAATTCGAAACCATCAATTAAACGAATCCGAGCCGAACTATCACGGAATTCGATCGTGTGCCGAGACAATTCTTAATCAATATAGAGTCCTGCTCGTTGGCTCAATCATAAGTCTGGAACATAAATTAACACAGCTTTTGGCGTGATGTAATGGAGGTTTATAAGACTTTCTTTCCTTCTGTCACGGCTTTGTTTAACTTACCACAAAAGCTTTATTGAAATTAACGGTCGACAACATGCTAAATGTATAGATATACAAATAACACTTTAAACTTTCAGAACTAAAAACAAACAACACTCTACATTTGTAGATATATAAACAAACAACATTTTACATTCGTATACACACAAACAACACTCCAAATATATAAACATACAAACAACACTCCAAATATATAAACATACAAACAACACTCCAAAGGATCCACATCACTCTAAATGTGAACACACATAAACAAAACAACACTCCAAAGGATCCACATCACTCTTAATGTGAACACACATAAACAAACAACACTCTAAAGGTAAATACACATAATCAAACAATATGAAGGTGTGTATATGAAGACATACAAACAGACCACGTGATAAAGATGTGTCCATACAAACATACATCATTCTATTTATTTTATTTATTTAGCACCACGTATTACTACCCGTTAGGATTATACGCTTAAGTACTAATTATGCTAATGGATTAGGAATTGGGAAGGTTGAATTTATAGGAAGTGAGCCCACATTTGCGTGGAGGTGAAAGTGGAAGAGCATTTAGGAAAAACTACCCCCAGTTCACCAACCCGAGGTTAGAACCTCGATCTATCCATACTCAGCAGTCTAGCTCAACACGAATAGCGCGTTAGCCAACTACGCCATACATCACTCTAAATGTGTATGCACAGCAACAAACATACATCACTCTAAATGTGTATATACAGCAACAAACATACATCACTCTAAATGTGTATATACAGCAACAAACATACATCACTCTAAATGTGTATACACAACCACAAAAATACATCACTCTAAATGTGTATACACAGCAATTAACATACATCACTCTAAATGTGTATACACAGCAACAAACATACATCACTCTAAATGTGTATACACAGTAACAAACATGCATCACTCTAAATGTGTCTATATAGCAACAAACATGCATCACTCTAAATGTGTATACACAGAAACAAACATGCATCACTCTGAATGTGTATACACAGCAACAAACATACATCACTCTAAATGTGTATACACAGTAACAAACATGCATCACTCTAAATGTGTCTATATAGCAACAAACATGCATCACTCTAAATGTGTATACACAGAAACAAACATGCATCACTCTGAATGTGTATACACAGCAACAAACATACATCACTCTAAATGTGTATACACAGTAACAAACATGCATCACTCTAAATGTGTCTATATAGCAACAAACATGCATCACTCTAAATGTGTATACACAGAAACAAACATGCATCACTCTGAATGTGTATACACAGCAACAAACATACATCACTCTAAATGTGTATACACAGTAACAAACATGCATCACTCTAAATGTGTCTATATAGCAACAAACATGCATCACTCTAAATGTGTATACACAGAAACAAACATGCATCACTCTGAATGTGTATACACAGCAACAAACATACATCACTCTAAATGTGTATACACAGTAACAAACATGCATCACTCTAAATGTGTCTATATAGCAACAAACATGCATCACTCTAAATGTGTATACACAGAAACAAACATGCATCACTCTGAATGTGTATACACAGCAACAAACATACATCACTCTAAATGTGTATACACAGTAACAAACATGCATCACTCTAAATGTGTCTATATAGCAACAAACATGCATCACTCTAAATGTGTATACACAGAAACAAACATGCATCACTCTGAATGTGTATACACAGCAACAAACATACATCACTCTAAATGTGTATACACAGTAACAAACATGCATCACTCTAAATGTGTCTATATAGCAACAAACATGCATCACTCTAAATGTGTATACACAGAAACAAACATGCATCACTCTGAATGTGTATACACAGCAACAAACATACATCACTCTAAATGTGTATACACAGTAACAAACATGCATCACTCTAAATGTGTCTATATAGCAACAAACATGCATCACTCTAAATGTGTATACACAGAAACAAACATGCATCACTCTGAATGTGTATACACAGCAACAAACATACATCACTCTAAATGTGTATACACAGTAACAAACATGCATCACTCTAAATGTGTCTATATAGCAACAAACATGCATCACTCTAAATGTGTATACACAGAAACAAACATGCATCACTCTGAATGTGTATACACAGCAACAAACATACATCACTCTAAATGTGTATACACAGTAACAAACATGCATCACTCTAAATGTGTCTATATAGCAACAAACATGCATCACTCTAAATGTGTATACACAGAAACAAACATGCATCACTCTGAATGTGTATACACAGCAACAAACATACATCACTCTAAATGTGTATACACAGTAACAAACATGCATCACTCTAAATGTGTCTATATAGCAACAAACATGCATCACTCTAAATGTGTATACACAGAAACAAACATGCATCACTCTGAATGTGTATACACAGCAACAAACATACATCACTCTAAATGTGTATACACAGTAACAAACATGCATCACTCTAAATGTGTCTATATAGCAACAAACATGCATCACTCTAAATGTGTATACACAGAAACAAACATGCATCACTCTGAATGTGTATACACAGCAACAAACATACATCACTCTAAATGTGTATACACAGTAACAAACATGCATCACTCTAAATGTGTCTATATAGCAACAAACATGCATCACTCTAAATGTGTATACACAGAAACAAACATGCATCACTCTGAATGTGTATACACAGCAACAAACATACATCACTCTAAATGTGTATACACAGTAACAAACATGCATCACTCTAAATGTGTCTATATAGCAACAAACATGCATCACTCTAAATGTGTATACACAGAAACAAACATGCATCACTCTGAATGTGTATACACAGCAACAAACATACATCACTCTAAATGTGTATACACAGTAACAAACATGCATCACTCTAAATGTGTCTATATAGCAACAAACATGCATCACTCTAAATGTGTATACACAGAAACAAACATGCATCACTCTGAATGTGTATACACAGCAACAAACATACATCACTCTGAATGTGTATACATAGAAACAAACATCACTCTAAAGGTACGTAAATTCAGATAAACACACAATATGAAGGTGTATACATGAATACATACAGACAGACAACTTGATAAAGGTGTGTCGTATCAACACTAAGGAGAACATGCTAAACTTCCAGACATACAAACATAAGTACAGTACATACTGATATTCGAGATACTCAAAAACACTTTCTAGAGGGGAGTGTGGCTTGAGAAAATGTTAATCCCATTTCAATAATCCAAAAGGCCGTCCTTCTAACCATGAACTGTTCGACAGGATCGTCACCTGCTACCCAGAATATGGATACAGGACTGATAAAGATAAAATGTGTATTCTAGGTCAAATATAATAAGAAAAAAAGAATGGGACGTTGAGTGACACCAGTATGATGGATGCGTGGTCCAATGCCAGCTCTTCAAGGTGACATCTTGAGAGCTTATTATTGACTCATGAATAATAGCACTTTGAGATGTCGTCACATATAATCGTGTTATTCTCTGTGAATACGTAGCAATCTGTTCTACAAGTCCGCGAAGAAGTTATTTGCTACGCAGATCTATATCATATTCACCAAGAGCAGCGGTCGGCAACCTTTTTATACTCCGCTCTACTTTTAACTTACCAAGGTTCCCAAGATCACACACAGATTTTTCACTATACTTTTGATTTTTTTTTTCTGTTTATAAATCTTATATAGGATGTTCGGAAACTCATGGCCCAAGCCGCTCATATAGTTGGTTTGAACCAAAAGTAATACAAAATCCTCATACACTTTCATTCGAAAAACTATGCTAATACCATTAAATAGTGTTCAAAGTTTCGGCGTACAGCACTGGGAGAGCAAAGCTGTGCAAGCATGCGTGTACAACAGGTTGCATAGGATTTAGGTGAACTACACACCTCTACATCTTGGAGCACGGCAGCAGAACATATCACAATTAATAGTAAACAACCCACCAGTACATCTAGAATTGTGAAAACGTTCTGAGGGTCATCATTAACGGTCCTACATCATAGCAAGTTCTCGCCACTATTATATTTTATATACATCATAAATTAATGTGCATTTGAAATAATCAGAAGTAATAAAATTGCATGTTGTGATAGTGGCTTGATTTATCAAATTATAATTAAATACTATTAAAATAATTGTTCGATAAAAAGCTATTCTTATGAATACAATTATATAAATAAAAACAATAATTATATAATTTTTCAAAACATAAAACAATCAACCAAGAATATTCAAATTTAGATTCAGCTACGAGAATATTTAATATATTATTTTATTCGAATTCTCTTAAAATCTAAAAAGTGGGTTCCATACACCCCTAATCATAACTATTCTCTCTTTTTTTAAATTACTTTCTCATTATAGATAAAGTATCGTAATCGTGAAGTTTTTCAACCTCAACATTATGATAGATCTTTAAGTTCTATCTGCCTCTGAACCCAAAAAAGTAGTTCCTACAACCCTGTGGGGCCCTGTGTCTGTCTCTGTGCTTTGATCTGGAGCTACAGTTGAAACGGTCCGGTGGATTTTGTTCAAACTTGAAATTTAGATGTAGTATAGTCATACCTTGAGGTATTATTTTGATAAGGGATTTTTGAAAATTTAAAATTTTGTCTTATATAACTCTAGAATTTTGGTTTAAAATGGGCATCTAGGGAGTTTTTCTTGCATAAAGAATACTAATACAATATGTTAGTATTTCTTTAAAAAGGATTATTTGATGGCTCTATCTTGGTTTGAGTGCGATCGTGTGTATACCATCCACTTGCAATCTTGTGTATTCTTCGGACATAATGAACCAAGTACCTGAATCAACTGTATATACAGTATATATTTTTTAACTTTTCGAACGCTAAAGGTAAATTATTGCGAGTGTAAAAAATAAACTGAGATGTTGATGGATTTCAAAGTTTCGTGAACCCCTGAACCATAAGATGTGGTTTTTGCAATGCCGTTTGTCTATGTGTCTGCTTAACCCTAAAATCAATAGTAATTTAATAAAGGCATGAGATTTTTTTCTTAGGAGCACACTTCACTGGATGAACTTAATTTTCACGTCTTTTTTAAATTTGTGTTTTGTAACTTATCTTACTATCCTCATAGTTATACTAATGGAGTATATATGAAACAGGTGTAGCTATGGGGAAATATACCCCCTTATTGACAGGAAGAGAAAGAAGGAGATTTTTTAAAAAAATATCTAAATACGCTTAGCTTGGATTCGAACGCCTAAATATGATCCCAAATAAACCAAACTAGATACTATTAACATATTTGTCCGTGTTCCCGGTTAAAATATGATTTGAAACGTATCTGAAAATTTTACAATCCACACCAGTACAGTACAATGCTATACTGTTTATAGAGTGACGTAGCTATTATGTAATATTATCGATATATATATATATATATATTTCCCCCTTAGTCTGCCACCTTATATAAGTTGGGATCGTGTTTATCTGCCGATCTAAGAGTCCCGGGTTTGGGGCCCTTTCACAGTGATGAATAATCAACCGGGGTCTGGGTGTTGTGTCTGATCTAGAGTTAGTTAGTCGAGTGCTGATTTAATCAGTCGGATCAAAAAGTGAACGTTTAATACCTATACAGAAGTATTATTATTATTATTATTAGCACCGCGTCTTACTACACGTTCGGGTTATACGCACTTACACTAATGTGTAATGGTAGGGTGATGCCGGGACCGAGGATTGAACCCCGGCCGCCAGCACAGAAGTCTGACACCTTACCCCTAGACCACCAGGTCACCAATATACAGAAGTAATAATATATCTTCTTGTGATATAATATTCTCGATAATTTATTTGCTATGTTTACCTTTTATGTTATTTAGATTTTAGGCAAGATAATTACAAATACCACAGTTAAGTTGATTTTTTATTTCTTTATAAATAACAAACTATGTCAATAAATATAAAAATCAACCGTTGGTGCTTAAACGAAAATTTTAATAGCTTTACGTAAAGTCGAGATTATAGAATGAAATAAACAAATATAATCCGAGAGTTTCAAAACATCTTAGAAACGAAAATTGGAAACCCTTGACGTTTACCTGGAAGGAAGCTCATTTTTTTTTACTTCAGAAGAAAAGAAAAAAAGTATGAAATTATATTTTAGGAAATATCATAAAAAAAAGGAAGAAAAAGTAATGAAAACGGTGAAGCATAGAGAAAGAGAACCGAATAACATCTCGCAAATAGGAAACGCAAATATATATATATATGTTAGCTACGAAGAAATGTAGAGAAAGGAATGAAAAGGCACAACATGGCGAAACAGAGATGTGGTAGCCAACCACATTTCTATAGACCTAAATCAATTGACTTGAGGCTTTGTTAGGTGGTCACAAAGTTGAAACATGGCGGGTGGAGGGTTGGGGGTGGCAGTAGAGGGGGGAGGAAAAACCGAGCCGGAGGCGGTGAAGGAAACGACAAGGGAAATAGTATTAAGTGCACATGAAAAACCAAGAGTTGCTATCACAATTCACTTTTGCTCACAGTTTTCTTTTACTTGGATTATATTTTATGTTACATATTTTTACCGTGTCTTTTTTTTTGTTGATTACTGTAAATTTTATAAATTTTACAACGTCTATAACTTTTTGAATACAAAACAAGATTACTTTTTGTTATATGTAGAGAATAAGAAAAAATTGCGTTTTCTACTCAAGGTGGAAGGATTTGTTTGCACAAAAAAAAACTTTGGTAAGTCTTTTAACCCGGAAAAAAAAGTATGTATCTTAAAATAAATTCCTCTCAGCACTTGAACTTTTAAATATGTAGCTAATTTTACTACATTGGTTATCTAAGAGTTCAAGGTTGAAAACATATTTGTTCATATCGATCCATTGTGCTTTATTATCAGACCAATTACGTGATTATGTCCCCACATTGTTTTCCTAAAGAATGGATTCCTAGAAATTGATAACATGCGTATTTGATGAAGTTGACAAATTAAAATAATATAGAAAAGTAATAACCAGGGCTTGGTTTATGTTGACATGACATCCTTTTTTTTTGGTACATCAACAGAAAATGCTCATGTTTAATACATTTTGTCCATCATTCCCTGATTGTGGAAACGTTTTCTATGTATAATTGGTTGGTCTTTTCTATCATTTTGGATTTTTAGGTAATATTTTCTTGGCCTACGTTCTTTTTGAGCAATTTTTAAGCATTTTTGAATTAGCTATAGGCATTTATGTTGAAAAAGTTCCTGCTGAGACACTGCAACTAGTCTGGAGAGGATTGCGTTGCGATGGGGTGGCTAATCTGAATCACATATTTGTAAATCAAGGTTATATTTAGCAAAAGGTAAGAGTTTAGTTATTAAAGGTATTTTTTAGAATATAAACTTTTTAGTCTCCATTTATAACGTGCGTTTTTGATGTAGTCTTGTGCTACGAGGTTTTTTATTACATTTTTATGTAATTTTTAATAGAATATTGAGGTAATTTTATGTATTTAAAAAACCATTTTAAAGTTATGAAAGTCCAGGCCTTTGTGATAACAGACGAGAATAAAAATCAAGAAAAGGCCAAAAACAGTTTATATTTTTGTCAACACGTCTCATCACCCTTTTAGATCATAAGCAAATAAACAACCAACCCTTGTTCTGTACGGATGTGAAGTGTGCTTTCTCACTCATTCCCAAGAGTATAAATGAGGGGTTTTGAGAAAGATATTTGGGTATAGGAGAGATAAACAAACAGTAGAATATAGAGATTCACATAATAAATAGAGCCACGGCTTGTACGCAGCCCCCGACATATTTAGATAATCAAGGCGCGCAGGATGAGGTGGGATTGTCATCTAGTGGGTATGAGCGATGACAGGCGTGTGTATAAAATGTTGGTTGAGAAACCCGGGGTAGGCCGAGAAGTCGATAGCAGAATGTGAAAATGTATTTGAAGGAGGTGATGTCACGTGAGGGAATAGATGGAGGTTTCTCAGGATATAGTTGACTTGTAGAGCTTACGTTCGGGTGGCCATGGAAATTTCAAGTTCGTTAAGGGGACCACCTCGGTAAGCAAGACATGGCCGTGCAGACGTTCAGCTCTAGTGCAATATTATTTTAATACCACAATGAGTTATTTCAAAATAGGGTTTACGCCAAAATAAAGTCAAAAGATTCCAACAGGGCTCTTTTTCCTTGACAACCATATAGTCGGAGATTATTAATATAAATAAATATGTGAAAAGGTGACATTAGCTCATTATCAACGACTTTTTAAGCATATTTCCGCAGCTATAAGGCTATGCTTGATGAAAAATGTGCTATATATTGCAATAATTTTTGATAGCCTTAAAACTAAACACATTAAGATGTTTGAGAACTAGCAGCGATATTACCTCTTTACCCTGAGATAAAAAGTTTCGTGTTTTATTTCCCCTCTTTCTTATAGACATGACCAAATGGGGTTGTAGGAGAGGGGCTAAAGGGAGTATAAAATTAGCCAGAATAGAAAAGTAGTTTCAGAAAACGACACAAACCATGTATTTTAAGCTGTGTGTTCTGACAGCGATTGATAGTTTCTCGCTGACCAAAGGCAAGAGAGTTAGTTAATGTGTTAGTATTATTACTCATCCAGACTATTGTGAATTTAATTACGTCAATAGGGCATGCTAACAGAAATGTGTAGGTTAGGGCATAGGGTTCACGCCAAAATAAAGTCGAAAGATTCCAACAGGGCTATTTTTCCTTGACAACCCTATATTAATATAAATAAATGTGTGAAAATGTGACATTAGCTCATTTTCAACGACTTTTTAAGCATATTTCCGTAGCTATAAGGCTAAGTTTGATGAAAAAAAGGGCCTTATATTTAGCCTTCCTAAAAAAAATAGCAATAATTTTTTTATAGGCTCACAACTAAACACATTGAGATGTTTGAGAACTAGCAGCGATCTTACCTCTTTACCTTGAGATAAAAGGTTTCGTAGTTTTATTTCCCCTCCTTCTTATAGACATGACAAAATGTGGTTGTAGGAGAAGGGCTAAAGGGAGTATAAAATTAGCCAGAATAGAAAAGGAGTTTCAGAAATTGACACAAGCCATGTATTTTAAGCTGTGTGTTCTGACAGCGATTGATAGTTTCTCGCTGACCAAAGGCAAGAGAGTTAGTTAATTTGTTAGTATTATTACTCATCCAGACTATTGTGAATTTAATTACGTCAATAGGGCATGCTAACAGAAATGTGTAGGTTAGGGCAGGTCCTGACCCCTATACCACCTGGACATCTTTGTAACCCCCCCTCCCCGCTTGTGGTTTATGGACCCCTGAATATTGGGTATTCACCTATATACTCGTACATATATATGTCAACTTAAATAAAGTACATCCTTTAGTATGTTATTCAGCATTCCTTCAAACAAACACAACTTTGGTCAAACATTATATTAGGGTTTATAACATACCAAGAATGCCAAACTCTTCTTCTTCATATCTATAATCTTTATATTGGTTGGCACACCCTCTTCTTTTCTATTCTTCTTTACGCTCATTCATTACCTTTGTTTCCTTGTAGTTTCTTGCACCAACATCCGTCATAACCTGCTTTATGTCTTACAATCTCGGCCGTCCCTTTCCTCTACTTTCTTCCATTTTTCCTTTCAAGATGTTGACCCAAAACTCATTATTTATAAATATATATCCAATCCATGTTCCTCCTATCATTTTAATTAGATTCCATGGTTTCCTCTTTTCATTGAAAACCTCTCCATTTGTGACCCTACTCTGTCCAAGATATCTTTTCTACTCTTCTACTACACCATATTTCAAGGGCCTCAATTATTTTCCCTTCCTGCTTTCCTATAGTTTTATTTTTATTTTAACTCCATGTATACACATTCGGGTTATACGCCCTGCTTTCCTATAGTCCATATTTCTGACCCATACAATGTTATACTCTATATACAATTGTCTACAAAAAAAAATTCCTAGCATTAGTATTGATTTAAAAAAAATTAGCAGTTTATTTATTTTATTATTTAAAACTGCTTTGTCTTGGACTGTCCTACTTTTAATATCTGTTGAACTTCTTAGTAATTATAGTAGGGAGAACTGGTGGTCTAGGGGTAAGGTGTCAGACTTCTGTGCTGGCGGCCGGGGTTCAATCCTCGGTCCCGGCACAGATTTATCTGATTTACCAAACCCTTCCTTCACCTCTGACAAGACATCTTGTGAATGTGAGGGATGCCAGGTCTCCGCCGTGGTTCGGATTCCACGTTAAACTGTAGGTCCTCCATTTCATCTCACAATCACCCTACCATTACACATTAGCGTAGGTGCGTATAACCCGAACGGGTAGTAAGACGCGGTGCTAATAATAATAATAATAATTAGTAATTATACTTCCCAGGTATTTATAGTTATTGGTTTGTTTCAGTTATTTTTCATCCGATGCAATACTCATTGCTCTAGACTGTTTTCCACATATCATCACTTTTGTTTTCTTTCTATTTATCTTCATATTGTATTCTTCTTGTAATGTACTACCCATTCCATCTAGGGAGTTTAAAGTCTCCTCACTATCTGCCAAAACAGCAATATCATATGCAAACCATATCTTCTGTATTTTCTTTCTATTGATCCTTACTCCATACATCTCTCCTTACATCCATCCATTCTATTTTCAATATAAATGTTGAATAAAGGACGTGAATTTTTTGCAATATTTACATCATTATAGTTACCCGAATTTGAGCAGTTTAATTTTGGTATAGGCTAAATATTAATTTTCTCTTTCTCTAGTATGATTTTATCTCTTTGAGTATCATAATAAATTTTCCCGAATTGATATAATCGAGAAATAAACTCTAATAAACATCATTATATTTAATATTCAAGGGTCACGATTAACTTGGTAAAAACAAGTTTCAATGGCTGAACAATCTAAGGCGTCACTCTCTTGTTAGAATAACCTGCTGATAATGGGTAAATTGGGGTTTGAATCCCGGTCGGGTATACTGAAGGTGTTTTTTTAATCCTAATTGGCTCCCCAATCTTCTTCGACGCTAATGTATGTAGATTACCTTTAAATGCTTCCTTCCTCATATATATCTCATTAGGGTGACCTGGTTGTCTAGGGGTAAGGTGTCAACCTTCTGTGTTGGGGGTCCAGAGTTCAATCCCTGGTCTCAGCACAGATTTATCTGATCACCAAACCCTTCTTTCACCTCTGACAAGACGTTTATTAATCACAACTTGTGAATGTGTGGAATGCTAGGCCTCCACTGTGGTTCGGATTCCACGTTAAACTGTAGGTCTTCCATTTCATCTCACAATCACCCTACCATTACACATTAGCGAAAGTGTGTACAGCCCGAACGGGTAGTAAGACGCGGTTCTAATAATAATAATAATAATAATAATAATCTATCCCATTAGAGTAATTTTAATATTGACGTATACCTGAACAGGAAGTGAGACGTGATGATAATAAAATAAAATTGTAAATCTGATATATTAGTGTTCAACCCACCCACCCCTTCACACACATACACACAAATTTTATTCCGTTATAGGTACAGCTATATAAAAACAAAATTGATATAGTGCATCCCTGATTGAGTGATCCCCCTAGAACTATTAACTGCCTACGTTTTTGTAAAGTAAATATGAGTTAAGATATTATAATTTTGAGGAAATACACTACAAATGACCTTGGCGGGAGGGGGGTAAGACATATAAGTTAAAGAGGCTGCCTATGTATATGAGACATTGTCAATCAGATTTTGCACTTAGGTTAAATATTTACAATCACTTTAACAGTAGAACAGTTTGGTGTTTAGGGCTCTTTTATTGAGGCGTTTCGTGACGCGCGTTCTCTAAATACACAGGAGAAATAAGTGCTTTTATACTCTGACACGCGTCATTTCTGCCGTCGCAATCTGAAAAGTGTGTCGTCGTAACCTAGAGAACGCCGCGTTTAAAATTATGCATGGCAATCCAAAATACATTATTTTCTATTATTATTAGCAGCGTGTCTTACTACCAGTTCGGGCTATACGCACTTACACTAATGTGTAATGGTAGGGTGATTGTGAGATGAAATGGAGGACCTACAGTTTAACGTGGAATGTGATTAATACACGTCTTGTTAGAGGTGAAGGAAGGATCTGGCTATCAGATAAACCTGTGCCGGGACCGAGGATTGAATCCCGGACCCCCAGCACAAAAGTCCGACACCTTACCCTTAGACCACCAGGTCACCTACATTATATTCAATGAGGCATTTTATACAATCATCAGCTTTGTGTCACCGTGTTGGTGAGACTGAAGGTCAACTAACCTCTACGTCACTCGTGTTGGAACCTCATTGTATCTCGGTACAAATATCAGTGTAATCCTATAGCAGGTAATGAGAGTATTTATTGGGTATACTATTTTATACGATTCTGTACTTTTATAGACTTGTAAAAATAGTGTAAAATATGATATCTTTTACTCTGAAAAGTAAAAAAAATTCACATATTTCGATTGATCATTAAGAGCTAATTTACCCGCTTTGGTGGCCGAATGGTCTAAGGCACTATTCTCGCAGTAGACTAGACTATAAATGAAGGGGATATCGAGGTTTGAATTTCGGTCGATTGTACTGAGGGTGGTTTTTCCCTAATAGTTTTCCACGCTCCCTGCAGGAAGATTCTGATAGACTTATTAAAAAGCTAACCTTTTTCATCCCTAAAATCATTAGCATAATAAGTACATACACTTATAACCTGAACTGGTAGGGAGACGTGGTGCTAAAAAAAAAGGAGCTAATTGACCAGGAAACTAAAGGTAAATGGTGTAGATGCGTAGAGGGGACTTTTATAAATATAATTATATCATTTATTAAAGGGAAAAGGAGCTAATTGACCAGGAAACTAAAGTAAAATGGTGTAGATGCGTAGAGGGGACTTTTATAAATATAACTATATCATTTATTAAAGGGGGAGGGATGGCAACACGATTATAATTTGTAGTTTCCTTATTCCTGTTTGTTCTCCTACATCCTGATATTTATACACAGGAACTTTATAAACCCACTTGGTTTCTGGTGTTTAGTCATTTCTAATTGACTTTTCTCGTTCCTTTTAGGACACCCATCCGGGATTATAGCCCCGTTTTACCCGTTAACGGAAAAAAAACTTGTTTTGCTAATTTATTGATTCCTCGAAAAAAAATTGTTTGCTTTACGTTTTAAATGGATGCTGATAGAAATGTCAACACGCTGTAAGTTCAATCTGGTTACAAATGACTGGTATTTCCAAGGATTTACGGCCACCCGATGAAGTAATGTGACGGGAGTTAAATTAATTCATCGTATCATCGGTCAGAGCTGTTCAATGTATAGACATTAGGCTCAGAGTCATGCGTGCATCGACGGACCAGTGGTGGCTGACGAGCCTTCAACATTAAGTGCTGAAAGAAAGAGAGCTACAGTGAAACAAATGAAGCACGGCTTTTTGATTGATTACACTGAGCAGGGGGGAAAAAAAGTCATGTCAAAATTTCATTTCATGATGTAGTAATAACAAAATATATTCCTCAGCAGTAAGATCTTGTAGAATTTATTTAAATAGCAAAATTTGTTGTTTGTTTAAAAAAAGTTCATGGATACATATCCAAAGGTTCAGGGTTTGATCCCCGGTGCTTCCAGATTTTCTGTTAATCAGTGGGTCTGGAAAAGGGTTGACTCAGACGCTTGAGAACAATTAAGGAGCTACTTGAATTAAAAAAAAGAGTATAGGCTCTGGTCTATAAAACGGAAATAAATGACTGGAAGATTCATTGTGCAGACCACATATCACTTTCAGCGTAATTTGACACTACCTTCACCAACAGATGGTTATTGTATGGTTGTTATAGCTAGATTTCGGGCTGATGCCACGAATTAATTTTTTAGTTGCTATAACGTTTACAGTGACGTCCTATTGATACGTTTTAATAAAATAATTATTAATTAACAATAGATTGAGCACTATAAAATATAATAGTATTCATAAATTTGATTACCCCTGACTTTTTTACTGATACCTAATTTAAAATACTATTGGACTACTAGGTAGTGAAAATATTGCCCCGCTGTAGAGTAACTGAATTTTGGGGGATAGGGGAGTGGGAAGATCAATGTTTAGACTCTGGGTGAAGTCAAAAATAAGGGTTTTGTGGTTTTCACATAACATTACTTTCAAATTTTTAAACCATCCACTAGTTGCATTTAGGTAAAGAGAAATCTGTAGAAAAAAAAGCACAATATATTAAATTATACTGATACTTAGGAAATTCTCTATGCTTGCGTTACAGATGTCATTTAATCACAAGTTGGTGCTAAAATACTGTTTAGTAGCTGTTCTAAAAATGATATTTGATTAAATATATAATATTTATTGAGATATTTCAAATATTTTAACCATAATATAGATAATATCAAAACAGTTTCTTCCTTCAAAATGTTTCAAAGATGCGAACGTTATTGTGGATTTTGAAGTTAGAGAGGAGATTTAACCTTTGACTAAAACATTTCAAAGTTTTTAAGGCTCTTACTAGTGTTTACAATATATAATTTTACTATATATTTTTGAGGATTTTAGGAGTATGTTTAGGTATCATATTCAGTTTTAAATTTGAGGAGGTTAGGTTGTTGAGATTTCTAATTTTAATAAGTATTCAATTAGTATTTTTGGTGAAGCTGCATTTTTGTTGTGATGTTGAAATAGGATTTTAAGAGAAGGATATATTTTTGGATATGGTCATTAGAAGTGTTTTTTTTCGGAAATTTTTATTTTAACGATACATTTAATAGACTATGGTAAACTGCAAATAACATGACCTGTCGAATAAATAAATACGTGACAGTAAATCTAGCAAATTTTCTGACTGCCAGATATGATCCTTTCTATAAATATCAGACAATAGAACTAGTAACTTTTCTATGTCGCAGTTAAGATCTTTTCTATAAAAATCGGATCGTATAACTAGTAACTTTTATAGGTTTCAGATAAAATATCCTTCCAATTAAAATTGGACAAGAGAACTAGTAACTTTTCTGTCAGATAAATATACTTCTTATGAAAATTGGACAGTAAATTTAGTATATTTTCTGTTAGATAAAATCCTTCCTTTTAAAATAGGACTGTAGTTGACCTTTCACGTCTAGTTTTCAGAAACAGATGTGCTAGAGTACGCCGTTTATTAATCAATGAGTTTTGGATGAATTCCTTCCCACAGAACCCATGACCTCTCACTTCAGTTAATTAGATATTTTCCTTGGTGCTGTTTTGACCACTTCCCGCTAAATCTTCCCTCAAGCCACAGAAATAAAAAAAAAACACGAATGAACGTAAAGCTCTCCGAACAAGAAAAGGGAGGAAAGCTTCCGTTTGAAATAAGCTTTCATTCCATAGGATTACATGTTTCCTTGTGGTTGAACTTGGTAATTGAAACAGCGATACACCGGGTATTGGACTAAGTTGGCAATAAAACCAACAGGATCTGGTAGTGTGGTTTGACTTTTCTTGAAGGATTTGATGGTTTAGTTTCTCTCTAAGGTAGCATAGGAGGGAATCCAAGCTGAAGGTTCATATTTTTACAGTCTTTACAGCAAAAAAAGTACCACTTTTTTATGGTAGAATGAATAAAATATTGGTAAAGTAGACACGTTTGTTTTAAATTTCTACATATATTAATCTCAACAGTCCTTGAATATCTGTCATTGGTAAGAACACTTTTTTTTTCCTCGAAAGATGTTCTCACGGAATATGTAAGAAACTCATTATGAAAGTAAAAAACTGTGGTTTAAAGTTTAAAGTAACCATTTTTGTATCGGAATTTTAAATGAAATTAAAAGTTAATCATACGAGCTTTTACTTAAATAACGTTCACGGTAATCTTCACTTATGATGTTATGTAAGAATACTTTTTTTTAACAATTAAAGATAAAGAATTTACGAGTTTTTTTCTATACATTTGATACATCGGGAAAATATCAATGTGCATTTTTTTATTGGAACATTTGTGATTTTATTTTTCAAAAGATATAAAACCATATATTTTTATTTGAGAATATTTTTAAACCGAAATCCATTGATTTTTTTAGAATAAATTTTGAAGCTGTATTGATATAGTGTAAAGTCTCTAGTTAAAGGTCAATCGTGAAGTTTGTACAGACAATTTATAAATGAAGATAAGAAGTCCTGTTCCAATTCAGCGATATCCATGGCAGATATTTAAGAACTGTGTGAAATTAAACTAAGCCTACCGTATCTACATAAGCAATAAGTTATTTATTTAAGAAAACAAGTTTTATGGTTATAAAAGCTGGAAAAAATACCAACATAAACTCAGGCTCCCTCCTGCTCCAACTTACAATTAAATTAAACCATTAAATACTCCAATAAATTTTACCAAATTTACCGAAAAAGTTTCTTTTTGGGTAACGGTGGGAGGGGGGGGGCGGACTGGGAGTAAATTACTCAAGTTTATACCGCCAACCCTTCAAACAAAAAATACTAGTTATACCACAGTTTCACACCTAATTTGAATCCCAAGCATCTGAGATGGTATGACCAGTTTTGTTTTGAGGGGTGAGATTTTATTTATTTATTTTCAATGTTTACAAGTACGGTATCTTATAAACATTAAATCCGGGCCATTTTTCCACATAATTTTGACTTTACTTTTACAATTACAATATTAATTTACTTGTTTTTAAAAAAAATTATAAAACATGTTTTGGCTCTTAATTTAATTCAAATTCAATTACTCCTAGTTCCTATTGGTCCGTCCCAGGTATATTACGCCCCTGGTACCCTCCCCCACTGGGCCCTCCACAGTGCCCGGGGTTTCACTCCCAGTCCTCCAAGCGCCCAGCAGAGGCGGGCATCCTCCTATCCGCCACCTGGGGAGTTGGTGCTCCATCTACTTGTGTTGAAGAGCAAAACGCAATACTTTTGCGAGAAATTGTGGTATATAGATTTAAGGAAGATGGAGGAATGAATTTAAGTGAAATGAGAATGGTGGCCTCCATCACAGTAATAATACAGGCCAATTTTCATAGAAAAAATCTTATCTAACAGAAAATTTGGCCTGCTTCGATGGCCGAATGGTCTAAGGCGTCACTCTCCACGAATATATTAAAAACTGCCGATGAAACGGAGATAATCGGGGTTCAAATCCCGGTTGGAAGTATGCTGGGTGGTTTTTCCTAAACATTATTTCCCAACGTATTCATACGTCAAATCATGTGATCAGAATTGGTCACTTTTGATAGAAAATATAAATATCTAGTAAATAACATAATAATTATTTCCCACTCTTTCTCCACGCAAATACGGATATATTCCCTCTAAATTCAAACTTACTCATATCTAACACTTTAGCGTAATTAATACATGAGAGTATAGCCCAAACAGGTAATAATACTAGGTGCTAAAAAAAGCTATAAAAGTTATTCGATCTACTATCACGTATTCATACGTCAAATCATGTGATCAGAATTGGTCACTTTTGATAGAAAATATAAATATCTAGTAAATAACATAATAATAATAATAATAATAATAATAATATTGATAGTAAAATGTTATATCTATTTTTATTTTGTAGCTGTGTCTTACTGCCTTTTTATACTGAACCCAAGGATAAATAAAGTTGGCTATATAAGAAGTGTACCAGCATTTGCGTGAGAGGAGAGTGGAAAACAGTTTAGTGAAAATATGCCCTCAGTACACCCAACCGGGATTCCAACCCCGATCTTCCCGTCATCGACAATATAGTATAATGTGAGAGTGACGCCTTAGACCACTCGACCACCGAATAAGGTGTCATCACTGTCAGCCACAAAAAATAAAGAGTGTTTATCCTAAATAGTTATTTTCTAATATGACTAAAACCCATGTTTTCAGCTGAGTGAATCGGGTGAGTTGACTTGTTGCATGCTCCATGCATTGCCTGTTCGTGACGGGCGTTTTTTTTTTATATCGAATTACATACACGCTGCGCAAACAGTCTAATGGCGGTCTCGCGTCACGGCCACTAGTCACGTGACCTCGGTGGTGGGGAAAGGGGGTAGAAGGGTTGCTAACCGGTTCAGACTGGAGCCTGCCCGTCCACCCCACTGGGGAATTGATTATCCACTAGGAGGGAACACGTTTCTAAGTTTCATCTCTGACGTTACATTTAATTTTAAACGTTTACACTCCTATTTCACGGATATAAGCTTCTAGACACAAATAAGGGAATGATTTTAAACGTTTATACACCTATTTCACGGATATAGGCTTATAGACACAAATAAGGGAATAATTTTAATAGGAAGCATATTTATAAAATACTTCCACAACTTTTTTTTGCAGCCAACCATAATACCATCTACTTTGGTGGCTGGATAGTTTAAGGCATAACTCTCGTAATAGACTGGAATGCAGATGACTGGTAGACCCGAGGTCAAATCCCGGTTGGGTATAACTAGGGTGATTTTTCCTAAAGGGTTCCACACTCTACCTATATGTAAATGCGGGTACATTTTAACTAAATTTACCTTACTCATATTTAACGCATTAGCGCAATTACTATAGACGTATACCTCGAACGGTTAGCGGTGCTAAAAACTACTAAAATATCAATAATAACATTTTATTAGTATTATTTTTAAAATATGGATAATATCTAAATTTACGTGAAAATAGATCTAGTAACATTTCTGTCAAATAAAGTTCTTACTGTGAAAGTTGGATAGCAACAACTTGTTACATCGGTGCTAGTGTATTGATAAAAACTTTGACAAATTGTGGACGTTTATCTTTTAGCGATTGATCTTGAATAATTGACCTTTAAGAAAGAAACTATTAGATCGTTAACAGAAATAGTTTTGATTTCAAAGTTAAAAAAAAAAAAA
>CABFOW010000240.1:324885-347154 GCA_902141385.1 Timema californicum
TCCGAACCACGGTGGAGGCCTGGCATTCCCCACATTCACAAGTTGTGATTGATACACGTCTTGTCAGAGGTGAAGGAAGGGATTGGTAATCAGATAAATCCTTGCCGGGACCGAGGATTGAACTCCGGACCACCAGATCACCTGAAGTACAACACGTTACCCCTAGACCACCAGGTCACCATCCTTAACCTAAGCTATATTCACTTATATTAATTTACACTCTTTGTTGTGTGAACATATTTCCGGGTCGCTTGTTTCCCACTATTCTAAAAAAAGAATGTTTATTAGAAAATATAATATTTTACATTTAAAATGTAAATAATTCACCGAATAAACCAACAATAAAATTAAGTAAAAAATTGGAAACAATATTTGTGAAAAATCAATTTAGATAAACACGCATTTTACATGTGTGGATTTCATCTTTAATCACCCAGTAGCACGTTTGATTAGAACGTCAAAGTTGAGTTGTTATGAGGGGTAAGAGGGGCGGAGCTTGAAGTGCTCATTAAAACTTCTACCACCACAGTTAGGTTTTCAAGTCGAGGAGAAATCACATATAAAGTGTTATAGACTGTTATCTTATCTAAAAAACAGACTATTTATTTTAATTGATGGGCAAACTCTAATACTATAAATTGATAAACATTTATATATGAATATAATTTGACTCCGTTAGCAATGATTTAAACACATTTTTTTAAATATCACGGGCAAGTAAAATAATTTACTATTAACTCAGCAATAAAACGGGTATTAGTGGACAATTATGTTCATTTACCGTAATGTAAATAATAATTTAATCTAAATAGGTTCAATTATGTCAATTTTAATTTTGGCACCTCTTAGGTTTATAAGCAGATAAACTAACAACAATTAACGCACATTTGCGTGGAGGCAACTATATAAGAAAAAAACCATACTCAATAGACCCAACCAGAATTCAAATCCCAATCCCCCCGTCATCGTCAGTTCATTTTATAGTGATAACTACGCTTTATACTATTTGACCACCAAAGTGGGTATAAATCAGTTATATTTTCTCTTAACTACTCAGTTATATGCGTGACTAAGTTGTCAGTTTCGTAATGTTTGGCTTTCTTGAGTTAGGAAGGTCGTGGTTCGAATCCCGGCCTAGTTTAATAAGGGTATTTTTATCTAAATGGTTTCGAACTTTACATCTACGCAAATGTGAAGCCCATTTAATCTAAATTATAACTTATTTAGCTTCTTTCTAAAGAAGTATAATTTAAAAAAATATCCAGGTGAAGACCCCTAGCTTTAAACAACATCAAAATGTTTTAAAAATGTAATGAAGGAATAATCCAAGAAATTTCAAGGGACATCAAATTTTCAAAAAATTTCTAGAAGCCACAAATTTGTGTTTACTAATCAACTCCCCCTACCCCTCCCAGTGATGGTCGCAACCAAGTTTCATAAGAATAAACGGCCACGTTAAGTAATCAAATGTCTGTTCAGATCTGGAGGACGAATGAAATAAGACCGGCAACATTTCCATTTAACGACGTAGCCTACTTGGGGATTTCGAAGATATTTTGTGGAGAGGGTTGCATCTTAACTTGACTCATATTATGCACTATCGTACTTAGAAACCAATATATGAAATATAAAAGCAGGTAATAAAATGAACAGTTCACACTGCGAGACCTCTTGTTCGTATTCTGATAATACTTATCCTGTTTTGCTAACGAATATAAACAACACTCGCCTTGCTATTAGCGTCTGGACAGAATTGACTTGAGATTATAAATTACCCTTTTCTTGTTACTTATCATAGATACATAAGCATCACAGGACCTTTTAAATCTACATCATGGCCGGAATATTTCTACTGGTCATTTTCGATAAATAGTTGTAGACGATTAAAAACACAATAGTTTGCAAAAAATTATTTTATGATCAAAAAAATATGATTGTGATAATGAAAGGCCAATTTAAAATATTTTCTTTTTTAGTTTCAATGTTGTATCTTTTAAAGTCACCAAATAAAACGTAAATACATTTACATGGGAAATCCTACATGGACTTACCATGACGTCACAGGTGATAAATGTCCGTAGTCGGGCGTTTCTTTTACCGAAATGGTCCTTAAATGTGTAATTTAGAAACGAGTATCTTAAACTGCGGTACGAACACCCTTCAAGGGGTACGAGAATAATTTCAGGGACTACATGACTTGACAGTGATTTTTATTAAAATTAACATAAAAAGGTCACAATTTTTGTTTTTTTACCATTCTGATTTTTAAACTAAAACTAGAGATGAGTTAAACTCCAATACCTTAGCTCAGTTGGTAGCGTATCTGTCTACTGAGCTAAGAGTCCCGCGTTTGAATCTTTGCATGGCCAAAAAATTGATCTTTGGTGAAATATGGGTTCACCCTTTAACAGTCAGGGTAGGCTTAACATAGATTATAAGGCATCTGAAGCTACGACAGGCCTAGAAATCCAGTAGTGTAAAATGTATGACTTGAATAAAAAACTGACCCAGGCCACCCACGGGCTGGAAACAGTAATGGATGTAAAAAAAAGGGATGTATCAAATTCTATATTTTACTAATCCAAGACTTGAATCAAAATCTTTATACTACCTTTGAATCCCGAATCTCAAATTTTAATCCATAGCTTGTAAAACAATTATGAATATACCCAGGAACTAAATCTAACTAGTAACTAAATGTTAGTTTTTTTTGTAGTGATGGGTTGTTATTCCCAAAAAAAATAGAGAAATAAAGCTCAAGTAGAATTGTTTAGTTTAATTTTCTACACATTGTATTCCAGAAATTTCTGGAATATTTGTAAATGGTATAATGGAATTTTAACCTTAAGTTTTATAACTCTGCAATGCCCAGAGATGGTTTTAATTATAATTTGAAAACTAAACCAAACTTGTCTAATGGAGGAATATTTTATCTATTTTTCAACAAAAAATGTTTTCGTTATATAAACTACAAAAAATATTTACCCTAACTTGCGTTTTTATAGATCACATCTTAAAGTTATTATGAAAATTATAGTTACCATTTAAATATTTATAGTATATTTTTAAATCCAAGGCACGGATTTAAAAAAATATCTGTCACACAAAATATCAGGAAAAATATAGTTTGGAATGTTTGTGAAGAAGCTAGAACTTGAACTTGGACTTTTTTCCTGAAAATCGAGTGAGTTTATATGATCATGTTTTATGCTCTTTACATTAATTATTTTAGATTATGAAAATATAGAACTTAACGGCTAAAACATATTTATAACCCTAAGGGTGGGATGGTAAGGTTTGCGAGTTAAAGGAAGTTTTTATAGCTAACAAATCTTTTAGGCAAAATAAAACAAATAAGTCTCCAGTAGAAACATAGAGTTTAGTTTTCTTTACACGGTGACCTCCAACTGTTCTTGGAAATGTGTCAAGGGTGCCCTAGAGTTTGATATCTCTTCCTATCCACTTAAAAACTTTCTTATCAAATGTCATAATGCTCATGACAGGTTTTCAAAAAAATTTGATTCACCATATGAAGAAAATTAAACTTTATGATTCTGCTGGAGAAATATTAATTTGATTTTTTTTTAAGAAAAAAAACAATTGTTTTCTGTGAAAACCGTGAAACATTTATCTTTTCTCTCCTTCCCTTCCATACTACCTTAAGAAAATGCAATAATTTATATGAGTTAAGAAAAAAATACACTTTTAAAATAATCAACTAAATGTAGTTTTAAAAAAATCTAGTAATTAAAATGTTAATAACTGTGACTGCAGAAAAAAACCCGCTGCACGCATATTCAAAGTATTTTTATATTTTAATTTTTAATCTCTCTCAACCCCTTGTAGAGTTAAGTATTGTGAATGTCAAAAAATGTTGAACTTGAGATTTGGATAAATGTCGACGTTTATTATTATTATTATTATTATTAGCACCGCGTCTTACTACCCGTTCGGGTTATACGCACTTTCGCTAATGTGTAATGGTAGGGTGATTGTGAGATGAAATGGAGGACCTACAGTTTAACGTGGAATCCGAACCACGGTGGAGGCCTGGCATTCCCCACATTCACAAGTTGTCTTGTCGGAGGTGAAGGAAGGGTTTGGTCATCAGATAAATCTGTGCCGGGACCGAGGATTGAACCCCGGCCGCATGTAGAAGTTACATATACATATTGACCTGATGTCGTTTGTCTGTGTGTGTCTGTGTGTGGCTTTGTGTGTCTGCATTTCGGACTAGAGCCGAAATTATTTTATCTAAAACTTGGTATCTAGGGTTTACATAATATTCCCCTGAGGAATTTTTTGGAATTAGATATTCAACCCTTAGTTTAAGGGTAGTTTACTAAAGGGAAAATAGAGAAAAATCGATTATATGAAAATCCACTTTAACGATTTTTATTACATTTCGTATTTGAGCACAATTCAACATTACAAACCAAATGCAAACTCTCATTTTAACATTAAAATGAATTTGAGGGTATTTTAAATCAGTGTAAATACACAATTTTGATCATGTCTCTACAACTCTTTGAGATACGAAACAACTTAACGAAATAACTTAATTGTAAAAATAAAAATTCTTTATTTGAAATATATTTTTATAAAACCAATAACTTATGATCTTTAAGTAAATATATTTACATTTTTCATTGAGGTATTTGAAATATAAACTTTATTGTTATTCTCTTTGATAGAAATATATGGTCACCCCCTTTTTCAATGTTTCTGTAAATGTGTGTATTATTTATGTATGATTTTTGTGGATTTTTGTGCATATTATTTCATTTCAAATATATTAATAGTTTTAAGTAAATATATTTTAAATTAAAAGAAATAAAAAGGTCCTGCGGTGCAGCGTACCGTTTATTTTTAGTAGAAGTTATTATTAATTTGTAGTCATTAATATAATCAAATTGATTACATTTATTCCTTTGTGCTTTCATTTTCCATAGTGAAATGTGTGAGAATATAATTCAATCATCGCGCTGGAGGAATATCAAAAATATCTTTGATTCTTCAGTTATTAAATATTTGTTCAGTGGTAAAGAGTACTTCAGTCGTCCATAAAAAAAAAGCTTTATTCGATAAATTAAAAGTTGAGTTTATAGCCGAGATGAGCTTATAAAACGTTCCCCATAAAAAATACAGTCGTATTTCCTCAAAAGCCACCTGTAGCTGACTATCAAGCACTAAAAACTCTTTGTGTTTTATGTTGTTGTTTTACTAGATTCGTTCGAAAAAAAACTAAGATATAAATAGTGGCTCACATGTTTTTTATTTTAATGGAGCCCTTCGAGAAAAAATTAGCCTCACCGAGAAAAAATATTTAAAAAAAAAAGTTTCCAGCCGTACATGATAGAAGATGCGGGTGTTTTGGAAGACTAGCCGAAAGTTGTGTTTTGATTTATTGTGCAGTTATTTGTCAAACGAAGAAGAGAGGACAACGGTGTTGTATCACGGTTCATTGATTACTCCGTGTCACGGTGGATCTAGGCCGGAGAGAGGGTGGTTGGGAGGGGGCAAGGGGACTTACCCTGTGGCTACCACCTGTAGCTTCAATTCCCCCAGAAGTCTGAGGGGACTGCTTAGCTAGCAGGATGTTTCTCTCACCGGTCTAGTCATCACGCGCGCTCTTTTGTCACCACCCTTGGGTTAAAGCCGGTTGGAAGGCGGTGGGTGGGGGCGGTGGGGGTGAGCCAAATCAAGACAAAAAAAAACACTACACAAACACAAGCACTCTCTCTCTCTCTTTCTTTTTCACGCGCGTGTGGACGCAGGATAGTCCGACGAAGCCTGGACGACTGCGAAGCGAACACTGGAGCCCAGGGGTAAGCTAGGCTACCACCTCGCCTGGGCTCCCTTCTCCCGTTCAAACCTCCCCCCCCCTTCCTTTCTGTTTGCGCATGTGCGAGAACCCGGGAAAAAAGAAGGCGGAAGACAGAGAGGGAATGAAACCAGGGGGCCCCACGCCGCGGCGTTCCTAGGGCTTCCGGCGTTCCTAGAGCATATATATATATATATATAAAGAGAGAGAGAGATATATTCTGAGTGGTTCCAGCGTGTTGGAAACCTGAGAGAGATGGTGGAGGCACGTAGCGGCTATAAATAAACCACTAGACACATCTAGTTTCCAGGATTGTTTAGGAGAGAGGATGTTGACTTGAGGAGGGATCGAGGCACGGTCACCCGAGCAACATATAAGATGTCGGAGGAGGGGGAGAGGGCTAAGTCTTAACCAGGGGGTGGCTTAGACTAATGCATTTTATATGATCGAATAACTAAGATTAATCAAATTTCCCCCTCGTCAGTTTTCGAACTATCTAAGGCGTCACTCTCACAAAAGACTAGACTGCCGATGAGGAGATAGGGATTAAGAATCACGGTTGGGTGCACTGAGGGTTTTTCCCCACTAAATGGTACACCATCCATATAGCCAACCTTCCTCTTCCCTAACATATTAGCCTGATTAGTACATAAGCTTATAGCCCTAACGGGGTGCGGTTCTAAAAGTAAAAAATATTTGTAAGACTTTCCCATATAATTTAATATTTATTAGTTAACTAATTAAAAAAAAAACACATATTATTATGTAAAATGTAAGACATGTATCCATTTTGAACAAATTAAGGCCATTTTCGAAATATTTCAAATTTTTAAAAGTCAGTCATCCGTAAACTACCCTTAAATATTTGTTTATCTGAAAACCAAATAGACAGTGTTAGTCATCATGGAATATACTCCATACTATATATCCATTTTCATGGACTAGATTATTTTTAATAAATATATGTGTACACCACATAGAAAGTCTTAAAAAAAAGTAACAACCATCTTTTAAATACTAAATAGAACTGATACTATACTGAAATTGTATTTATGTTAATTACAATTAAATAATTCTGTGTTTTTAAATATTCCTTTCTACTATATTCCTATTTTGTATGTTCTATTATCTTTATAGAATTCTATTAAAAATATCTTTTCCCCCATATTTGTTTGTAAGTAAGTCATCTACTCACTCATAAGCACCCCTCGATATAATTTAAGGGGTAGAAGGGAGCGGGTGAAGAGATATCCAGGCCCGTATTAACTTTTTATTTTTAGTTGAAGGGGTGATTGTCGTGAAGTCCCCAGCAAATTTTTTTTCTAAACATTAAAACTCTCATGAAACAATTCAGAATGTTAAAACATATAATTCGGGTTAAAAAGTAAAGGGATAATAATTTGTAACTAAGTGAAGCTGCAGAGTATATACTATTATAAACATAAATAGGTTGTACTAGAATTTTTAACGTTTACATTGAATCTCTTTACAACAACACTGAAATAAAACAGGCTTTTCCCAAATCAATTATGTTACTTAAAGTTCCCCGTCTAAGCAGGGGGTAGGGGGGCTGTGTACATCCTGCCTTCACTAACGACGCCTCTGTAATCATTAAAAAGAGATGATAGTAAATATACCATCTGTACCTAACCTACATACACGGAGGTCCTGGTAAAATAAAATAAAGACTTAAAAATATATATTTGATGTCAGGGTGGTTTTCAATAACGTGTCATCTTTATCTCTACGGAAGTAATCGATGCCTCATTTTGACCTTGTCACCTTATCCAACAGGTGACCTGACCCGCACGTTTGCTGGGTGGCATAAATTATACATTTTGCCAGCCCGGGCATCGATCCCGTTCCTCTACCAGCTCCACAAATTAGCAATGTAGGTCACGAATCAGCCGTTCTTGTCCCGTGACGGGACGAGGGTCGTAAAACTTCATATCAACGTGACGACACTTGCACTCGCTACCGCCAACAACACCACCCGCGATTACGAGCAGAACTGGATCTACTATTTATTGAAATACGTTTTATAAGAGGTGGGCCAAGGTCAATGTTTTAAATACGAAGTGAAGTCGAAGTGAAGCATGAAACATACGAAGTGAAGTAGAAACCAAAGTGAGATATAACACTCTTGCTGTCACCACCCAACACCACTTTTCCTAGGTGACGTAGTTAGCTAACGCGCTAGTTTCCTGTTGAGATAGACTGCCGAGGACGGGGATATCGAGGTTCGAATATTAGTCAGGCTAACTGGGGGTGAGATTTCCTAAATGGTTTCCCACTCTCCCTTCACGCAAATGCGGGTTCAATTCCTCTAATTTAACCTTCCAAATTCCTAACCCGTTAGCGTAATTAGTACTTAAGAGTACAAGCCGAATGGGTAGTAAGATGTAAATAATTATGTTTTTAAATAATCCACTAAGTGTGTTTAGTCCAACATCTTAGCTCAGTCAGTAGCGTGTATGTCTATTGAGCTAAGGACACAGGTTTAATTCCCGGCATGGAAGAAAATTTATCATTGATGAAAACATGGGTGTAGCACTTCACATTGATAAATTATGTTGTGTCCTAGTCTTAAGCTAGATTATAAGGCATATAAAGCTACTTCAAGTCTAACAAGCTGGTAGTAGAAAATATATGGCTTGAATAAAAAAACTTACCCAAGCCATAGGCCGGAAACATTAATGGAGGTAATGTACAAATATCCAAGTTTTATCTGGGTAAAGAGAAAGGTTTGGATAAAATAAATGATACTGTAATCCCCTGCGCTAAGTTTCCACGAAAGAGAATAAAGAATTAGTGGGTATCATATTATTATTTATTTAAGTAGACAAATGAGCTAGTTTTGTATTTACAACGGCACAAAAACAGAGCGTAAGAAGAAGGGAGGGGACCACATGCGCGGATTGGATGAACCTCAAATTAAGAATCCATTTCGCGCATTTACAACATTACGGTTCAAAATAATTACTCAGTCGTTAGCTACCAAAAGACAAAACATGTTAGAAAACATTCTATATAGATTAAAGTAAGAGGTGATATTAATTTTAGTTAAGTTTATTATTTAGCACCGCGTCTTACTACCCGTTTTGGCTATACGCTTTAAGTACTAATTACTCTAATGGATTAGGAATTGGGAAGGTTGAATTAGAGGAAGTGAACCCGCATTTGCGACGAACCTCGATCTCCCCGTCCTCAGCAGTCGAGCTAAACACGACAAGCGCGTTAGCCAACTACGCCACCGAGGCGGGTAATTTTTGTTCAGATTTAGATAAAGCCTCAGGATTGCTATACCCACATATACATTGAAAAATATAATGAATAATATAGATTATAAATAGATCATAACATTTTGGTTATAACACAGATAAAACCTCAGGATTGCTATACCCATTATATGAATTGAATATACTATAAAAAATGGTGGATAAAATTGAATGGCTTCAAAATTCAAACGTCTGGTTAAATTGGTCTTAGATTGCATTAAAGCCATTCAATTTTAACCACAATTTTTTATAATGTATTCAATTCATTATATATTTTTCGATTTATATACTGGGTATAGCAATCCTGAGGTTTTATCTTAGATCTAACCAACATTTTATAATCTATTTATGATCTATATTTCATTATATTTTTCAATTTATATGCTGGGTATAGCAATCCTGAGGTTTTATATTAGTTTTAACCAACATTTTATAATCCATTTATAATCTATATTTCATTATATTTTTCAATTTATATGCTGGGTATAGCAATACTGAGGTTTTATCTAAGTATTAACCAAAACCAAAAGACAAAGGTAATATTTAAAAACCTCCCCCTCCCTCAAAAGGGATAACAAATCTAAGCGAAACTAACTAGGCTTAGAAAATAATATAAACTAATTATTATGTCCAAAATGGCCGAATCAGGAATACACAGTATATTTCTTATCCATACCTAATACGGAGGCATCTAAATTTATAATTTCTATTTGATAATGGCCTCTAGCAGCCTCAAGACAAGTTAATTTATAGGCCTACTAAAAACGTCATCTAGTAACCTCGAGACAAACAAATTTACAAAGAATATTAGCTTATTAAAGTGACCTCAAAAATAACTGGATTACGTGAGTCAACCATATTAATTTACCATCTAATTTTAAACAAATAATCACGTATTCGAGCCAAAATAATAATTCATAAAACATTTGACAAAAAAGTTAAAGGCCGAAAGAGAATTTTAATCACGTGTCGTGTATAAGAAAGTTTGCTGGAGAAAACGCTACTTACCTAGGCAGTCGTCGGTAGTATTGTAAATGCCGACATCGCTTTTCGGCTTTTGTTCGTTCTTAAACTACCAGGGACGTTAAAGACATCTGGTCTGTAAAGGAATACTGGGCTGATTATATGTTTGATTATCGAGTCACATTCGTGACTTTTAACCTATTATTATAAATTGTTAAACGTGTGAGATAAAATCAGTGAAATGCGGCTGTAAGTAAATTACATTTGTGTTTAGTATTAATAAGTTGAATTATGGAGCTAGTTATCATATATATATATATATATATATATTATTAGCACCGCGTCTTACTACCCATTCGGGTTATACGCACTTACGCTAATGTGTAATGGTAGGGTGATTGTGAGATGAAATGAAGGACCTACAGTTTAACGTGGAATCCGAACCACGGTGGAGGCCTGGCATTCTCGGATATAGATAGTTTATTAATTTGGATAGATGGGTCTAAGACATGATTTTGTTTTGTTGGTGAATTAGGATGGTCGTTGTTTGGTAAAGTCCGGTAAGGGAATAGGAGTTGGTAGGATTACCCCCCCCCCCCTTTAGGATTTGGTCTGGAGAGGATAAGCTTTTCATTCACCATCTGGGCCGGACAACCACAGCGTATTATTCTATGGCTCATAAAAAATCCTATTCAGTTATCCCAGTGGGGTCCGGTGGTGACAAAGCTTAAAATGAAATGAAATGTTCGAACTGTGCTTGAAGGTCGTGTGACTTTCTACATAGGCGTTGGTGACCTGGCGGTCTAGGGGTAAGGTGTCAGACTTCTATGCTGGCGGCCGGGGTTCGATCCTCGGTCCCGGCAAAGATTTATCTGATTACCAAACCCTTCCTTCACCTCTGGCAAGACATCTTGTGAATGTGAGGAATGCTAGGTCTCCACCGTGGTTCGGATTCCACGTTAAACTGTAGGTCCTTCATTTCATCTCACAATCACCCTACCATTGCACATTAGCGTAAGTGCGTATAACCCGAACGGGTAGTAAGACGCGGTGCTAATAATAATAATAATAATAATAATACATAGGCGTTGTTTTATAATGTGAGGGGGATGTCACGTGATTCCAGAGACGAATAAAGAGGAATACGGAGTACGGCTGAGATAGTAAAAGGAAGAGGAACATGGCGCATGCATACAACTAGTGGACTCCCTGAATCTCTTCCGGTATGTTCTAGAAGTTGAACCTTCTGTTAGATTCTCGAAGCATCTAGTTTCTTCTACCGGAGTCTCGAAACGTCCGCGGCGTGGACACGATGACGTAATCAGACAAGACATGACGCGCCGTCTTATAGCAGCCCTCGTTTCAGTGTTACGGGTGTGTAGAAGTGGGTGGGCCGGACGGGTCAAGTCTCTCCAGGAGTATGAGTACCACTATTTGTTTGTAACGTATGTTACAAGTACAGTGCACCGCACACACTTTCTCCCTCATAAAAAATGGAGACATTTACTTAAAACTTGTAAGAAATATTAAATTATTAATTGATACATTGTTGCATAAATATAATGGAAGAAAGAGTGTCAATGAAATAATATACTGTTTGAAAGATATTGAGAAATAAGGATCATCTCTGTTATAAAATAGGGCATAGCAATCAACTCCCCATTTACCCTCACTACATTTAAAAAATATATTTGCTTATTGGAAACTGTTGGTTTAGTAAAATATTATTATTATTTAGCCCCACGTCTTACTACCCGTTAGGGTTATACGCTTTAAGTACTAATTACTCTAATTGATTGGGAATTAGGAAGGTTGAATTAGAGGAAGTGAACCCAAATTTGCGTGGAGGGAGAGTGGAAAACCATTTAGGAAAAACCACGTCCAGTTCACCCGACTGAGATTCGAACCTCGATCTCCCCGTCCTCGGTGGTCGAGCTCAACCCGACAAGCTCGTTAGCCAACTACGCCACCGAGGCGGGTTTTAGTAAAATAAAACTAAACAAAAGTTATTCTAGGTTTAATAATCTTACAACTTCGTAACAGTAAGTTATTTCGTATCTTAAAGTGTTTAGGAAATATGATCAAAGTTGGAGATACAATCTTAAATATAAAGTACCCTTTAAGTCATTTTACTGGAATAATAAGATGTTCCAGTTTGTTTTTATATTAAACAGTGTCTAAATATGAATTATAATCAACATCGTTGGTGCTGACTTCGAAAAAATAGCTTTTATTCTCTTTCTCTCCTTTGGCGAACTACCATTAATTTAAGGGTTGTATGAATAATTTCAAAAAATCCACTGGAGAATCTTTTTAAAACTCTAGATAACAAATTTTATCCCGACCAGTAGAATGGTTTCAGTTCTAAGCAAAGTACAGACAGATGGAAACAGGAAAATAGCTCTTTCAGGTTCAAGGAAAGTCATGAAAGGTCGATAACCATTAACATTTATAATTCAATTATTTTGACGATCACAATACTGCCTCCCTCCGGGTGTTCGCGAGAAAGTAAAAGCAAAACACACAGTATTCTTTTAGTCTGAAATATCTGAATTTATATCTTTTCTGTATTAAAAATCCATTTGTAAATTTGTCATGTTTAGTTCCAATGAGATATTACAGTAGTTCCCGACCTTTTTCAGCCTAGCGCCCACTTTTGATATCTGTATGCTGGCCCCCGCCCCCTTGTACCCTCCAAGTTAAATGAAATAATGAAATTAGCTAATGATAATAACTTAAATTCAGGCCTCATTGTACCAATACATTCATATTTAACTATTTAAAACGAAAAAATATTTATTAAAATGTATAAGTAAATTTTATAAATATTGATTAATTTCCTTTAAGACCATTTGGTGAAAATATAAGTACCCAGGGTAAATATAAATAGAAATTAAAAAGTAAGTCACCATTTTTTATTAATAAACAAAGTAAGTTACAAGAACAAAGATAATTTTTATCAGCTGTTAAAAGTCACTAATTTGTCAAAACTTTTGATCACTTACCGCCTGTCACCAGATGGATACTAAATCCTTGTTCGAAAAACATGATCACGAAAAACTGCTCTTTTTTTAGTGGAATAACTTATAATCCATATGAAAATAACACACAATGAAACATAACTTATGTTAAATGTTTATAAAGATAAGTAATAATAATAATATTTCGCGTCTGGGTTGCAACAATCGTAGCCCAGTTTTTGGAAAGATTAACCAGTACTAATGTACCCCGTCCGGGGGACGCCCGAATGCACTAATTAATAGTACAGCCTTTCCGTGGAGGCTCTTTCCGTATCCCGATGAGATGAGGTGATGATTATGATGATGATATTGAATATAGGGGTTTGGAACCAGTGGAAACACTTAAACCTAACTTTAATCTAACTAACCTAACCCCGGTGACTGTTGTGGTAATTATCGTTTCGGGAAAAATACCCAAGATACTAGCCGGGAATTTAACCTGGGACCCTTAGAATCGTAGCCAGGTGCGCCGTCCACTACACCATAGGGCGGGTTAGTACAAGTAAAATGTGCTGTCAAAATTAAGTAAAACATTAATATTAGAATACATTTAAGAGACCTTTGTAAAATATTTTGTTGCCTTTTATTATCAAAATAAAATTATTGCTGTAGTGTCCATATAAAGCTAAATGCTCCTATATTACCACCCTACAGTTTAGCGCCCCCCTTAAAACCAAAATGGCCCCCTGTGTGGTTGTACCCACCAGTTTTGAAACCCTGAGATAGAACATCTACGACTAAATATCGGCCCTGTGTGTTATGAATTGAATACAAGCAAGGAAGATAGCACTAAACAACTTCGTATATTACATTCTCTTTGTTTTTATTTCGGCAGTAAAACGCTGTCTTAGTTTGTTTTTCAGCCAACAACTCCAACGCACGCACACACTTGTTGCGCAGTCGGGGTTTGTTGAGTCAACATCTGTAGACGTTTACTCGATATTTTATGTATATACATACACATATTATGTAAACATTTATAAAATATTAGTACTTAGCGTATGTATTAGAAATCTGATAGGAAGGGACTTTAAATAAAATATAAACATACATACTGAGGGTCCAAGCTCGGACATAGATAGGCATGACCTTGACGCCACGTTTTCTGCAGGGGTGAGCTTGGAGGAGCTTTTTAGGCAGTCGAAGGAAACATTTATCATACCCCGGGTCCCAGAGGTCGGCGCCTACAGGAGAGTTGGTGGTGGATCCCGTGAACTGGTATACTCCCGTTTGACTACTTCCGTCATAAGTAGTACACAGGGCAGGGCTCCTGGGGTTATGGGCCTTTGGGGTTCTGGGATTTTGGGGCCAGGATCTGGGTCTTCAGGCCTCAGCCATGTCGGTTGTGTGGGGAGCAATTTTAGAGCTACGGTGCTAATCTGGATAGCTAGTAGGGAATGTGCTAGATAATGGGCACCTCTAAAAGTAGCGGAGGGTTTAACTAACCACCTGCAATGGGTGCAATCCCATTTTCTTACCCAAGGGAAAATGGGAAGATTGTAAGGTCGCTTCTGTGACCGGAAGGCAAGTAATTCCGGCCAGCACCCTGTAGAGCATAGAAGGCACAGTCCCAGTGCTGGTCCAACCAGTAAGTGACTGGTAGGGGGGAAGGAGTTAATTCTCGCCTCCCTGACTATCGGGCATGATCCAAATCACCCCCCTTTCATGGGAGGGGGCTGAGGGTGTTTTTGATACTTACCTATAAACTGCCATGGGACTTGTTATCAGGGGTGCTCGTCATTGTCTTGTGGCACTGTCGTAGCATATAGCTACAATATATCCCGGTCCCTGAGTTTGTGATTTTTAAAATTGACCATTTATCACAATCCTACAACTTTCCCAAGTCCCACAATAAACAACTCAATATAAAAATACTTCTAGAATTATAAATTTATTTCTAGTAATAGCTTTATTAGTATACAACTTTCCGCCGTGAGATAGATCCGAACGCAACACGCAATACAGATGTGTAATAAGTCTAGGCTAAAAACAGGGGCCTATACACTGACACGACTAAGTATCTATTAAAACTGAAGAGTCGAACCAGACCAGATACTCAAAATTAACAGTTATTTTAAGGGAATCAGAATCGGAACATGGACCCTAATAATTGCTTAAGAATTAGAACTGGAATTGGAATAGAATTTCATAAGGGGTCATCCATAAGCCACGTAAAGCTTTATTGGGGGAGGGTGGGGCACAAGAAAATGTTAGGTAAAACAGATCTTATACTAAAAAATGTATTAAGGAAAAATAAAATATAATTGTTCATGTTTTCACCTTTAGTAAACATAACAAACATACTCCGAGTATCTACGTCGTTGAAAATGCAAGTTTAGAACTTACTTTTGTCTATCGCTATATCGAATGCGCTTAGGTGGCAGCCCAAAACTACGAGCTCTAAGCACATGTGAAGAAGTGCATTGTGGTATTATATATCATAAACTCTCATATAAAAAATGTGTCTACTATTACGACTTGAAAAGTAGTTTATTCAAAACTGTACTTTGCAATACTGATAATAAATTTTAAAAGGCTATAACTTTATAAATACTTGTTTGTACGTGCAGTTAACCATAAATAATAATAATAATAATAATCCCTGAAATCATTAAATTAAGTATTTAAAGTGAACTTTAAATAGCTTTAAATCTTTAGTCCCTCTTTTAGTACCACAAGAACTTCCCTATGAAATAATGAATGATATTCACTCTTGATGAGAAAAGTTACGTAACACAGGCTGCAGGAGGGGGGGAGGGGAGGTTCAAGCTAAATGTCTACATGGTGTTATATGTAAGAAAAGGGAGGCAAAAAGGTAAAAAAAAAAGCATTACATGTTTAATGGTAGACACCTAAAGCTTATTATTGGTTTTAAATAGTTATAATGTTTCTATAAGTGAATTTTATAGCTTTCTTTCTTTAATGTATAGGTGATCTGGAGTTCTAGGTGTAAGGTGTTGAACTTCTTGGCTGGGGTCTGGGGCTCAATCCTCGGTCCTGGCACATATCTATCTGATTACCAAACCCTTCCTTCACCTCTGACAAGACGTGTATTAATAACAACTGCTGAATGTGGGGGAATGCCAGGCCTCCACCGTGGTTCGGATCCCACGTTAAACTGTAGGTCGTTCATTTCATCTCACAATCACCCTACCATTACACCTTAGCGTGAGTGCGTATAACCCGGACGGGTAGTAAGACGCGGTAATAATAATATATTTTTGTTTGAAATCCTTTATTTTTCCTGTTCTCGTGATATTTTGTTAAGTTATGATGCATTTAAAAGAACCGGACCGAATAAACTGAAGATTTTGTTTTTTCTCTAACCGTAACCAGTACCATAACCTCAAAATATTTAATTGAATAACCGGAACCGATAAATATATCAGTTAGACTTCTTAGCTTAAACTCTTTTAATAAAAACTTGAAACAAATTTGTGAGTTTGTACTCGGGTGGTCACATAGTACAAGTCATCAGGCTCGCAATATAATGGATTTCTGATCACAAGGAGTCTAAGATTAGATTCCACTTGTGATTTAACACTGGGGTTTTCTACCCCTTTTCCAAGTNCCCCCCCCTCCAGCTACCTTCATCTTACTTACTACTTAGATTAAGCCATCAATATGTTAAAAATACTAATAGTGTGTTACTAAATAATAGCATAGTCACTATAGTGTCCGCCTTTTAGCTAGAGCTCCCGGTTTCAATTCCCAGCATGACCGAAAAAGGTATCATCAGTAATAATGTGGGTTCCTCCCTGTCATAATGATAAGCTTACGGCCGACGGATTGTTGTTGTGCAATCTTACGTTTTAGAAAGTTTATGTTTAAATAACTCAGATAATAAAAAGATTGATACACAAAACACAAAATAAGTTTGGGGTGAATTTGTTAATGTATTATAATATATATATTAATATCGTTCATTATTATATAACCAAACAGCTATAACTTAATTTTTAGCATTTTGACAGTTCTCAGTAGTTTTGTGAACCAGTATATATATTTATAATTTTATTACTTATCAATCCATTTTTATTTAATTGTATTGGTTTATAAGTTTGTAAATTCAATGTAATATATGTTGAATGGTTGGCTTCAACGTTTCCTAAATATTTTCCCACTCTAATCTATGCAAATGCAGTAACACCTCCTTTAAATTCTCCCTTACCCCATTATTTATATACCCTGAGAGTGTAACAAGTCGTGTAGTACAGAAAATGAGTCTGTATTATAGTAGAACGAATAAAAATAGTGGTTATATACATATTAATTAGGCCTATCTGTGTAATTGTTTTAATTCCCAGTATTCTTTTAATGATGCTATTTAGGTGGACTTAATTGAGCTCATCAACTTGCTAATGAGCCATAAACTTGAAATCTTGTATCTAGGTCGGTGTGAGAGAGGAGATGTTACTCAACACCCAAAAACCTCCCCTTCTTTAAAAACTCATTACGATACTTCTTGATCTAAGACTAATGAAGATTGAGAGTTTAAACTTTAGCAAAAACCGGTTAGGTTGTGCAAACCTTTCGCAAAGTGTTTGTCGTGACTTGGTATATTAGAAAAGGTGAAAGAGACTACATCTTTATAACTGTTAAAGCGAGTGTAATGAAGATTAATAAATCTGATAATTTTGGATATAGAGTTTTCAAATAAGATATCATGTGGCGGGAAGAAGGGATAAAATTTAATATTCCCTCACATTATTAGATTTGTTTTTGCCGTCTTCAAAAAACTGTTGGATGAAATATATCTCCATTCAATCATTTTTTTTTACTATCATAATTTTAAATATGTGGTTTAACATTTTTTATGAGCTCCGTGGAGGGGAGGAGGCGTTATGTATCAACTTAAGACTCTTCAAAGACACATGGGAAGATTTACCAAATTATTATGGTTAAACCCCCAACAGTGGGCGCGCAGGAAAAGGCATTCATTTCGAAAGCAAAGAGAACCTAGAATTTAAATTCGAATCTCAAATCATAAGAGAAATTGCAGATTATAATACAATGACCTGTGTTTCTGGTTTGGTTGATTTATATTCATATTAGTTAACTAGTAGGATTTCTTAAGTCAATGAAAATGTCACAGGTAATGTTAAATATATTTATTAAGTTTGAGCTTCCATTTACATAGCATGGATAAATATTCATACAAACCGATCACTATTCTAATTAAAATACAACTAACATTGGAGAGTTACAAATTACATAGCCTTGTAAATAAAATTAATGTTTAATATTATTTTTTTTGTAAATGACGTATTAAAGCTACAAATCCAAAACTTAACAAGACATAAGTTTTTAAGGCAACGTGTTTTACTACCCGTTCAGTTTATACGTGTATGTAATAATTACTCTTTTGTTAGTGTGTGTGAGGAAGGTTGAAATTTAGAGGCAGTATACCAGAATTTTCGTCATCGCCTGATAAGTCTATTGTGAAAGTGACGCCTAACCTTTTATGCAGCTACAAATTGAAGGTTCGATTTTTTTTAGGTTGTGTAATATCAACCTGTCATAGACAGGATCAAAAATTAGTAATATTTATGGCTATGCTCAACATTATTGAATTTGTTCTACTGGCTTATCTTTTAGGTCTATTTTAGCATCAGATCGCTAAAAGATTACATCTAAGGAGAAGATATTAGTAAGGTGGACACAAAAGGTTGGTTGTATGTTGGGATTAAGAATGTAAAAAAAAAGCTTCAATAGTGTGGATTAAATCCCGGCTACCGAAGTCAGAGATACTATCCGCTCATCCAATCTCTCCTGAAGATGATCTTCTTTTCTTACCACTGATTCAACTGTGCGGCGTACCAACTAGGTTTCATATTTATTTGAGAAGTGTGGTGGGGGTCCTCGATATATTGATCGAACACATTGCGGATTACGTCAAGTAAATAAGTGACGTCACAGCAACTCCCATTAGCTCCCGGCAATCTTCGGTAAAAGTCCGTATCACACGTTAATATTTACTATTAGAATGTAAAATAGCTGGTTTAAGGGATGAGTGCCCGCCCTCGGTGGAATAAGCTAAGGCATCACTCTCACAATATTCTGGCCTTTCTGATGACGGAGTGCTCGGGGCTTGAATCTCAGTCGAGAGTACTGAGCGTGGTTTTTATTAAATGATTTCTCACTCTCCCTCCACACAAATGTGAGTACACTTATTCTAAATTTAACTCTTATCCTCACTAGTACATTAGCGTAATTAGTACATATTAAAATACCCCGAACGATTAGTAAGACATGTTATTAAAAATAAAAGAAATGAGTCAAATTAGAAAGGATTTTTTTTAACTATTGGACAATAATTTAAATATTATCAAATCCACATTATTATGTCGCTAAATTAAATAGTTTGTATGACAAAACCATACATTTTAATAGTAATAATATTTAATTTCGTCTTACCCTAAACTGATCTTATCCATCTTCAATATAATTTTAATTGACTTTATTTGCCCTTTGTATTATACGTACAGTACAGATTTTTAAGGGAATCATCTTGTCTGACAACTAAAAAAAAATACTATAGCTACTTGCATTCATTCATACGTCAAGTAATAATATATTAGGTGGTCGCTTCTGATATATATTAGTAATACCTACTAAATAACAGTAATAATATAGTAAACTTGTACTAATGTTGGCCGTGTACAAATATGTATCTATTTTATAAAATATACTTCTTATGTAAATTGGTCTGTAGTATCAAATTATGATATTTACCAATGAATTTTTGAAGTTTGGTTCTCGAAAATGATCAGCTCATTTAACTGATTTTCAATATCAATACCGTATTTATGTATCAATATAGTCCTCTAAGGATCAAAATGTTTTGGTTAAACATGTAATACGATGTTTTTACTATGTACAGTACACTCTGTTCACCTTGAAGGTAACATGCTTACCTTTCGGCGAAGTTTCCATCATGGCGTAGCTTATAAGATATGACCATAATGTAATCAGTTAAGGGATGGCAGCTATGTTTAAGGGTATATGGATTGTTCACTACCTAAAATGGTTTAAAACAAAGAGTAAATGGTAAAAATCTTCATTGCACAATATTATTTATTATCTAAGGGTTCCAGATACCTACCATACTGGTTATTTTATAAATTTCAGTAGTCTAAAGATTTGATCATATAAAAACTGAAATAACTTTTTATCTACTGGAATCAATTAAACAACCAGTACACGGTATATAGGTTCATATAGATTAAACTGTGTCCAAGGATTATTAGTTTTTTAAAAGATTTATTTTTTACAAATAATAGACACTTATTAATAACGGACATTTTTGATCCCAGAAGGTGTCCGCTATTGAGATATTTCACTGTATTTACACTATTATGTTTAAATTTAGTCAAATTTGACTGTAACTGATATCAATTTCAGGAATGAAAATATATATTTTTTTCTTACCCCCAAAATGGCGATAGATTTGTGGAACATACTCTCTAATACTGGGCCTCCGTTATTCGCCCACTGAATGACGTCACGGGAAGTCCCTGACGCGCGTCTATCTCGGACGTGCTCATGCGCTATAGACTAAACTCTATCCACGAGGGGTACGAACCCCCACCCCCTCTTACCACCCCCACGTGACCAAATGTTAACCTACGTTACCTACCTGTTTGGGATTACGTCAATGGTACCATTTATTTTTGTGGCCTATCGTGATCCTAGTTTGTTATTAACTACTGGCAAAGGTATGTATCGATAAAAATAAAACCTATTCAATTACTAATGGAAAAAAACCAGAAACAATATGTATACACATGATAAAGTTGCCTTGTATTGGTTTTAAAACCACCACGCACATTATACATATATATATATATATATATATGTATGCATACAGAATATTGGGTTTAACTGTATATCATAGATTTCTGAAAAACATTGCTACCTGTGGGATTCATTACCTCTGCTTTGGTTGGCGGAAATGTTTATCCAAATTCTTGTAGCTAAAACAAATGAAACATTACTCGAATAGATACGGTTGGTATAATTTTCTACGTATGCAAAAATTAATATTTTTTGAATATAGTGGTATTTGAAACGAACTTTTTTTAAATGAGGAAGAAAATAACTGCTCAATCAATTACTCAATGTCCATGACACAACTGTTGAATTTACCATCTGAATAAAATTAATCTTTATGTTTCGGCTGGAACGATATTTTTTTAGTTTACATAAATACATTGGGTGATATAAGAACTGTAATATCACCGTTAGTTTCGACTATGTATATAATTACGACATTCTCTATATTAATATATGATTTCAAGCCTATACAATATTATTTAATTACCAATTATAATTACATATAAAGGATAAACTAATATTTATCAACTATTCATGATATATTCTCCAATAAAACAGTTACCAACTAGTTCGCGGAGTTAAATTCATTTCTTTTAAGACCAGCTCCCTTAAAAATGGATTGTCATTCCACCCATGATAATAATAATAATAATAATAATAATAATAATAATAATAATACCAATAATAATATTATATTCAGTTTTCTTCGACGTTGTGTTCACTTGTTTTCCATAATGTATATTAATGAATTTGAGCGCCCATATAGTATGTTTCAAAATATTGTGTAAGTAAAGAGGAATCACACACACACATATATACATATACATAATTGCTATGCTACTTTTCAAGTTATAAGCATACATTTATTTATAGTTTATATTATAAAGTTTATTGTATATTAAAAAATATTTAACGGACGAAAGGGTATATTTTTTATCATTGTATTCAACATTAGATGTATTAACGATTTATTCTGATGTTTAGGGATCTTTTTTAACTAATGCGCTTAACAACATCGTAACTAACAATTTGATTCAAGAGGTATCATTGATGTCAACAGTGCAAAAGTTATTTCTAAGGAGAAACAAACAGAGATTTAAGAATATCTCTACTTTGGTATTGTTGTATCTATTACTTGACAATAACATCCTCCATCTGTTTTCAGAAAACATTTTTTTTTTGCGCGCTGTTTTGTTATAGCTTCATAATATTCTAACTATTTGTGTAAGAAATCCACTGCATGCATTATTTACTAAAAAACAGTCTCAAAGCTCCTTGCCCGTATCATTCTTGTGGGGCGAAACAAGGGACTCAAAACAAAGTGTGTGTGTGTGTGTGTGTGTGTGTG
>CABFOW010000241.1:7557-28013 GCA_902141385.1 Timema californicum
CCGTGAGGAGTACTTGTAGCATCAGTGTAAGCCTCTTGCAAAACACGGGGATTTTCAGAACAGACTTGACGCACAAAGTTTTGAATCAGAGCTTTATCCCTGGGGTTTTTAAAAAGCACGATATAATGGGCGTTTAAGGAAATGTCTCTTTGGCCTTTGCCCTGGTGGAATATATTTTGTGTAAGGTACATGACGCTAATATTTTGATGGTGACATCCTTTGATGAAAAGATCGACGACCACTTCTTTGGCTTCACGCATCAGTTAGTCCAGGATAATCAGCTGTGGAGAGTCATTAGAGGTGTAATCCTTTTCCAGCAAAGCCTTACAGAATATGACGCGGGGACTTTCCCCGTCTTGTTCGAACCCCGGTTGCCATAAAGCATAATACTAGGTGATTTTATCAAATTTAACGTTACACATTTTGTCCAAGTGACGGATAAAGTCTGCTACAAAATGTGACTTTCCACAGCCGGAAGGGCCGCTTATGATGGCCAAAAATGGATGTTTCAACTTGTCCATAATGTTTGAGACTGAGCTTATAAGCTATATGAGCTTGTATTTATAGGATAGGAGGTAGGTGCGGGTGTAGTCGTTAAAACACAAACATAATAGTTTTTACAATATTTATTTACAAGCATTAAAAAGTATATACACAGTGAAAAGTAAACTGTGAATATTTACTATATATATATATATATATATATATATTTATTAGCACAAACATAACTTTTTTTACAATATTTATTTACACATAGCGAAAAGTATACTGTGAATATTTACAATATGTATTTATTAACAGAAGCATAGCAGGTTTTTTTTACAATATTTATTTACACACAATTAAAAGTATACTGTGAATATTTACAATATACGTGGGAATAGTAGCCTCGGTACTAAATTTGATATATACATAGAGATGGTTTCAATTTAAAAGAAAATAAATATATATACAAATAGTTTATTATATATTTGAATAGATTTAAAATAAATATATATACCGTATACAATCAGTTTATCATATTTGACTAGAAAGAAAATAAAAATATATACAAACAGTTTATTAGATTTGAAATAAATATATATACAAACAAATAATTGACTAGAAAAAATTAAGGTAGGTGGAGGATTGTACTGGTAAATAAAAAAATAAAAAAAATTAACCCGGGCGCATAAAATAAATTTAAAAAATATGCTTGTTTTCATGCAGAAAGAAAATATGAAAAAAAAATTCAAATCTTTGAAAAATGGTATGTCACTGGAACTGTCTAGAGTGAAAGAAAAAAATATGATTATTCAGCCCGTCTAAATGGTCACCTTTTATTCGTGGCGAGTGCGTTTACAAGGACCCTGATACCCAAACGCCAAAGTATTAAAATCATCGGTTATCCGATGTTTGGTGTACACGGGCCAGTAGACTTTAGTCTGTGAGACGGTACATACAGTCCCAAGACCTTTACTTACAATTTTGTGCGGTATCTGTATGTATCTTTCAGCAGCCTGTTCAGTGATCATCGCTTTCAAAACATCAAAATTAACATCGTTCCGGTTGCTATAGCTTATGGTGATCCTGCGTACCAGCACACCGTTTTTGTTTTGGCAGGATCGCCACCAACACAAACTCGGTACGCGTAATTCTTGGGACCGCCAGATACAAAGGCGTTAATGTAGCTTCTCGGACCGTAATCCTGAAGTTCATCAGTGAGGTCACCTAAAAGTCTCCGGTAGGTGGACTCCAATCGCCGGGGCATTTGGTGAATAGAACGCTATCTGTATCATGATACAAAACGCGATCCCCCAATTGTTCAAGGATGCTGTACCAGTGCAACCTAGCCATAGCAGTCGTGTAGCATGCCACCGCCACACTCGTGTTAGGGTTAGGACGATCATGATACAAAACGCGATCCCCCAATTGTTCAAGGATGCTGTACCAGTACAACCTAGCCATAGCAGTCGTGTAGCATGCCACCGCCACACTCGTGTTAGGGTTAGGACGCAACGCGTCACGTGCATCCTTCTAATTGAGGAACATAACCTTATCATTTACATCAATGACGCTCTCCATGGTGTTGTACGGATCCATCAGGTACTTGTAGGTGCCCTGATATGCGTTAACAACGGCTACGTGGGGTAAATCAGGTCTTTGCCCAAACTTTCTCCATAGTGTGTTTAAAAAGAGTTTAGCCAGAGTGCGGAGACCAGGGTTTTTACAAACAGAGCCGAAATCGTGTTTTACCCCTTACCTTTCCTTATAATTTTGAGTATAAGCTAACTTTTCCTCCTGTGAGGTACACCACTCTGGCCATCCGCTGGCTTCTTGTTTAATTTTCAAAAAAATATCCATGCACCCGTGAAACAATCCGCCAGAACGTGTCTGGCGGTCGTAAACAGATACATTGTACTCCCACACTTCGTGTACTGCTTCAACGGTGTAGCCTTTATCAACGGCTTTCTGGATCTCGTCAATCACCCAGACACCTGTCAACCAGCGATATTTTTTGTCGTTGTGCTGACACGCGCCTTGGTTTTTCTCCTCCCCACTTTTCCTGCCAAGATGAACATTAGATTGTCGTGCATCCGTGTAGGCAATACGGGCATGAATAAATCCCACGGAGGCGTCACTGTAACTTTGGCTATGCCTTCTACTTAGATCTATAGACGGACAATTTGGTTCCAAGTGAATTTTGGGGTGGGCGACGTGGTATTTTTTGTACTTGCAAACGTAGGGATACAACGAGCACACATCCAAATACTTGATCTTCTCCCCACAAGAAAGGTCTGCTTCGAGGAAGAGCTTGATACAATTTATACGCCCGCCAAAGAATGCATACCTAGGGCTGAGAGGCTCCTTGGTATACACCTCGTGCCGGAGTACAAATTGCTGCAAGTCCTTGTCTGTGGGTTTCATCGCATTAAACATGCACTCCCACATATTCTACGACCGTGTAGCCGGCATTCTTAAACTTTTCAACACAAGCCATGGTCGCTTCATAGCGCATCTCCATGGTCTCGTGGGGACTATTTTTGATAGGTGTGGTCCTATCAGGGTAACAGAAAGGGCACCCGTGCCAATAACAGCCCCAGAACTGGTAGACGGTGGTGGTATATCCAGCTTTAACAACACCGTCTACACGTCGCCCTAACACATATTCCTCCCGGCCGTTACCCACATGAACAATAGAGACACCGTGTTGATGGGCCTCCCAGCAGAGCCATTGTACAGCGACGTGCCACTGTTGGTCTGCGCACTGATATCCACCGTTAGGGATAATACCGATAGTATCCTCCTTAAGATGACTTTGGCGGTAAGTCAACATGGCCGTTCCAGCTATCGTACACACTTCTCTGAAAGGATCCACCTTTGCTTTCTCCATGAGAATCTCTCTAAACTTCAGGCAGGCCTTCCGTAGGATCTATACATTTTTCACACAAAGCAGTTCCAACTCGCGTTTAAAATCAAAGACATAATTTTTATTGACCAACGCGTCATACCATTTCTCAAAGTGCTCCTTTCCCTCAACTGACATCTCGCCGATGCCGTAGTCCTCCTTTGGCGGCAAGGATTTTGCGTTATGGCCGAGGAGGGTGATATCCTTAAATTTTGAAGCTTTAATTTGCACTATATATTAAAAAAAATGGGCCATTGTGGTATCACCCTTGAATATGCGAGTCCTATCGCACCCACATTCAGCGCAATGATGGTCATTTGCATCTATATGAACACAGGCCTTGCAGCATATCTGCACGACACATAGGTTATGTTCGTGCAAGTACGTGCCGGCCGCACCTTGAAGAAGAGTTTCTTGCCGGCATTCAAAATCATAGAATACCACCACGAAATTACTCTTTTCCAGTGACGGCTTGGACGGGGCCTGCTCCATATAACAGAAATTACCAAAAGGACGATAGGTCTTGTATACTCTATAAAAATTCTCATAACACCTATGTGAATATTCTGCTCTTTCCAAACTGAAAATTTGCCCGCATACCTCGCAAACCTTTTTGACATCACAGACCGACCTGTGACTTCTGAAAAAACTGGGACGTTTATGGTTATCAACACATGTCTGATTTGTGAACCAACGCCCACAGTCTTCACAGAGCACAGATCGGCCTCCGCTACAAGCCGCTTTAGCGTAGCACTTTTTGCACGTGGACTCGCCCTTATGTTTGTTCTTATCATTGAACTAAACACGGCACTCGTGGCAAAAGTACCCACACTTAAATGCGGCTGTCAAGGATGTTATGACATCAAAATGATTTGGCTTATCGTCGTGAAAATACAAATCAAGGTAGCCCTTAAAGAATGTTCGGAGGGAGTAGGCCCCTCATATAGGACCTGTATCCCCCTACGTTCCCTGAACACCGTGATTATGTATTCGGAGAGGTATGCTTGAAATTGTTTCAATTCAGTGAGCCCACCACCTTTCAAAAGATTCACACGGGAATCACGGCATAAATCTTCTGTTTTAAATTTTTGAATATTACGACCCCATTTGTTTTTTCTAAAGGTGTTCACATCCATGCATCCTGGTTCTCTTTTAGTATCACATATATCTTTGGCGACAACCAATGCGCGGGCAAGGCAATGTGTGTCGTCCATTTGAATCGTAATGATCCCTTTGTTATTACGGCTATATGTGCTAGCGGGAGAGAGTTTATCACATTTATGATTACCTCTCCCACGAGGCTCCTTAAAGTGACTGAGTTTAACGTACAGTGGTGCCGTACTCAAAAACAAACTATTACTCTGCAACACCTGACTTACGTTATCAAGCACTGTTCTAGCGTCTAACTTATCTGCTCGTATAAATGAAATGTACACAGGGCTCAACTTAGAGTCAGTGCTACTCAAAAGTAACCTGACGTGGTCATCGGCGCTAACACCACGGTCCTGCAGCCGAACGAGCAAATTAGTAATTGGTTCTTCAAGCCAGCTTATTGCGTCACAATCACTTGCTGGAGCACCAAGGTGTACGGTAATTTCTCTACCAGTATAAAAGAAACGTCTCAATGGTTTAATCCTCTCTTCTACGATACGAGGAGGGACGCCATTTGACAATGCCCTGCCTACCTGATTTACTGGTCCACTAAATCCCGGTTGAGGGGCCGAAGACGGTCCCGCTGTAGCCGGCTCCACAGGTTGTGGGACAACAACGATCCCAGTCTCTCTCACCGCCGCCTGTGCTCGAGCACCGTCTCCCAGGCTCAGAGGCGGTGCTTCTGCACTGTGGTGAGGGGGACTAGTAGCCAGCGGTGGTGGGAGGACCACCCCTCCATTTCCGGTCACCAATTCAATTATAACATATGTCCAAGTAAGCACTGTTACAAACATGCGCGTATTTTTTTCTCTCTCTTTAATATAATATGTTAAATTTTTGGCCTAAACAAAATTGCTTTAGCTGAAACCAACATTTACAGAAGTGAGTCAGCAATTGCGGGGGAGGGAGAGTTGAAAAATGCCTCTAGTTTACCGTGGTAATATTTGAACCTCTAACTCATCTCTTTAAATGTATAATATGTCACATTTTTTCCTTAACATAATTGCTTTAGCTGAAACCAACATTCACAGAAGTGAGCCAGCATTTGTGTTGATGGAGAGTGAAAAAAAAGGCCCTAGTTTACACTTGTAAGATTTGAACCTCAAACTCTTCAGTCCATGACCATCTGGCTCTACACGAAACAACCGCTGTAGCCAACCACGCCACGGGGTAAATTATTTTAGAAACAACTGTTTTATTAAATAAAATTTTAGTGCACAAAACTATATTTTGTCTGCATAATAAATAACATTTACGCGAAGCAAATTAGTCACTTAAACTGTAAGCCAGGATTAGACGAAGTGCATCAGCATTTTGCAAGGAGGGAGTACGGAAAACCTAAATACACTCGAGGCTAATGAAGGAATCTATAATATTTATTTTTAAATGGGGTACTATTCCAATGGATTTGTTTACAATATAAACACACATCGTAAATTAAAATGTACAGACTTTTGTTTACTCTTGGTGAAACGTGAATTTAATAAATGTCTAAAGTGGTGATTTGAGTTTTCTGCCTTTGTACAGGAAATGAACCCTAGACCAATAGTTTACTATACAGACACTAAAGTGCTGCTTGAATAGTTGATCGACCATTTTGTAAAATGACAATTATAATTTTCTGTCTTTGAACCCGGGACCCTTTAAATCCTCTATTAGAACATGAATAAAATAGCTGACAAGGCAGGTATTTTAGATACTAAACAAGTATTTTCGCTTATGCCAGGGAATTGAACCTGGGACTCCCTCACTGGCTCAGTATGGTATTTTAAGCGTATAAATCGTACAAGTACTAAGACATGTGGGGGTTAAATTATGCAGGATTTTTTTAATAACAGCTTAAAGCAGCAATATGGTTTTCCCTGCTCTAAACTGCAAATAAGCGCCTTTTCTTATACACTAAACGAACTAGTACAAGCTACTTGAAATGCGCAGCTGGCAAGAGTTTTCGAACTAGTGACGATATAACGGTTGTTTGCGAGAGAGAGAGCTACACATATAGGCCATTTTCAAACTAGTGGCTATAGTATGGTTACTTGTAGACAGTACTTACATATCAGCCGGTCGATCACGTCCAAATCACTCCAAAGAGTGGGGGGGCGAATTTCCTCCACCGTAGAGGGACTCAGGCCAGAGGGTTGCCGTCGAGGGGGTACCAGGGGGTTTTGTGGGGGTAGCCGTGTCCGGCAGGGGGCCTGTGATGTCGCAGTGCTGAGCACCGACCAAAGCGTTTGCCTCAGGCATGGACGTCGCGACGTTGGCTGTCAGTCCCTCATCCGGTACATGTGGATCCCAGTATTCTGAAATTAAAATAAATACATATTAATTAGCATTTACGAGGGGAAAAAAATCACCGACTAGTCTCTAAAATACATATTGTAGACTATTTAATTACCTATATACCAATCGCCATCCGCAACGCAAATCCCGTTTTTGGTATAGCTCAACAACTGATCTAGACTATTGGGACTCACAGGTTGTACACCCCCGGCAACCATTGGGGGCTCGTCAACTAGCAAAAACAAAGAACACCATTTTACGCCACAGATGTATTAAGTAAAAAAAACCATTATAGTATACAAATAATTTTAAAAACATACCTGAATTTAGCCAATTTTCTAGCGCGTCAAAACTCATCTTGATGATCACTGTTGTCAATTACAAATTGAAATGACTGATTGTGATGATTTGTGCCCTATTTATAGACATCTCAAGGGGTTTGCCGTCTGTAATGACCTAAATACCATAATGGTCTCTGCGCATGCGCAAACCGTATCAGGTCATTTTAAGTACCGTTATCTATTAGACACCTTCTAGCTAGCGACGTGGACGGAGGTGTCTGCTCGATGCTTTGTTCAGGCAACTGTGGGGTACACTTTGGCGTTGAATGTATAGCAAATGATGGTGCACAAGTGCTCGCGCAGAGAATGAACAAACCTAGTTTAGCAAACATTGGTGCAAACAGGTGGGACCAAACCTACCCTCCCTCCACGCAGATGAAGGTACATTTTTCTATTCGTCAGTTTTAAATGAACACTATGTAAGATTATCAAAATTTATATGTTTTAAGCGATGTTCTACTTTTAGCAAACGTCTATGAATACTTCCGCTCTTTGTGTTTTGAGTATTATAAATTAGACTGTCTGCATTTTTTGCACAAGCCCTGGACTATCACGGTATACATTTTTAAAGATGACCAATGTTGAGTTGGAACTACTAACTGACATTGAAAAGGAGGTTGGCACTGAGGATTGAACCCAGGACCCCTATCACTGAAGTCTGACACTCTTTGTGTTTTGATTACTATAAATTAGACCGTCTACATTTTTTTTTGCACAAGCCCTGGACTAGCACGGGGGGCATTTTTAAAGATGATCAATGTTGAGTTGGAACTACTAACTGACATTGAATAGGGGGTCGGGACTAGGATTGAGCCCCGGACCCCTAGCACCGAAGTCTGACACCCTAGACCACCAGGTCACCTTGCGGTCACAAACTGTCCACTGATTCTGTTCATTCAGTCAAGCTGCGGTACGACGACTATGAAGCCCTCCTTGTACCAGTCGCAACGTATTTTAAAATCTAAGTCAAAGCACCCAGAATTTTTTACAAATCACGCGAGGGAGATTAACGTTGTTGTCTATTTCCGCATCAGGGATATCCTGGGTTTCCCACCCTCCCTCCTCGCAGATGAAGGTACATTCAACCTTCTTTGGTCCTATACTATTAGGGTAAATAAGCGACGGGGCCCTTTGCCACTATTTAGCTAGTAATATGATTTCTCAAGCAAATCGTCACTTATTCCACTCTTGCATCGTACGATTGTCTGCTCCGGTGCTAGTTGATTATTTTAATAAGAGAGAGCGTGGTAAGCTCGATCTCGGACAATGGAATATTGCTTTTTAGCAGAGAGAGAGAGATAGAACACTATATTATATTGTTTTTATGAATAAAACACTTATTAATAGGTCATAAATATTGTTATCTGAAAAAATAACATTCATTTAATATTTTTATTACAGGTGACCATCACCGGTAAGCAATCTATCCCCCGAGACCTATTTTAACCCCTATGCCTTCCTTCTGTCTGTTTCAGGTTCCATTCTAGGATGTGTGTGACACTAGGTAATTACGATTGAGTTTCCATTTTAGAAACAGGTTTTGATAATGGTTACGAGAAGGTCGGGGTTTGATTCCGCGACAAGTTATTTTTTTTTCATAACTCGTTTTCCAATTCCAACTCAGGAAAATTGAGATACATTACCTAAGTAAATCTGGTGGCGACGAACAGGGTGTGTTGATGTGTAAATATTCAATGGTTTTTCGCTTTTTACATGCAGTTTATTATAAATATAAATTAGAAACTCACTGTTTTTTTTACATTATCAATAATACATTTTATTTATTTATCTGAAATAAAATAAGTGTAGCTTACTTGCGACAGTATATAGAAAGCTCGGATTTAACAGGAAAAATCTAATATTTCGGGTAATTCACGTATAATTTAAATATTAGAACCGAATGGGGTAGTAAGACGCGGTGCTTGATATTTGATTTTAAAAGGGCCAGTTGAGCGTTTAAGTTTGAACATACATGTCCACTTTAAGCTAGTGTTCGAGCTTGAGTGAGTCCAAACGGTACTTTCACAGGCTGCTGACCTGATCAATTACTGGCAATACCGATGTGTTGAGGTTAATACCTGGTTCATCAGTCCCGTGATGAACAACCTCGGCTCTGGGGGTAGTGGTGGTTCATCACCCCCAGGATGAACAATCCCGGCTCTGGGGGAAGGGGTGGGGGGGAGGGAATTCTCTTGCTCATGACAGCCAGTCAGTGGGAAGTGAAAGGGAGGGCTTGGCCATCAGACGTCAGAGTTTCAAGGCAGGGGGACCCATTGTCACACTCTAGCCCCGACAACCATAGCGCAAGGTCAGTGCTGGACAGTCCGACAGAGCCTTGTGACAGAAGAGCCAATGTTCATTCTATCCCCGACAGCCATAATAAACTACAACGACCTAATCAATGAATACAAACTCCAACACCTCTATCCTACCAATTAATTAATTAACAATAATCAATTAACAATCATTAATAATTAATAATAAAGAACCAACATGTCCTGTGTTGGTAGGCCAGGGGGTGGTAGGGGGAAGAGGGGAGGACATGGCCAGGAGGAGGGGGAAGGAGGGGCTATTTATAGCAGCCAATCAGAGAGCGATAAGGAGGGGTCACGTGACCAATTTCAACCAATCAGCGACGGGACAAGTTGATTTGATGGGTCCACCGGGCTACTGTTACTATAATAGTTTTATTATACACCATATACTTACTCATCTGTGTGCATTTTATAGAACTAAATTCTCTGGGATAGGGTGAAGAAGAATAAAATGCTGTGTTTGAGTTTCCAGTTGATCAAGCATGACTGCAGGATTCCATCAGTTGTATATAACAGGCAATGGAAGAGATGTAACATCCAGTATGAGTCAACGAGGGAACTATATTTAACCATGGTACACTGGCGTGAGGTCTTATTATACTAATACTCATGTGGGGACATAATTACCCCAGCATGATTTGAGTGTAATTAGATAGGATGTTGAAAACAACCTACTAGAATAGATTAAAATAATAATAAGTATGACCTCAACTAGATAATAAAATAATAAATATTATATTAATGTGAATAGATAGGATTTTGAAAAAAAAAAATACCAGAATAAATTAAAATTAATTAATAAAGCAAACTATCTTAGAAATTGGTTTTATTAGACGTACTTTGTTACACAGCCCTCAAAAATTACTTTCTTAACCTCTTTACATAAAAGTTTATAACACCTTTATCATTAAAATTGTATTCGTCTGTTTTTTACTATTGGGCACACTTCACATCTAGCACGTGCACGTTTCTCTTTTGGCAGTTCTTCTGCTTCTTGGGATGGACAATATCACTTGATTGTTAACCGCAGTGCTCTTGGTAGATAAGTAATAATATTTAATATTTAGCACCGCGTCTTACTAACCGTTCGGGCTATACGCTTTAAGTACTAATTACGCTAATGGATTAGGACTTGGGAAGGTTGAATTAGAGGAAGAGAACCCGCATTTGCGTGGAGGGAGAGTGGAAAACCATTTAGTAAAAAAACCCCACCAGCTCACCCGACCAAGATTCGAACCTCAATCTCCCCGTCCTTAGCAGTCGAGCTCAACACGACAAACGCGTTAGCCAACTACGCCACTGAGGCGGCTGTAGATAAGTAGATGTTGCTCGAGCTTCCATGTGTGGTGTAACAAGGCTCATCCAAGCTGTTGAAGAAACTTTCTTCCCACAATTCATCTTTAAATTTTATTATTCGAAGCAACAATTACTTGGATATTTATTGCTGCATTATTATTTATTACTAGCACCGCGTCTTACTACCCGTTCGGGTTATACGCACTTACGCTAATGTGCAATGGTACGCCGATAGTGAGATGAAATGGAAGACCTACAGTTTAACGTGGGATCCGAACCTCGGTGAAGGCCTGGCATTCCACACATTCACAAGTTGCGATTATTACACGTCTTGTCAGAGGTGAAGGAAGGGTTTGGCAATCAGATAAATCTGTGCCGGGACAGAGGATTAAACCCCGGACCCCCAGAACACAAGTCTGACACCTTGCCCCTAGACCACCAGGTCACCCTGCTGCATTATTAAAACAGAACAAGATCAAAATAAGAGGCCAGTGACGTGTTCTTCTAGATAGAGAATATAATGAAGACAGCTGGAACACTGTATCTACACCTCCCTTATTGTCTTTATAACACATTATTGTTTCCGGCTTATGTGTTTTTTCTGTGGATTGATGAATTTTATCTCCATCATGCATATTTGAAAGAAGGAGGAAAAGTTTCCCTTTATTTGGGCGGTAAGATACCACTATATTTTTGTTATCAATTTGAAAATACAGGAGTAAACTTGATGTTTGGCAAGGAATTTTTTCGTGATCTCCCGCTTATTTTTTATTATAGTCCCTACTATTGTTAGCAACTTTTATAGAAGCTGTTCAGCCAAAGGCAAGGTGAACCAGTTCTCAGTGGTTACATTAGTACTGGAACTTTTTCTCTCAACCATATGCATTACAACATATTTGCCAGAATTTGATACTCTATAGGCAACTTGTGAATGTGTGGAATGCCAGGCCTCCACCGTGGTTCAGATTCCACGTTAAACTGTAGGTACTTCATTTCATCTCACTATCACCCCCACAATTACACATTAGCGTAAGTGCGTATAACCCGAACGGGTAGTAAGACGTCGTGGTAAAAGTAACAATAATAATATAATACTCTGTAGGGAACGTTAGGCTGTTGACCTAAACTCCTAGAATGTAGCTGTAATACATTTTCGAGTCAATCTACGCAAACAATTTGATCTCATATGTTGCAGACTTGTTTCGTATAAACTATATGAACGAACATCTAACTCTAAAGATCTCAAGATTTACAATAATTGCTATCATTAGACCTAGTGATTAATTTCTTTGACATTTTTATGACGTATTTTAAAAGTTCTATAACTGGAGTAAGCCTGTCACTCATTTTTTTTTATCTCGAGAAAGCAAATCATCATATCATAATGAAGTAAGTAAAAATTAAAATCTAGTTCGAGAGATTAGTGAACCCAGCCTTTATTTAACGATAGCTAACCCAACATACTAAGGCATTCTTAACAGATTCGACTATGGGATGAGGTGGAATAATGACATAATATACTCCTACTTGGCACCACCTTTACCATATTCATCATGATGAGATAGATGACTATATTTCTATAGGAACACCAACTATGTGACAATTTTTCAAAAAGCAGGAACACGTCCGATTGAAAATGATTCCAACTACTATTGGATAAAATATACAAAACATAGATAAAAATTATATTAAACAAATGACCACATGTTTATTCTTTTATCGAAATTAATTTAAATATAAAGGTGGGGTCATATTCACAATAGAAAATACCAAATATTGATAAATATATCTTTTAAAATCACGAGATAAGAATTATTTTATTTGAAATGTTATGATTCACTACCCAATTAGCATAAAATATTATAAATAATTTTGTGGAAGAAAGCAGTAGCGGTAATAAGGTACATGCTCATGATAATAACCAGATGTATTATATTTATTTACTTTTTTTAAATTTACTTCACTTCACTTTTATTTAGAAGCGTGTCTTACTACCCGTTTGGGTTATACGCCTATGTACTACTGACACTAGTGGTTTAGGGATTAGGATGGTTTGATTGAGAGGAAGTGCACCGCATTTTCATGGAAGGATAGTGGAAAGTTATTTAGGAAAAACACCTTCAGTGCACCCGCTGTGATCGAACGCCAATCTCCTCGTCTTTGGCAGTTTAGTGTCCAAGTAGCGCGTTAGACCAAGTGGCCACCGAAACAAGTTTCAATTCACTTAAACATGAAAATAATACAATCCATTAAATTCTTATAACTTGATAATAATGTATTTTGTATGATTATTATCAATAATTTTCATCAATGGACACGCGGACTAAAAGTTAAACTCTTATATTTTGGTTTGCTACTGGTGGTAGGTCTGGGCTTGAATCCAAGCTGAGATTAGATTATGTTTATGACTATATGATTTCCCAACTTCGTATCATGGAAATGGGCGTAATCTTCTGATAAATTCTACCGTCCCTATTTCTACTCAAATGGTTTAATTAAATGAGGATAACCCATACGGGTAGTAAGACACGGCTTAGGAGGAAAATATATAATTCAATATAATGTTTTGTTCAGTAGCTAGTTATTTATCATTAATATTAAAATAATTACTCAATTTAACTAGATGCGTGTTTTTATAAATAAAATGCCTAATCTCAAATATTAAATAAAATTTAAACATAAACGCCCTTCTTATTTATAAACAATCTTGAAGCAAGATGAATCATTTTAATTACTAAAAGCTCCTTAAAATAAAAGCTACACGAATTAAATCACAATAATATTTTTATAACTTATCAGAGTGAAAAGCAATTTTGTATATACAACTGAATGGTTACAAAATCATTAATTTAAATAGACATTTACAAAGTAACATAATTGCTATAAAATATTGATCCATTTGAAATTAAGCATTCCTGGGGAGCGGTTGGGACGTTTGGAAACATAAATTTTAAAACAGTCAACCCTGCTTCCAATCTTAATAAATTAAACATCAAGCAATATTTGGAATGGGTAACTGAGCAACTCAAATAAAGTCACTATTATTGGGTTATATTATTCATAGAGAACAACAATCTACGTCTGGAAGAAGCTGCCAAATTTAAATAGGTACAGTACCTACTTGATAACTGTGCTAACAGATATAAATTAAATTCAAGAGGATACCAAAAAGCATAATTCAAGCAGGCTTATATTATTTAGTTTGCTAGCTGTTGTAGTTTTGTCCTTTGTCTCAAAACATTAAACTGAGAATAGGTTTTACAAGTACGTGTGGTTGGATACGTGTTGGATGCCACATATCAACTGCTTTAAAATATATATAATGAAATTAAATAAGGAGATGCACTTTCCCATTATCTTTTAATCTAACATTATAGTATATTATTAGAGTAATGCAAGAAAATTAGAAGGGAAATTCATTCAATCATACATCAGAGCTATTAGTATAGGCAGATGATTTATATTTGATAGATTTGAAGACTTTTTACTAGAGGCCATCAAGGAAATAGTTTTAGCAGTGAACGTTGAGAAAATTAATAACATGATTACACAGCATAGAATGAGAAAATAATGTATAGATCCTTCCAAACAACACATATTTTTTTAAGGTTTATGTACTCAAATATTCATGGTATGTATTTTTCTCTATATATATTAAGTATAAACAAGGATTGCAAAATGAGATGGGGTGAGGATGCACGGCTGCGAGCACGGCGATTGAGTTCTGAAGCTTCTGATCTGATTCGTTTTCAACAGAATGAAGGCGACTGGCTGAGAGTGGCTGAAAGACGTCAACGAAAAACAGCAGATCAGCGTCAAACACGACTCCATGCTCAGCAATCACGCGATTACAATCGCCTTGCATTCCGGTACAACCCAGCTGATGATTATAGTTTGAACTGGCATATTCTCATCGGCACTATGACCGAAGTGTGTCCTTATTGTAAGGCTCTGAAATTTAATTGAGAAACGAAAGGAATGTGTTGCGCTGCCAGAAAAATTAAACTGTCTCAACTTGAAGAACCGCCAGAGCCATTAAAAACTTTGCTTTCCGGACCACCGAATCAAAGCATTTCCTATCTAACATTAGGAAATAAAACTCATGCTTCCAAATAATGTCGTTTGGCGCAGAAATCGTAACAGCTCAATTCATGCCAACTTTCAATGTGAAAGGACAAATTTATCATAAAACCGGCTCCCTGCTTCCGTTCCCAGATGGTCAACATTAATTCCTACAAATGTATTTAATCGGTGATGGCAATGAAGAATTGAATGCACGCTGTGGAATTTCTACCGACATAAAAAGTTCCATCGGTTCCCAACAGCAAGAGCTTCTTCACGAAAAAAAATTTAGTGCGTTTGTTCAAAACAGCAATTGACATGATGCTATCTGATACACACAATATTGTTATTCATGCTGACAAAACGCCTGCTGGAGAACATGTACGAAGATCCAATGCTCCAACTATAGACGAAGTGGCAATTGTTATAGTCGGAGAGAAATTCCAACCTAGAGATATTATTCTTCATTGGTGAAACGCTCAATTGACAAAAGATGCAGAAACTCATCGATGCTACGATCCCCTGCAATATCCAATCATTTTTTGGGATGGTTCCGATGGATATCACTTCAACATTAATATGATAAATCCAGTCAGTGGCGAAGAAACAAATATGAAATGCAGCGCAATGAACTATTATTCATACCAATTAATGATTCGAGAGAATGAAGACAATCACATTTTGAAATGCCGTCAATTGTTTCACCAATACATCGTAGATATGTATGCCAAAATAGAAACAGAACGTTTGATATTCATTCGTTTTAATCAGACCAAGCTCCGCTCTGAAGAATACGTTCATTTGCGAGATGCAGTTGTAAATGATGGTAATACAACTAATGTTGGAAGACTAACGATTTTGCCATCTTCATATATAGGTGGTCCACGTCATATGCATGAATACGCTCAAGATGTAATTGCGTATGTTCGTCACTACGGGCATCCAGACCTATTCATTACTTTCCCATGCAATCCAACTTGATACGATATACAACAGCTCTTACTATCTGGGCAATCGCCGGTGGATAGGCATGACAAATCAGAACGTGTTTTCAAACAGAAGCTGAAATCGCTGATGGATTTCATGGTAAAACATGAAGTGTTTGGGTCTGTACGCGGCTGGATGTACTCAGTGGAATGGCAAAATAGAGGATTGCCACACGCACATCTGGCTCTATAACAAACTCACTTCAAACAAAATCGACGATATTATATGCACTGAAATACCCGATGCTGACGTCGATAAGGATTTGAATTAAGTTGTGATAAAAATATAATACATGGACACTACGGTACACTTAATCCAAATTCACCATACATGATATACGGAAAATGCTCTAAGCTATATCCTCGAGCATTAGTATCCAACACAGTTACGGGAAACGATGGTAACCTTTATACAGAAGAAGATCATCAGAAGATGGCGGTAAATTAGCAATCATACAAATTCAAAACGGTGACATAAAAGTAGATAACCAGTGAGTTGTTCCATATTCGCCTTTGCTATCAAAAACATATAAAGCACAGATAAACGTGGAATACTGTAACTCCGTTTAATCGATCAAATAAATTTGTAAGTACGTGAATAAAGGCAGTGACATGGCAGATTTTGGCGTGCAACCAGAAAGAAGTGATAGGAATGTGGTCATATATATCTATGAAATCGCAGAGTATCAGGCTGGAAGATACATAAGCAGCAATGAAGCTGTATGGCGAATTCTTTCATTTTCCATACATGAATGAAGTCCAGCTGTTGTTCACTTATCAGTACATTTAGAAAATGGACAACGCGTTTATTTCACAGCTGCAAATATCCAACAAATAGCCCTGAATCCACCAGTTACAATTTTAACTGCTTTCTTCACGTTATGTCAAAATGACGCGTTTGCGAAAACACTGCTGTATTCGGAAGTTCCTACGTATTACACATGGAATGCGAGTAGAAAATTCTTTGAACGACACAAACGAGGAGAGTGAGTCGATGAACAACCTTGCATATTCAAAGAAACTACGATAGGCAGACTGTACACCGTGCATCCCAATCAAGATGAATGCTTCTTTCTTCGCGTGCTGTTGGTAAATGTGCCCGGTCCAACGTCTCTCCAACAATTGAGAATCGTCAACGGTGTTATGCATACCACTTTCCGCAGTGCATGTCAAGGTCTTACTGTATTGGAGAACGACCGGAACTGGGATGTATGCATTAATGACGCGTACAACACGTCACATCCAAATCAAATTCATGCATTGTTTGCAATCATATTGAGCACCTGCTATCCTTCATCACCAAAAGAGTTATGGGATAAATATAAATCGCACATGGCTGAAGATATTTTCCGTTGAATACGCAAGGAAAATTCAAATATGAACACGGATTTCACAGCAGAAATCTACAACGAAGCGTTAATAATGATTGAATATTTGTACTTAGAAATCGCGAACAAAGTTCTCAATCATTTGGAAATGCCATCACCGAATCGATATGCTGATGCTTCTTCGTTCGATATAGAATTGCGTCGTGAACATAATTATAACACGGGTGATCTTTTGTCGTATGTGCAATCAAATATTCCTAAGATAACGCTTGAGCAAAAAGGTATTTACGATCAAATAATGCAAACTGTCAATAACGGGGTTGGAGAAATCTTCTTCTTAGATGTGCCAGGAGGAACTGGTAAAACGTTCCTAATTAGATTGATTCTGGCAGCAATTCGATCCCAAAATGACATAGCCTTAGCTCTTGCATCGTCCGGAATAGCTGCGATGTTTCTATCAGGTGGAAGAACTGCTCATTCCGCTTTGAAATTGCCATTGAACATGCAATTCATTGAAACTCCTACGTGCAACATTTCCAAAGTATCCGACATGGGCAAAAGTATTGCAGAAATGCAAACTTATTGTTTGGGATGAATGCACTATGGCGCATAAAAAATCGCTCGAGGCTCTTGATCGGTCATTGCAAGATTTACATGGAAACATCATACCATTTGGGAACGCATTAATATTGCTTGCAGGAGATTTCAGGCAAACATTACCTGTAATTCTCCGATCAACACCAGCGGACGAAATAAATGCATGCCTTAAATACTCTGCTTTGTGGCGACACATAAAGACATTAAAATTAACTACAAATATGCGTGTTCTGCTGCAAAAGATTGATCAGCTGAGATATTCTCACATCAATTGCTGGAAATTGGGAACGGAAAGGTGCTGGTTGAGCTGACCTCAGGACGAATTTCATTGTCTCATAACCTCTGCAATTTAGTGACGTCAAAAGAAGAATAGGTTGAAAAAGTATTTCCCAATATTTAAACCAATAATTATAAGAATCACGATTGGCTGAGTGAACGAGCTATTCTTGTGGCCAAGAACAGAGACGTCTACAAACTTAACAATTTTATTCAGTGTAACATTCAAAGCGAGGCAGTCACATACAAGTCCGTCGACACTGTTGTGGAAGCAGATGAAGTGGTTAATTATCCAAAATAATTTTTTAATTCACTCGATCGGCCAGGGATGCTACCGCACGTACTACAATTGAAAATTGACATGCCAATTATCATGTTGTGAAACATCAACCAGCCAACGCTTTGCTACGCAACGCAGCTTGCAGTAAAAAAAATTAGTGAGCAACGTCGTAGACAGGACCTTTCAAAGGTGAAGATGTCCTTATTCCTCGCATTCCTATGATTCCAATGGATATAGCATTTCAATTTAAGAGATTGCAATTCCCAATTCGATTGGCATTTCCAATCACCATCAACAAAGCTCAGGGCCAATCTTTAGAATTGTGTGGTTTGAATATAGACACGTATTTCTTCTCACATGGACAATTATATGTTGCGTGTTCTAGAGTCGGCAAACCAGACAATCTCTATATCTTCACAAACAATGGAACAACAAATAATATTGTATACCCACAAGCATTGTGAAATTAAACATATTATAAACGTGCGCTCTCTCTTTTCTATCTTTTCAATTTAACCAGACTGAGCCACAGCAACGCTTGGCCGTGTACAGCTAGTAATAATAATAAAACACTAAGTCTTTACGAGATTGGTATTGAACTGAGGGTCGTTAAACCTCTATTCGTTCCCAATATTCACGTATGAAATATGTGGGAGCATTATAAATATTATAGTAGTTTATGCAAGACAATGTTGACATTATTATGTTGATTTTTTGCACTAAGTTCTATTACCCATCCCAGCTATCCAAAATTGCACTAATGGGACCTAAAATATGAAAGGAATAATTTAATGTAGTGTACATCCATTTGCTTGAAGTGAGAGTAGTAAACCATTTAGGAAAAATACACTCTCGGTACACATATCTGGCATATAAGCCCCGACCTACCCACCAATGGCAAACCAGCATAGACAAGCATTATTCTTAGTTCACGCACCCATTGGTGCAGATTGATTAATATTCCGCAAATGTCTGTCAAAGAAATCCCAATCTCAAGAATGCTCTACAACGACTTGTATGATAACGGATTATTTTTTAATTACGTTTCCATTATAAAATGATATTCCTTTTTGTTCTAAAGTATCATTTTTCATTTATTTAATAACATTTGATGTGTAAATAACACGATCCACTAAATAATTTAGAAGGGTAAAAAGTCATGTGTGTTGGCTATACTAGTAAAATAAGATACATGCTTATATTATTCCAAAATTAAAATAAAATAGATAAACCTACACTAATACTTATTTGGTTTCTACTTTCTAATAGTTGTAACCCGCCTCGGTGGCGTAGTTGGCTAACGCGCTAGTCGTGTTGAGCTTGACTGCTGAGGACGGGGAGATTGAGGTTCAAATCTCGGTCGGGTGAACTGAGGGTATTTTTTCCTAAATGGTTTTCCACTCTCCCTCCACGCAAATGTGGGTTCACTTACTCTAATTCAACCTTCCCAATTCCTAATCCATTAGCGTAATTAGTAATTAAATGCGTATAACCCGAAAGGGTAGTAAGACGCAGTGCTAATATTAATAGTTGTTATGTGAATGGTCTGTCAAATAGACCGCAGCCTCCTCCCCTCCACCTCTTCACCCCTCCCTCTCTAAGGTGTGGGATCTGGTTTCACTGCACCAGCGACATTTTTACAAGTGTGTGAACGTTCAATGAAATAAACTACCCTGTACTGTACGTTGTCTACTTCAATTCGCATTATCAGCACAAACTTGGCTATTATGGCAATAGCTCTAACCATAGGCGGGCTAACTCAATAGTCCAAACAGTTCCGTGAAAACACGTAGCTTGGGGGTGGCGTTGATAGTGTTTCTCATTTTTCATAATAATATAGTCCACCCTACTAACAGTATGTAAAGGTTGAAGCCAAAAAGCGCTATTAAATTAGTATATTAGCACGTACGCAATTCAAGTACTGTAAAGAAGTTTGAAATACTACATTTTCATTTGATGGTTTTAGGTAACATGGTGAGTAGATAAAATAATTAATTTGACCAAAATAGTAGCTTATTAATAGCAAACATATTATCAACATTATTAATTGATTGCTCAAAAATCTTTAATGGATGATTTAAATTTGCGTGGTTATGGAATAAATATATTTTTTGATCAAATTTAGTTCAGTACATTGTGTGTGGGGGGAGGGGAT
>CABFOW010000241.1:28320-39868 GCA_902141385.1 Timema californicum
CTCTCTCTCTCTCTCTCTCTCTCTCTCTCTCTCTCTCTCTCTCCAACTCTACTACAGTAGTTTCCAATCAAGGTATCGCGACCCAATTTGCGGTTATGGTGTGGTCACAGGACTAGCTTATAGCTTTATAATTAATTTGTTCATATATTAGAATGACTATAGAAATGTGCAAAATCTGAATTAATAAAAAGGTTAGAGGTTGTGTAACGTTCACCACCTCCAAATATAACCGCTAGAGATCACAATAGTCGGGAAGACCGTGGGCGTAATCTTTAAGCAATTTAATAAACGAAAATAGGAGAATTAGCAAGTTTAATAAAAAAATTGAATTATTTATTCAAAGTAAGACAACAGAGGTAAATAAATAATACATGGCATAACAAGGCGAACTAAGTAGTGTTTAAAAACATATAAATATGCTAGATACTGCACTTGCGCATTACATTTGAGGATATATTTCACAATCTCAAAGTAATAGTAGTCCTTGAAGAACATTACGTTTTAAATACAAGAGTTATATCACAAATTATTTATCCATACGAATTAGTTTGGAAGAGATCCAATATTAATAAAAAGAATCGTTAATATAATAATAAAGAGCTTTAAGAGCTCCTCTACTTGGTTAACAAAGTGGCTGAATCACCCTTGTGACTTCAGACTAAACAAATAGATTTATAATTATTAATCCTTTAGTATTATAATATTAATAAAGAGCTTAAAGAGTTTGAGATATAAAGGTATAAGGTATTTCCAATATTGGAATATCAAAGAGCTTAAAGAGCTCTTCTACACGGTTAACAAAGTGCCTGAATCACTATTGTGAATTCCAACTAAACGAACGGGTTAAACCATTAAATCTTTGAATCCTTACTATATTAATAAATAGCTTAAAGAGATCCTCTATACGGTTAACAAAGCGCCTGAATCACCATTGTGAATTCCGACTAAATAATTAAATTTTAAGATTAAATTTAAATTCAAATATCAATTCTGGTCAAAATATATTACACAAAGGTTTGACTTTCCGACATAACTCAAACTTCTGTGGGACTATTACTTCCACCATCTTTGAAGTAATCGAGATGATTTCGACTTGTTAATATTCAAGATTATAATAGAATGAATCAAATAGCCAAAGCTATTATTTATGCATTTTAGTGATGATTACTCCATCTAGATAATAATAATAGAAAACAAAGCAATGTTACATTAGGATAATGTTAAATTCTCACTAAACGAATCGTAATTGTTAAAGTTATAACTTTTAAACCAACAAAAATAAATTACTTTTATAATTTCTTCAAACAAAATACGTCTACAAAATTGTATCTATAATTTATACATTATCAAAGAATTAAACAATTATTGGTGCCACAAGTGCAATAAAATGTATATCTAAATTATATATTACTAGCAAGAAAAAGAGTCAAAAAGTGGCTACCTACTAATAAGTCTAAATATTACAAGGAGACTAACGCCCAAGTGGCAAAAGGAAACATTAAGTGTTCCATAAAACAATTTTACTTTCAAAAATAAATCTTCTAGTGAGAAATCACTGACGCCTACACTGAACGTTTTTAATCACATAATTAACTAAATGTTAAAACACCTAAACCCATCATAGGTCGATTATATTTAAATATTTCACGAGTATATATTTTGTCATCCTGGAGCGATTATGTCCAAGTCCAGACCATGACCTCTCGTGGCTGTGTCGAAATTAATAGTCAACAATGTTAGCTGAGCACCAGCCTTATATAGGTCTAGTTGATGGATATAAAGGAAAGGAAGGAATCTTCATATTAAAAGTATAACGCCACGTTGCGAACACGTGCTAGCAGAATAATTCTCTTGTTAACAACCGTCACCATCTAGACACGCCATTCCGGAAATCTGGTGAGTTGGCAGTGAAACTCGCGTGAGGTTGTCTGTCAGCCGGCTAGGCCAATCAGCGTGGGCCTAGATCACCTCATACCGATGTCTCGTCAATTCACTTTTTCAAGGACTGTCAGTTTTCTTTCCAGAATTATTTGATGTGTGCTAGTCGTGTGATGGTTGTTGGCCGATACTATAGGGTGAGTAAAGCATATATTTTAGACATAGTAAGGTTTTGTAAATCATTGATATTGCAGCATGTCTACATGTATTGGTTTTATTCAGGGCAGGTAGTATTGATGTAAAATTAGCTAGCATTGCTAATGTTACATTTAGAATGATAAAAACTGCTGCTTTTGTTCCTCTTGGTTATACAACTCTGACCTAGTTGACTGTAGCAAACCAGTATTTGGGTGAGTTGTGTTGGTACCATACCATCAAAAATACCCACTGCCACATCTTAGTCCCATTCGTATGGTCATTATATAAGCAAACATCGGTGGGTACGCGGGCTTAACGTTACGTTGATTGGTTTTTTGGGGGGGGGGGGGTCAGGATTCATATTTTGGCTGGGTGCACAAGGGGTGATGTTTCCTAAAGGTTTTCCCCCCAGTTAAATAAGTTATATTTCCTCTAAATTATACCTACCTAGCAACTGTAATTAAATTCGGATAGCCGTAGGTGTGGTGAAAAACAATTAAACATAAGGAGCTAAATGCTTTTAAGCGATCAAGATGTCGTAATGGTCCCTGGGACAAAAATTGAGGTCCAACAGTACGAAAGGTCAAAATCCCTGCTCAAATATATTTTATTTATAATATTATTTCTACAATCTAAATATAATACATTTTTGATAAAGTTCTCATGGCCTCTCACCCGGTGTACATATCTAATTTATAAAAAGAGAATATATATTGATCATTATATCAGCAACTTTTAATGTCTTACACTCATTAGCGAAAAATTATTGCAGTGGTTATTAAAAATAAGATTCTTTTTTTTAAGCTATTAATTATTTTCTCTGGTCTCCATATTACTTAAAACAATAACATTGAAGATTTGTGGCTCCAACTTTCTATAATACTTGAATTGCGCGCGTGCTAATATGCTAAGATACTAGCGCTTTTTGGCTTCAATATCTGATCACTGGAACTGAAAAGTAGCCAGACCCGTTTATCTTAGGCCTTGATGTAGTCCAGCTGCTTAGCAACATTATTTCTAAAGTTTTCCTCACACATCAAATAATCGAATTAAATTATACCATCATTAATATAAGAAATATACCCGCCTCGGTGGCGTAGTTGGCTAACGCGCTTGTCGTGTTGAGCTCAACTGCTGAGGACGGGGAGATCGAGGTTCGAATCTCGGTCGGGTGAACTGGGGGTGGTTTTTCCTAAATGGTTTTCCACTCTCCCTCCACGGAAATGCAGGTTCTTTTCCTCTAATTCAACCTTCCCAATTCCTAATCCATTAGAGTAATTAGTACTTAAAGCGTATAACCCGAACGGGTAGCAAGACGCGGTGCTAAATATTATTATTAATATTAATAATAATTTAAGAAATAGCATTTAAAATTTAAAATGTAAAGCAGTAACCTGGAATTAAAGTTATAATTTTTGTGTAATGTATGCTATTTAGACCATCTTTACTTAAAGAAAAAAATTAATTGTGAATTTTAATAAATCATTCTATCATTGTGTAACATTATTTTGAACCCCTCACAATGAATTAAATTACTTAAATGTATTTATAAATTAATGGTAATATATAGCTAATAATATTTTGAAACAAACATTAAGTTTTCTGGCTAAACAAACTAAAAATAATAATATGCCACCTTAAAGTACACATTCTAAAAATCTTTAACGTAAAAAATATTCTCTTTCTTATAAAATCAAATGGAAATAAAATATATTATGTGGTCTGCTCTTGGTTATATTCTATAGTGTCCTAACAGATAAACCTGAACGAATTAACTATTAGTTTTGAAAGGAGCCATATGCGTGGGAAGATTGAATAATTATCTTTCTTTAGGGGAAAAATTAAAATAAATTCAAATTTTCTTTTCCTTATTTCTCTTGTCCATGTATTATAAAAAGATACCGAGACACTTTTTGTCAGGTGATTTCAAAGTTCTTATTTTACTAAGCTGTGTTATATATTTCTTAAAATTTATAACTTTTATTATAGCTTTATGCTTTTTAAATAGTTACCAAAATAACTTTCTCAAACTAATATTATAAATTAAATATTTAAAAGCCATCCTTTTTTAATTGACAGTCAAACACTACTTTAGTACTCAAATTTTAGCAGTACTACACATTTAAAAATTAATAGTACAAATTTGCATTACCAAATAAAAATGCTTAAAAGTCCTCCTATAATAACTTATTTTAGTAGTTCTTATTAGAAAAGAAGTAGTTCTAATACGCCTGAATAGACATTGTCTAAAGGTAGGATATATATTCAATTGAGGTACTTTAATTTGTTATATTGAAACACTTCTAATAAAATTCAATTCTAATGCTTTAAATGAATGTAGACAATATTTAATCACCGACTAGTAAGAATTTGTTTTTTGGTTGTGAAACATCAATTATAACCATACAAAAGTAAACTTGATGAAAACTTAAAGGATTTTAAATATATCGAGACTATGCAGTTTATATTCATTCCTGACAAACTTAACTTAAATATTTAATCGTCAGTTTTATCATAAGAATAATATGTATTATTAACAACATTAGATAAGTTCAGTGCTCATAATTATCTTTCAATAAATGTTAAGCCCTTTTATAACAAATTAAAAACAGCAGTCGTGATACTACCATAAAGTCGAACGTATCTTGGAAAACAAAAACGCTTGCATGGGCATCTATCCGTAACAGCTTCAACTAAAGGAAGACTACATGGTTCGTTAGACTCACCTAGAGAGAAGTATCACCAATGGTGTGGCGCTATCTTTTGGTATTACCAAGGATCCCATTAAAATAATACAGTTGTTGAGCAGTGTGCGCGCATCTTTTAACAAATCATAGTGACAGTGTTTTCAACATTGTAGTGAGTGAAGCAGGGAACATAAAATATTTTCTGATCCTAATCGACAGCTGTAGTCTATTTGGAAAAAAAAGGTAACGTTTTAAAATGCACTTAGATAATTTAATTTTCAAATAGAGTACACTTTCTTTCTTATCTACTTAGGATTGTTACATATAAACAAAATCAATAAAAAAGTTATTCCAGAATTAGATTTATTAGCTTCTTTCTTCCAGTAACTGACAAGTTATTGTAGGAATATGTTAATTATATTAAACCAGCACAGGAATACATTTGTAGTAGAAAAATCTTTTACAAAATTAATATGTTATTGTGTTTTATTGATATTTAACTTTAATCATTTTTAAACGAATTATTTGTCTACTTGGATGTATTAAAAAAGTAAAATTTATTACAAGAGAGGCAACAATAACAAGAGAGTAAACAAATCAATCTTTTGAGTTTAGTGAAGGGACGGGTAAGCTGGTATGGATAAGAAACTGATGGTCACATGTTACCAGTGAAATTAAGCTGTGAAAAGTGGCCTTGGAAACAAGGTGGCCGTTCTGAGTTGTTACGTCAATTGTTTGCCATAAGAAATGAGTGGAAATGACGCCAGAGGATTGTTGACTACAGGGAGTGGTAAACCTTCCTATTAGCTGTGAATATATTAAAAGAAAAGAGAAACATAACAGGAATAATAACTATAACCTAATAAAATTGTATACATACTATTAATTGATAAATGAAATCCAACTTTTAAGAAATTAACAAAAATAACTATACTCCATTCACGGTAGGAATCACTCTCTGGAAGGTCTTTTTTCCTAACAATATCCTACTATATAATAGATTTCTGTTAGGGAAAAAGGCCTTTCAGAAAACAATTCCTACGCTGAACGGACTTTTCCTAATGAAACATCATGGTATGTTTTAACTACGCTAAGAAATAACATTCACGTTGAAATAGGGAAAATAATAATGCACTATTGTGAATATAATGAATGCCCCTTATTTATTATACTATTTATTAATATATTTTGATCAAACTTAATACATAACATGTTCTGGTAGGGAAATATCTGGTTTATATTTTTCCAGGGCCCCATTTAGCAGCTAAGGGGCCCTGGGCAAACTTGGTTGCGGGGCTCCTGGTTTTGGCCTTCTCTCCTCCCCCCCTCCCCGACGTTTTTTTATTACAAAATTATTATTTTCTTTAGTGGCATTACAGTAGTTTGCAGGGAAATGCCTTAAAAGAAAATATATTCCCCTATTTAATAGTAGAAGCAGTGTATTTATACATATAAGAGTTGATTTCCCCCCAACCCTTTGGTCAATTTTCATTCCCAACGAAATGTATCTGTATGAAGGTACAAAGAACAACTGTGCCAAGTTTGAATAAAATCGGTTAATGAGTTCAAAAGTTATCGTGAGACATATCCACCACAGACGGACAAAAAAAAATGCAAATCGTTTGAGTTTAAACAGAGAACTCGCTTCACTCGTTAAATAATGACTTTAAATATTTAGGAATTATTTTAACTACCCATAACGTTATTTTATTGTAAACTAGGAAAATAAAACAGTCAGGAAATGCATGTTATTACCTCGCCTGTCAGTTGTTGAAATCTAGCCCGCTTTCAAGGAATGTAAAACCCAGAATATACAAAGCAATAATTGTTTTACCAGTTTTTCTTTATGAGTTTGAAACGTGGTCTCCTCCCTTACATGTAAAAAATAGTTTAGGAAGTTCGAAAACAAGGTGCTTAGAAAGATGTGTGTTCCGAAAGGGATGGTTATTGAAGAAGGTTACATAATGACGAGTGACGTACCCTGTACTCATCACAATAGGTTGTGAGGATAATCATGTATATATTTATAAATTTAATGACTGCACAAAGTGTTTGTACACTTATTTTTGTAGGAATGGACACCCGAAAGAACTTTTTCTCTATCAAAATCCTACATTAAAATAGGACTTTTTTTAGAATAAAAGGCCTTTAGAGGTATTTTACTACAAAAATCAGAGTATATTATATAAATAAATATGATAAGCTACACTAATTTAATTTTTGAGGAGTGACTTAAGGTTTGAAACACATCCATCTCCAAGGCTTAGTGCGCAAATAAAATCAAAACAACATATGAATTGACAAGACCTTGAGATTAAAAAACTATATAATCCAAATGGTAGTGTTGACACTTTAATTTTAAAAATGTGGTCTTTGCATGCCTTAAAAATAATTGGTTTAGCAAAATTCTATCAAATGACAGTCTTAAAACATTTTTTGGTGTGCACCGTGTATCAGCAAACACATAACCTACTAGGGAAGATGTTATTATTATTATTAGCACCGCGTCTTACTACCCGTTCGGGTTATACGCACTTACGCTAATGTATAATGTTAGGGTGATTGTGAGATGAAATGGAGGACCTACAGTTTAACGTGGAATCCGAACCACGGGGGAGGCCTGGCATTCCCCACATTCACAAAATGTCTTGTCAGAGGTGAAGGAAGGGTTTGGTAATCAGATAAATTTATGCCGGGACCGGGGATTGAACCCCGGCCGCCAGCATAGAAGTCTGACACCTTACCCCTAGACCGCCAGGTCACCTAATAATAATAATAATGATAATAATAATACTAATAATAACAATAATAATATAGTAACTATTCTACTCTAACCCAATGGCATAGCGTGGGAGTACACTTAGGGGGTGTTGCCCAGGGTGCAAAATTCTTAGGGACGCAAAATTTCAAAAAGTTTTAAAGGTAGTAGCATTTTTTTCATGTCTGTGATACTGTATCAGGGTTATTTGGAATAAGAAAGTTGACAATATTAAAAGTACTGGCATGTAGAAATAATCTTAATAAGTTAGGCGAAGAACAAGAAAACATATTGGATGTATTGGATGAAGCTACAAAGTTTATCAGTGCCTGTTATGGTATCGAGAATGTAGCATGTGCAATGACAGATTCAAATTGTGAAAAAAAAAAATCTATACAAAATGTAACATCAATGATAAAGCTTAAGTCGCTCCCACCAACGTCTCAAGCATTTGCTGAAAACGTTAAGAAAACCCATTATCAAACATGTGTGTGGGGGGGAAAGCATCACATAAAGATTATTAAAGATATTTCTAATCTTGATGTTACAATTCATGGTTGGAGTAAAAAAGAACTATCAAGATTATTTTATCCAGTTAAATTGCCATCTGTAACAATGGGAAATCTGGAATAGTGAACAAATTCATCACATATGTGCTAAGTACACATAGTTGAGCGCTGCAGTTATGATTGCTGAAATAAATCGCCTTCGGTTCCACATTGTCTTGTATAAAGGAGTCAATCTTGATGAGCAGATTGCTAACTAGACAGCTTTGGATTTTCTTCGGAGGGTGTACTAGTGGAAGCTGCAATAGAGTTTGGCTAGTTTTTTTTTGGTGACATTTAGGATCTTTTTAACTCTCACTCTTTTAACTGCCAGTTGTGAAAGAATTTTCTCAAAACTTAAATTGACCAAAACGTATCAGAGATCTACATTGAGTCAAGAAAGACTGAGTAGCCTAGAAATACTTTCATTTGAGAGTGATTTCAATAATCTTTTTGAAAAATTTTCACAAATTCAAACCAGGAGATTTTAAATAAATTTAAGTAGACATGGTGGTCCAGGGGTAAGGTGTCAGACTTCTGTGCTGGCGGCTGGGGTTAAGCCTCGGTTCCGGCACAGATTTATTTGATTACCAAACCCTTCCTTCACCTCTGACAGGACATATTGTGAATGTGGGGAATGCCAGGCCTCCACCGTGGTTCGGATTCCACGTTAAACTGTAGGTCCTTCATTTCATCTCACAATCACCCTACCATTACAGATTAGCGTAAGTGCGTACAACCCGAACGGGTAGTAAGACGCGGTGCTAATAATAATAATAAAAGTAGACATGCATTAAATTAATTTTACTTTAATAAGTCATTATTTTTTTAAAGTACAATACATGTGCTTAGGGGCCATTGGGATTAATTATGAATTGGAAGAAAATCAGGGAGTGCTAAAGGTCCACGGATTAGGGGGCGCAATACTTGCCTTGCCCCGGGCGCTGGCAACCCACGCTACGCCCCTGCTATAACCCACAATCAGATAGGAGCTATTGCAACTTTGAACCGAGGCTGTGACTGCGACACCTTTGTTGAGAGAACTGAGACGTGGCCAGAAGCTCAGTGTGATGGTTTGTCTTCTTGAAAATATAGTGGGCATTTTCAAATGTATCGGATGGAAACCGTTTTAATTCTGCACCAACCTGATTTAAGTATCAGCTTTATTTAAGTATCAGGAGGCCTATCTTAGTCTCTAAGTTCTCATTTCAGCTCACATTTGTGAAGAAATAATTCTTTGTCATGCCATTTAATTACAATTTATTTTTCATTGTAGCTTTGGTAGTAAAAAATAGTTTTAATTATGGTTTTTTAGTGCAGCAAAGTTGAGTTTACGACGACGCTATGAATGGTAAATATATATATTTTTAAGTATCTCATCAGCATTTATCTTATATATAAAATTCTCGTGTCACAATGTTCGTTCCCGTACTCCTCTGAAACGGCTTGACCGATTCTCATGAAATTTTGTGAGCATATTGAGTAGGTCTGAGAATCGGCCAACATCTATTTTTCATACCCCTTAGTGATAAGGGTTGTCCACCCTTAACATTTTTCTATAATTTTTAGACATTTTTTAATATCTTTATATAATTCTTATACCAGTGTGTAACGGGCAGCGTGGGGGGGAGGGGTGTTGTGAAGCTAATATAATTCTTATACCACAGTGGGTAACGGGCAGCGTGGGGGGAGGGGGGGTTGTCAAGCTTATTTAATTATTATACTACAGTGGTTCACGGGCAACGCCGTGCGGGACTGCTAGTAAGGTACAAATACATTACCAAGATTCACAAAAGATACAATAACAAAGGTAACAAACTTGGTTTGACGTGGTGTATCACTAGAGAGGTACAATACAGGTATCACTAGAGAGGTACAATACAGATATATAATCCGTGGCACAGTGCATGTTTGCGTTAAGAGCATTTATTCAATTTAACATTAATAGTCTTGCAAGTTAATAGGATATTTGGGCGTAAGTTCAATGTTGTTTGAAGTGGTACTATTAATATACATGTAATTATTCTGAAGTTGGTTGAAAAATTAAATAGCGCTGGTTTCTGGCAGTGTTTGGGATTTACAAAACACTCAACACAGGGACTGTAACCTACTCTTATTGGCGCAATGAATTGCTATGAAACTCATTTATAACTCTAACAATTTAGTTACACTAACCAGAAAATGTTATTTTATCAAGTTATATATAAATCGTAACATATATTTTGGTGATTTGACCCAGGACTCTTATATTTATACTTAATGTATTAGTATTCTTGAACAACTTGGTGTGACACTTTTACCTGGATTTACTAACTTTTCTTCGTTACAATATTATCTTGATTTTTATCTTTATTAAAACAATTTATTATTTTTCGTTAGAGGTTTTTATTTTTTTTCCTTCCAGTAATCACTTGGAGCCTGAAAATACTATACTTTTCTATTTTTGTGCTTCAACACAAGTTGTGAAAGGAACTCTTTTGTTGGTACATGAAACATGTCTTAATGTTTCACTTATTGTTAATCCAAATATCATAATTTAATTTATGAATTTCTGAATATATATGTTTAACTTATCTGACAGTCAGTACATTGAGTATTTAAAAGTACCTATTTAGGAGACGCGGCAGTTGACCTAAAGTCATTTGGCCTAAAATTAATTTCAATCAAGTCATTTGGCCTAATAATTAATTTCACTAAAGTCATTTGGCCTAAGATGTAAATTTAAAACCTTCGGGTATCTTCGGAAATTAAAAGTACTGTTAGTTGTTTCATTTGAATATAGATATCACAACTGATAGGAGATAGTTACAATATTTTTAAAAACATCGACATATCTCCTACATACAACTTTACCCCAACAAACCTATAATCTTAATTCTACAAACAAAAACAATAGATCAGTAGTTCACAAAACACTATAGCACCTTTTTTGTATATACATTTTCGATATTATTTCCTTGTTAGTATATCTCATAGTCATAAAGTTAATAGGAACGAAGATATTAGCGAAAAACAAAAAAAAACCCACAAAAACCCCACCATTTTTAGCAACGTTTACACGAGGTAAAATTGTATGCATACAATTGAATGATGGGGACTTTTGACAACTTATTTAGAAAGGCAAAATGAAAGTGAAAACCAAAATTCAACCCACCCACTTTAAATTTTCTGGAGTGACGCCCGATTTTCGTTTGAAGTTACTGGACCAAAACAATGTTAATTCCATGTGAACATATTTTCTATCTATTGTTTTAATAAATGTATATAATATTGACGTAAAAGCAAGTTATAATGTACAATTAACTAGGATAATCATAAATAGTACTTTTAACTAATACTATCCTTTTGAGAGTTAATTAACACACAAACAACAGGCTATCTGATTCACTGAGTTTCATATTAATACTAGCAGTCCCGCACGGCGTTGCCCGTGAACCACTGTAGTATAATAATTATATAAGCTTGACAACCCCCCCCCCCCC